>VYXB01003697.1:1129565-1160916 GCA_013397135.1 Pachyramphus minor
GCGGCGGGCGCTGGAGGCCATCGGCGCCGAGCTGCGGGGCCGGGCAGTGCCCGGCGCGGTGTTGCAGGAGGTGTTCGCGGCGCGGCTGCTGCGGCCGCTGTCGCGGTGCCTGGCGGGGGACGCGGCCGAGCGGTGCCGGGAGCTCGCCCTGCAGCTGCTCCAGCACGGGCTCAGCCTCGGCGAGCGGCCCTGCGAGGCGCTGCCCGTGCTGCTGCCGGCGCTGGCACAGCGGCTGTGCCCGCCGCCGGCCCCCGAGCCCAGCGAGGAGCTGCGGCTCGGCCTCGTCCAGCTGCTGCACCTCCTCCTGCAGCGCTGCGGCCCCGCCGCGGGCCCCTACCTCGGGGACATCGCCCGCGTCCTCCAGGCCACCCTCCTCGACCACTATGCCGAGGTCAGGCGGGAGAGCTGCAGGTGTGCGGTGGCCTGTGCCCAGGCCATGCCAGGTGGGGCTTAGAGTCGGGCATGGGGGGGAGCGGTGGGATGGTGCGAGCCTGAGAATCCTGGGGGATGGGGGATGAGGAGGGAACAGGGAAAGAGGGAGAGAGATGAGAAGTCGCACACACCCTTCACGGGTGTGGTTTGCGGGATTTGGAGGATCTGCTGGAGAAGAGCCGTGCCAGGAGTGGAGGCTGAGCTGTTACAGGCGGGTGACAGCGGGAGGAGGAGTTAGTTCAGCTCTGATACAGTGTAGAGTTAAATCCGCCTGCTACACAAATGCAGCAACATTAGTCAGGTTGCTGTTCGCAGTGTTAGAGAAATGATGCTACTCCAAGTCTGTCACCCACAGGAAAACACAGAATCACAGGACAACGTTAATCCCCCGCCCAAATGCATTAGTCCACCCAAAATGTCATCCTGTGCTGCTGGTCCCAGCAGCTGGTGGGTGGCATGGATATGTCCATGCTACTTAGAATCACCGAATGGTTTGGGTGGGAAGGGACCTTAAAGATGATCCAGTTCTACCCCCCTGCTATGGACAGGGATGCCACTCACTGTGGCAGCTCACATGGCTGACATTTCTGTGTTTTTGCCCTAACAGAGCACTTCCACATGCAATCAGAATCTCTGATAAAACCCTTAATGCAGACGATTTCGCACCAGCACTACAGAGTTCGTGTTGATGTGATTCAGGCTACTGGAACCGTGATACAGTTTGGGAATGGAAAGTCTGTGGATGATGTTCTGTCTCATCTGGCCCAGAGATTATTTGATGAGATTCCAAAGGTGTGTTTCTCTTCTTTCTTTAGTCTGGATTTATTTTAAGTCTGTTTCAGGGTGAGTGGGGTTTTTTTTGTGTGTCCCTCCCTCTTTGCCCAGTTTTCCACTTTCATTCATTCAGTTGAGATAAGTGATTATGTCTGTTGTGGTTTAATCCAGCCAGAAATTAAATACCACACAGCCCTTCACTCACTCCCAGTTCGGGTCACCTGTCCTGGCATTGCTCCCTCCAGCTGTTTGTGCAGAGCTTGAGACACCAAAGAGTCCTTGACTTAGGGTAAACTCTGCTTAGCATCAACTAAACATCATTGTGTTATCAGCATCATTCTCATACTAATCCAAGAAACAGAACTGTAGCAGCTACTAAGAAGAAGATGAAGTCTGTCCCAGCTGAAACCAGGACAATTTCCCATACCAGTTTTATCAGCTGTAAACTGTCCAAGCCCAAGGCTGGTGACCTATTCAGCTGCCTGTTGAGCTGCTGTTTAATTCTACAGGGTGTTGAAGATTGTAGTCACCTTTTTGTTTTGATGGGTGCCTTAAATTCTGTCTTAAATTCTATGTCACATCTCTCTGGGCCTTGACTCTGTGGCCTTTTCAGGTACTTAATGAACACAGTATTGGTCCCTTCATAAGATGCAGTTGACACAGTAATTTTACAATTAACTCAATCTTTCCTTTGTAGTGAACAAAGGAAATCTTCTTGAGATGTGCTTGGAAAGCTACAAATCCCAGAGAAATGTACATTTCTTACATTCTCTGGAAGATATTAACCATGACAGTTAAGTTTTCTGAGTTATGTCTGTACCTTCTCTTTCTCTCAGAGTTGTGCTTTTGTGCAGCAAACAGTCTAAGAGTGACTGAGGCAGAGTGAGAAAGCAAGGGAGTGTGATACCTTGGGTATTACTTAAGATGCTTCCTGCAAGTGAGGAAATTCTGGGTTTTTCTAATGTCTTCTGAGAGTATTGATGTGCTTTACCATACAGAAAGCAAATAATATTTTTATTTTTTTTCTGTTAATTTCCTGACATATATAAAATAGTCTTTTTGTGTCCCTGTAGGTACGGCAGGCTGTAACAACTGTCATTGGAGAATGGTTGTTGCACCTACGAGATAGATATTCATATTTTCACAAGCTTATCCCTTTGTTACTTGGCAGCTTTAGTGATGAAATTCCTGAAAATGAGTAAGTGCAACACTTTCTTCTTCTCCCCCCACCCCCTCCCAGATAGATGCCACACATGGAAGTGTTCCTGTGTTCACAGATGTCTTGCTTGGAGGACAAAACCCCCGCTTTTGTTCATTTGTTTGTTTTTTCTTAAACCCAAAATGTTAGCGTTATCTTCAATAACTTTTGTTATACTGTCTTTTTATGCTACATCCAAGTAAGTGTGAGAGAGACAAAGACAGAGGTAGACAGAGGCAGAATTATCCCTTGGAAGAGGAGACCTCTGTCCACTGAGAACAAAAGAAGTATAAACTCTCTGCTTAACGTGCCGCAGTTAAATGGCAGGAATGCTTCCCATCCTTCCAGCTGAATTAAGTAGTCAGCTTTTCTAGAAGTCTCATTTTAAAATGTCTTTCATTTGAGGGAGCGTGATGGTATAAAACTCTCATTTTATATCTAGAAAACTGGCCTGGACATATTGGGAAAAGATAGGCTTGCAATGGGAGAAGGAGAATGAAGAAGATTTGAAGGATAAGATGGATTTTAGTCTATCACCATCTCATTATCCCAAAGGAGGTAAATGTTGCACTGAGAGTGTTTTTTGCTTCCTGAATAATCTCCAAGAGCTGCAGTGCAGTAATAACAGCAGAGCAGGTTGTGTAATATTCATTACAAGGTGTAATGTTAGTTAATGTATAGGGGTGGCACATATTAAAAATTTAACATATAGCATTTAGGTATATAAAATTATTTAAATTATTTATATTTAAATTTTAAAAATGTTCATTCCGTAACTACTTTTTTTTTTCCATTAACAAAAAAATGCATTTTTGAGAAAGAATAAGAGAAAATGCCAATGATGAAAACAGGTAAAACAGTGGTGCAGAAACAGCAGAAAGTTCTACAGCAGCCAGCAGCCAGGTACACAGAGATGACTGGAAAGGAAGTCCTTGAATAGTGAGAACTGATCACAGCATTAGTTGTCCACATAATTGGTGTGGAAGAAAAATTTGCAGTGAAATTATTTCAGACTTCTCTGTGAGACACTGGGATGCTACCAATCTGCCAGTGTACATGATGAGTGTGGGAACAGAGTAATTTCCTTTATTATACACAAAAAACCATCAAGATATGCAGAATGGGTAGATTACTTTTTAGTACTGTATGATTTATAGCTGGCTTTAAAACATTGTGTTTGCAGTAGCTTGAAGCTTGTTTCCTGTCTGGGGTTCATGAAGTTAATGTTTAAAAATATGCACATGGGAGTTGGTGAGAGAGAGGGTTTAACTGGCTCATTTATTGATTTCTGCACTCATACTTAACAGAACAAAAACTCTTTTGGTGTGAAAGAACAGGTTCATGCTTGACTTGTGCCTACGTGACAATCACATCACAGAATACCCAGCAGCAAAATCCTTTCCATGACAGTGGGTTCCGGAGTCCTTTCTTCTTTGAAATTACACTTCTTTTTTTTTCTTTAAAGTTTTTTTAGTCAGTAATGCTTGAATGAAAGGGGAAGCGCTTCATAATGGTGACTGGTTTGACAGAACTGTTTAGCTTTGAAGACAGGCAAGTTGATCTGTCATCCTTTCTAACTTTTTCTCTTTCCTCCTTATTTTATATATAATTTTACCTCAGGGGTTTGTAAATTCTGAAGAATGCTTTTACTTCCACTGGTAATGGAAGAAACATATTTCTTTTTCTGGCAGTCAGAGAATCTTTTAACATATATAAAGTGATGAAGTTGAGCGTCTGAGCTCCAGTCACTTATTTTGCAATGACCATAATATAGTGAAGGTCATAAAAGCCTTAATATCCTTGTCCTTGAAACAGGGATTACCATTTGTACAGTTGATGGTGTTAAAATTGGTCAGTTTTCTCTATGTGTGTGTTGGGTTTTGTGTGTGTGTATGCAGTTTTGTTGGGGCTTGTTAGAGTGGCATCTATCAATTACTTCATAATTAAATGATATGTGCTTTCCAAAATAATCTTCTTAGCACAATAAATATGCTTCATGAATTTGGGCAACATTCCAGCCCCACATTTAGTTTAATTTTATTGGTAGAGTGATGCATTTAATGCTTGAATGTGACATATGTGTGTGTATTTATATATGTACATATGTAACTAAAGAATATTTTGAAGAAATGGCCTGGTAATTTTGGACTTGGGTCCCAAGATAATGGTGACTTTAAGATATCATTTCTTGGTGCTTATCTTTACTTCCAAATTCTATGTCTTATTAACAATCAGGCTTTATGTGACAAGAGAGAAAAAAAGTCAGAGGAAAGGATGATTGGCTGCTTAATCTTACAGATACAAAACTTTATCAGGGACACTAATATACCTTAGTTTCAATTTGTAATTTGTGGTGTCCTAACACAGGCTGTATATGGATGATTTTTATTATATGCGTCCTCCCTCTGGGTTTGCTCTCCACAAACATTTGAGTTTGGTTGGTTTTTTGTTGTTGGTTGGTTTTGGTTTTGGAAGGGGGGTTAGTGTTGGGGGTTTTTTTTATATATGATAATTATGTATTTTAATACTTTGTTGCCGTTTCTTCTAACTTATTGAATGTACTGGAATATCTTTTTAGAACTGTGAGTTAAAGGTACGTTTTACTGAACTGTCCAACTGTCAAACTAATGGACCTGACACAGGAGCCCCCCTGCTTTGATCTCACAGTGACAGATCCTGCAGGTCAGAGGAAGACCAGAGTTAGACCCCATACCTGGTGTCATCCCCCCACCTGAGCAGCTTCCACTGAGCCACAGCAGTCATTGCCTTAGGATACAGGTGCAGACAGTTTATAGCAGGGAAGTCTTTGACAGGAGTAGCTACAGGGATAAATACCTACATTTGAACATCTGAAATGAAGGAATTGCTGATAAAGAATGGTCTGAATTCTTCAAACAAAATTCTGCCTGGGGTCGAATAGGATGCACAGTCTGTATTTGCTGTCTCAGGTTGATTTCTTTATTTGACCTTTTGCTATTCATTGTCAGTTTTCATAATCCAAAATGTTATCCTCCATTGACAAAAGAAGCAGCAATTCACATCCTGGTGCTTGAATTTTACTTTTTTCCCTTCTCTAGGTGTTTCATAAGCATTTTGTAGTCTTCAGGCTACAGTTTTCCTTCCCTCCCCCTACTCCTGTATAATCTTTCTTACCGATTGAAATGGGTTATTTAATTTTTGAGGGATTGAAAAGGCACATCAATGAGCTGCTTTTCCTGAAAAGGCCTGAGCAAAGAGATCATATAATAGCTGTGATTTTTAAAATACTATCAATTTGCTGGTCTGATCTATTACACAGAACCTGTACAAGCCATAGTTAGTGCCCTTTCTGCTTTCAGTTTGCCAGAGACACTTTTAACCTTTTCCTTTAGAGGGCACAATTGACACTGTCTGTTTTATTGCAGCTCATATCCTCTGTACTATTTGTGACTTCTACCTTTCTTTCCCACTCCAGATTATATTTAACTCAATGATACCACAACATTTGCATGCAAAAGTCTTTCTTTTGTTCATCTCTGTGTTTTTCAGTTTGTTTTTTATAACGAGATTTATGTTGCTATAAAAGTTGAAATTATTAAGCTGTGTTTTCCAAAGTGGGTAATATCACACATTAACTTAAGTTCTCTTTCTCTTCTGTAAACATTTTAAAACGTGGAATCTAAATCACCATCCAGTAATAAATACATAACTTTTCAAAGAGCTATGTGGAGTTTAAATTCTGCAATATATATTAAAGAAATGCAACTTGCACAGCTAAATTCCTCAGAAGCATTTGGAATATTTTGTTCTGAGCTGAAGCAGATACCCAGAACTCTTACCTTGGAACTTTTAAACTTTTCTAAGGATTATTTTGCATTGGCTTTTCCTTTGATATTTCCTTTTGTTTTGTTTTTGTTTCTTTCTTTCTTTCTTCTAGTGACTCGACCAGGACTAGGTTGTCGGGAACTTGTGTCAAGAAACCTCTCCAAAATCCTTCCAGGTCTCTGTCATGATATAACAGACTGGGTTGTAAGCACAAGAGTAAAAGCATCCCAGCTCCTGTACACATTATTGCTGCATGCAGAAGATCACATCACACAGCACATGGAGCTGCTGCTTAGAACTTTGTACCAGTCGTGCTTGGATGAAGAGAGTGAAGTGGTTAAAAATGTAAGTTTAGCCTCTTGCACTAACTTTTGTACACTGAATAAAGACTCTGTCCTTTATAGCCCTGAGTCTGACCTTAGCATAGGTCACTGGAAATTGCTGAAGGATTAGGCTCAGGTTTTTATGGGTGTTAGAAACACATGAACGTTGTATTTACCTACTATGTTAAAATAAATGTAGAAGACCGATAGTGAAGGTATTTAAACTTTAGTTCATGTGCCGATCCCATGAAGCATTCATAATGACCTCTCTAAAAACCATAAGCAGTGGATTAAAGTATAAAAGCCTTGAGGTAATAAATTCAATGTAAAAGAAATATGCAGGTCATGCCCTTTCAAGTTAACTTCACTTATCTCCCCCTGCTCCATAATCCAACTGTATATTGAGTATGTTTATTGCATATGATACTCATATTCAGTTTTTGAATCTTTGACTTAATGCTTGAAAAATGCTGAGGAGTAATTAGTTTCATTTTTTCTAACAGTTAATGCTTTCAACACTTTGATCAACAAATCAGGAAAACACATGTAGTTGAAGACATTAGATAAATTTGGCAATGGAAGGACACGTGGTACAAATGTTTTTACAATTTTAAGATAAAATCTTCTGTTCGTATTTCTACGCAAGGAAGAGAACATATGTATAACAAAAAAAATATCCATGTAACTTACTTTAAAGCTACAAATTTTATTGCTTTGGGATATTGGAAGAATGTGTTCTGCTTACTGGATGCAGGTAGTCCAACCAAATGGCCAACCCTTAAATCAGGCTTTTCTTTAGGTTCTTGCTGTGAGTTGGGCTATAAGAAAACTTAAATAATTAGGAGAGTAAAGCCACGTGGCCCTGCTGTCCTGACTAAGTTTCCTATCATGTGCTTATTGCTGTAGTTCTAAATTCAAAAGTACGTGTTCAAGCAGCACATAGTTTTCCCTTGCCTTTTATTGACCATACTTGTCTCTTTCTTGGAATCCCACCACTAATCTTCTCGCAGGTGCTTCCAAGAGATTTATTCCCAATTAGGAGATAATTTCAGTATTTAATTATACTTTTCTTTGTGCTAAAACATAAAATTCAGCAACTGGTGTTTGTGAATGCCTTTTATCTCTTAGTGGTGCTGCTTCCCAGGGTACTGTGATAACATCCTCTATAGTTTGTTACTTTAGAGCCCCTTTCAGAGCAGCCACCAACTTGGAAAATGTCCATCTCTTTCTCCAGCCTAATAATACCAAACGAGATGTACAAAAGACCAGATGGTCTTTTATTCTTCGTTTTTTTATTATTATTATTTTTCCTCTGTTAAAATGAGTAAATTAATCCATACACATGTATCAACTTATATTTTTGAACTGTTTAATTATATTGTCCAGTTTTCAGAGCAGCAATAGTCTTTTTCTCTATAGCAAATAAGGAGGAGAACATGGTTCATATCTACATGGAGTATGTTACAACTCCTTTGAGTCTTTGTGAAAGGAAACAGTTATAAATAGTGCAGATTTCAACTATAGAACTCATAGCTGTGTTCTTCCGTTGAGACAAAAAATTAGCGTGATTCAAGTATTAATTAGGTGCAATTAACAATCCATGGCTAAATCACTAGACTAAAAATAATATACAAAGAGAGATAAGCTTTGGGGGAATGAGCCAACCATTAAACACAAGGGTTAGGAAGAAGATTTGCTGTTGCACAGGCAGTGGAGCAGTAGTTGATTGTGCTTATTCATGCACATTATTGTAAACATTGGACATCAGGCAGTAAGCTCTGGTGTGGTGGCATTTCACATGGAATACAACATACTGGTATGTCTGCAAGGTAGGGATGGCATCAAAGGGTGCCAGTACCACGAGGAATAAATAATAATTTAGTCTTTACAGTTAAAGAAGTAAGAAATGGAAAGCAGTGGGCAGATCCCCCATGGCAGTGCTTCCACACTAAACCAGATATGTAATATCAGCTTCAAGGTATAGTACCATAACAAAAAATTCCTCTTTCAGGTTTTTATAGTTACAGCTTTTAATAGATGGGGGGTGGGTCCATTAAGAGTAAGCCTTGGAACAGCGTTTGGAGGGCAAAATGCTAAACCACTAAATCTGCAACATCTGGTTATTCTAAACTAGAAACTTAATTACACTGAAAGTTGTACACTTCATTTCTGTGCACTGCTTTCTCATGGAAGTTTGTCTGATGAGAAGGGTGCTTGCATGCCTTATGATGTGCTTACTGAACACGTCAAGAAAATTTCTTCATGTGTATAATCATTACTGAGCGAGTGGAAAAGGCCTACAAGGCAACTGCTGGAGCATTTAAAGTAACAGCTGGAATCATAAAAAGAAAAAGCCCATGATATGTTCCATAGTCTTTGTGTTTTCAGGAAAATCCTCAAGTTTTCCTGTTCCTTTTTCAGAGTGTGAAAGCAGCAGAACTGATTGGAACGTTTGTCAGTCCTAAGGTGTCCTTGAGGTTAATCACCTCAGCCTTTGAGCAGACACCCAAAGCCTCCTGTGTGATGGTTCTGGCTGCAGTGATTCGAGGGAGCCCAAAAGAAATCTTACAGCCTCACGTGGCCCAGCTTGGCAACACACTGTCCCAACCTGGAGTTTGTCAGCGATCTGAAGAGGTAAGGAAAGCTGGAAAACACACAGCAGGCTACAGGTTTTGACCAATTTATTTTTTCCCTTGTTCTTCCCCCTCTTATCCATCCTTTGCACACCTACCCCACCTTATCTCAGGATATAGTTGTGATGTGTGTCTGAGACAAAACAGGAGCTTCCCTATCCTTGCTGGACCACATTGTGGTTTCCTGGGCAAAGCTTCTATTCCCAAAAACTTACTAACAGTCCATCCTTTCAGCAGATGTGGGTTCAAGCTTGAGAACTGCTGTAAAAGGCTTCATATAGTGGTAGAAAAATGAAGAGGCATGGCAGGGAGAGAAGCAGCTGTTTAGTAAGTACTGTACTAACAGAGGACTACCATGGCTGATCCTGAGGCAGAGTTTAACCCATGTTTTGAAATTCCTTGTGTTCACAATCCAAACAAGATCATATATTTCAACCCTCATCAGTAAAAATTACAGAAGATTTTTCATAGTTCATTATAATTGGCATGTCAGGTTTCTGAAGAAAGATTCCCTCTTAATGTCATCTTATTTTTGATTTGTATTCTTAATTCCCATTTTAAAAGGAAGGTACCAGTACATTATGTGTACATTTAGGAGCACACTGTGTAAACTTCAGGGCCTGGTTCCTTCTCTTGAAGTGAGAATCTAGAAGGAAGATCTTTATTAATTAGAAATTTACTCCAAAGTGTATCCTTAATTAATGGCTGAGCCGGAAAATCATTTTTATGTTAGCATATGAAGAATATTCATCAGTTGCTATATAAGGAGGTGGGAGATTCTCTTCAACATTGAATGGAAATTTTTGAACCTGCAGGACTTTTTTTTCCTTCACTTATTCAAATGTAGAAATAGATGTTAGAGATGCACAAGAGGAATCTCTGTAATTTTCCCCACAGCTTCTGCTGTTAAGATGACCAAAAAAGGGCCAGTGCTGTGCCTTCAGAAACTCTGATTTCATGTCAGATGCAGGCTTGCCCTTAAAACAGTTATTCATGTGTGCAGACTGAATCTGGCCTAATTGTCTTTTTGAGCCAATGTAAGATATATGTTTGAAGTTCTCCCCTCATTAGGTTTCTTCCCTAATGGAATATGTACCAGTGATGCAGGAATTAACCTTAATCTCCGTGAAGGCTGTGATGATTAGGAACTCATATAAGTGGAAGCACTGTAACCTGACTGTTCAAATAACAACTCCCTGAAGTATATCTGCAAAATTGCTGTGAGGTTTAAGCTTACCTCTTCCATTTGACATTAGCTACAGGAGTCAGATCCATCTGCAGCTGAAGGTTTGGGGGAATTGTTCTAGCCTTTAGTCTTGGAAAACAATCTTTCTCTATTTTAGCCAGTGAATGCTTCAGACACTGTTTAGCTAAGGATTGACCATGTCCATGAGATTAATAACATTTATAGCTAACCTATTGCTAGACTTGATTTATTTTTTGGAAGTAAATTTGTAACAATGGCCCCTTCTGTTCACTGACAGCTCCATGAATGTCTGATGCACTTTATCATAGGAGTCATGACAAACTAACTGACAACAGTATTGACTTCAACTGGTATCAGTTGGATCAAGATAACATGAATTATATTGAATCAAATGAGATAAATTGGCTGAGATAAAAGCAAATGCTCAGGTTTTTTTGGTTTATGTATTTAACTGTCACTGTTCATCCAAAATAGTCAAACATGGAATAATATTTCAAAGAGTTGTAACAAATATGTTATTAATTAACAAATTGCACTTCAGAAAGAGAAAGTACTATCAGCAAGCACTTCAAAATGCTTTGATGTTTTTATTCACCATTCACCAGTGGAACCATTGTGTGATTAAGAGCAGGGTCATTTATTTTACTAACAGGACAAGGTAAACACAAACAGACAGTGTGGGATTAAGATTATATTGTACTCTATAAAAAGTAGAATGCAGGTAGTCAGAAGAGCTAATATGAAATTATCAATATGTTACCAATGTAGAGGATTATACAGTGCTCAGATTTTATTACTGTCATTTCCCATCTCTTAAAAAGAATATTTTCTAAGAAAACATAATAACTGTATGCTTTTCTTAAAAATTAGGTCTTTTATGTGGAGCAGTTGCTTTGTTGTGTGCAAGCATTGATTGAAGTGTGCCAGGAAGACTGTAAAGAAATTAGCCTCCAGCTAATGAAAGTTTTGGTGACCATAATGGCAATACCATCCTCTCAGGACCTTAAAGAAAAGGTAAACTGTAAGCTGGTTTAATATTTTGTTGTGTTTCTGACTTTTACTATTGAGACACTTTGTCTAAACAGAGCCATAGTTATTTGTGGGGAGTAGTGGCTCATGGATGGTCCCAGGTTGTGCTTCTCTCACTGTGCAGACTGCGTATGGTTAACAACAGAATTAAGGTTGGAGTTGGGTTTGCAATTTGGGATATAAGTCACTGGCCAGTGAATATTTGGTTATACACAGGAAAAAACTCAAATTTACTTTCTGTCTTTTAAGGAACGATTCACCTAGAGGTCAAGAGCACTACTAGCCTTAAAAAAGTGATGGTTATTTAGTAATTTTTTAATCTTTAGCCAGAGATCAGACTGATTTTACAGTAGTTGACCTTTTTACCTCCACACCAGAAACAAAAGTTTAAATGTCACAGGAATGCTTTAAAATCAAGGACAGCTGTACATGCCCAGATAATAGATGAGCTTTTTCGTTTTAACATTATCTCACCCCCTTATTTCTCTCTTCCTCTTTCTTCCCCGAGCAAAACATCATATAAATCAGCAAGCCATCCTCGTGCAGTACAATTATGACCTATCCCAGTTGTCTTTTTTCAAACACACACCTTAAATGCGGTGACTATTCTACTTCCTCTTCTCTTGCTCCCAGGCATGGTATTCCAAAGGCCTGTGTAGCATCACTATTTATGGCCCCAGAGCTGACAGGCTGCCTCCAAGGAGGCATAAGGTATTCTGGAAGAAATAAAGTAGAACAAAGCTTGAAACAAGTATTGAAAAGACTTCACAGGTCAAAGAGGGTTGGGGTGATGATCTGTCTAATGGAGAGCCAGTGCAAGAGTGGGATTTTGAAGGGGTTGGAGATTTTGTTTGTTTGCTTGGGGCTTTTTTGAGACAAAAAATCTGTCCAAGTAAGGCTGGGACAGATGGATCTGGTATGTTTTGTGGTATCTTGTCTGTTTATCCCTGCAGTGGACTATAAAGTCATCAAGGTCCATTTAAAACCTTACAACTTCATACTCCTACAGAGAAAGTAGTTTCATAGCACTAAATCCTAATTTTCATATATGGAAAAGTTAATCTCCCAAGATTATTAAAGGTTTAAGATGTTCCTGCAGTTGCAGATGATTTTTTAAGTTGACAAGACTTTGGATAAGAATCTTTTTTCTCATTAGCCTTTCTTTCAGCTAGACACATAGAAAATCTGGCAGTGAGATTACATAATTGCAGTATTTCAAAAGTGCCACAAAGACAAATATGGCTTGAATTTTATTTTTTTCCTCCAGTTACTGACTATTCTGAAACTTGAAAGTGAGCTGTACATCTTGCAGGAGGCAAGAAGTCCCTGTTAAAATAGCTTTAGAACATACAGAACAAAAGCATTACAGCTCCCATACAAGCATGAATTTGTTGTTTGGAAAAGAAATTTGTATTCAGGACCAAAAGACTTTGAGTATAAACATAAATTATCCAAAAATTAGCATTATAGAACTTCAATTCTGGCTTTACTGCAAGGGGACAGGAGATCACTGAGATAGTGGAGATCACAACTGATGTGACCTGATGGTGAATACTTGGGTCTTACCTGATATTTGTGTCCATCACATTTCTTGTTGCTTGGGACTGAGGAAACAGGCCAAGACCACCAACTGAGCACAGCAGTGGCACGAGTAGGAGAGTGGTTTACAGTCCCAAAGAGACTGCAGCCATTTCAGTTTTGGGTCATGTTAAGCATGATTTGAGTTTGTCAGTGGTTTAACTGGTGACCTAAAGATAAGCTTTTGTTTCATCACAGTGCCCTGTGCTATCTTGACTCTTCTTTTGGCACACTTTGAATGGTAGTGTGAAAATAAGTGTCATTAAACTTTCAAATAAGGAAAAGAAAATCACCTTTGCTATTTATTTTTGTTTTCCTGTGAGACGCTTCTTAATGAGAAGATATGCATCAGTCTACAGGCATATTTAATTTATTCTCTCTTTTTAATTGCACTCTTGAAACCACTGAAAGTTTATTTTAAATCATATGTGGTCAATGTATTATTTTGTATCTCTTGTTTGGTGGAAAAAACCCTTGTGCATTATGGTGGGATTAACAATGGGGAACAGTTTCTGTCTTGACACATTCTGTAAAATGTTCCAATTAATTTACAAATAACTTATATGTTAAATATTCATTTATCTGAGTTGTTTTGGCTGGCTGGCAGAATGCTTCCAGAAAGGAGAAATCTACTGTGCTCGAGGCAGGCAAACCTGCTTTAAGAGTAACCTTTGTCCTTAGCAAATCCTGATTTATATATATTTTTTTCCCCTAGAATTCTCATTTATTTTCTCCACATCTGGTACTTCCATAAAAACATCTTTGTCTGGCAAGTGATTAGTCTGTAAGAGTCTAAAGGTCCTAGACATGTTCCAGCTAACTTGTGTGGTTGAGTTCAGCTTAAAAATATTAAAACTATGAGTACAATTTGTAGTTTTACTGAAGCAGTGAGAGTCAAATGATGTCACTCAGAGCTCTGCACTACATCTTTCCCTGCTGGAACTGGCCATGCTGGCAGCACATGTTATTCCTTAGTGGGGTTCCTAATGGTGTCTTGCTCCTCATCATTGCTTCCCTGTCTACTGAAATCACTGAGACTATAGAAGCTGCTTCCAGCATGCTTTTAATCTCTTCCTTGGAGAAGTTTTATGCTTCTGGTAGATGCCTTCAGGAATTGTAAAAGCAAATTTTCCTTTCCTTTGAAATACATCTGCTGCAAGTGATTAAGAAAATCTATAGGCTTCCTTGCCAAGCTTCATGATTATGTCTGGAATTCATTTAGTAGTTCTTTATACATGTTTCATTTGTACTTGTTTTATTTGCATGTCTTGTGGAATAGTCTAACTGTAAATATGAAGAAGATATTTCTGATGTAATGGTGAATTTTGGTACTTATAAACAACAGAAGTTGAGAATTTCAAAATGATCCTGCCCAGATACTGTAAAGAGAGAGTGTCTTGCATAATTAAACTGGAGGGGAGAAAGGGGGAGAGGGGAAATGCCAGGTCTTCTCTGACCTGCAACAGCAATAATTTTTGGAAGCTGCCATAACCTGCTAGATGGACTTGTGAGAAAATCCCCCTGTGTTAATGTTTTAAATCATTGTTAAATTAAGGAGAAAAATCTCTACATCTTTATAAGCACGAAGAGCCTTTTTTATGATGTGGTTAGTTTTTGGATAGGTGCGCACGTGGATTAGAGACTCTTTCACTTTGCTGTTAGGTTACTGTGTTCCTCATGATTTTAGTTTGAAATCAGGACAAACATTTCACTTCAAGTAAAAGTTGGATGTATGTAGTATAGGCAGACATTAAACATCACTCTTGATTGTTTAAGTAGAAACAATGAAAATCTTCTTGTGTCTCTTCTGTTCTTATGAGTTTTAAAAGTTTGGGGTTTTTTTATTAACATTATTTCAGTTAAATATCCTGTCTCTGTTTTAACAGGTGGAGAAAACAATGTCTTCATTAGCTGAAGTGCAGCAACTGGATAGTTTTCACTGTCTCTACAAGCAGCACATAATTCAGCTCATGGAGTGGGTTTCAGTGTCCTGTGATGGGTGGAGCTGCTACTCTCCGGAAGTGTTACAGTTAGAGGTCATTGCAACCCATTCAGGTACCACTTATTTAGTAGTCCTAAAAAAAAAAAATAAAGTCTCAATGTCCATAGCCTGCAGCCAGGTTGTGTTTTGTAATGAACAGCGTAATACTCAGAAACTTCACAAGAACATGATGGAAAGCAAAACAAATGTTGAAGCAGCTCATATTCCAAAAGACTCCTTGGCTGCAAGGAGCCTGTTGAAAGCACTTATGGAAAAGTGCACTTTCAGGTAAATGAAATAGGTGAGCATTAAACTGATGTACCTTATTTGTCCAAAAATGTATCAATTTTTTCCATCCATTCACTAGTCTTTCAAAGCATGCTAACTTTCTGTAACAAACACTTCCCTCACTGTTGTTCTTCAACACACGGCTGTGTAGAGGTGAGTGAAACACTATGGTGCATGTTTCACATGCCCTCAGTCCTGCACAGTGAACACCCCTCTGACACAGCTCTCCAGGCTGCAGCTACAGCAAGGGACGTGGTGACAGGCAGCTCTTCTCACCTAGACACACATTTGAAGATTATTAGAATGGAAAGTCCTGTTAATTTGTTTTTTCCCCTTGTGTTTGTTGAACAAGGAGTGTCACACAGTCACTTCAGCTCCAGGTGAAGTATCATTGTGGCTACTGCAGGTAGTTCAATGTGGACAAGTGTGTTTTAAAGGGCTCTGTCTTATGCATTTAATCCTTCAATATCAAAAAACCCCTCATCAAACCTATGTGAAGCACCCACTTGCTGGTTTGTGCAGCAACCAGCATAAGCACTTTTTCTGGTTTTCATCTGTGGAAAGAACAAGAAGTTTTTTCAGTGCAAGATCTGAGAGGCCAACTTTTCTATGTGTTTGTACTCCCAGTTCCATGACTGAGGGACTTCTAGACAGTTGTCTCTGTTTTCCTTAATGCTAAATAAATCACCAAATGTCTGGGCAAACATTTTGGCTTGCACCCAACACTGGTAATATGCTATTGTCTGTGTTTTCTGTCTGACACAGCAGCTCCTAGAGTTTTTTTTTCTTTCTTTCTTTTCATTCCCACACATAATGTTGTTTTTAATCAATTTAATCAGCTTTACTCATTTCACATTTCTCAGTTTTTGCTGTTTTTCAGGAACGTATGCTTAAGCTGAAATTAGCAATGTAGTTTATTTTGTTTATTTTCCACCTGTTGAATTTGCTGTTATCAGTTTGATATAATAGTAGTATCTTGTGAATGTCTCAGAACTCACATGAAGCAGTGTATTTTGAATAAATGCTGTGAAAATAAAGACCTATTTGTTGGCACAGACATTTAGCAAACTGCAGTTCAACACCCTCTACTGCTTCAGTCTAGACAGTGAAGATTTGGGGGTTTGTCATTATTATTTTAAACATTAAACTTCCAGATATTATTAAATGCTATTGAACTTGTTTTGGAATCTTGAATACTTCAATCTGTCCATTCTGTGTGTGAGGAATATTCTTGCCATCAGAAATGCCAGTGTTGTGTCTCCTTCTGGGAACATTTTCTGAGTGACTGGAGTTGAATGGAATGTGCATCTCAGGGATGCAAAGTTGAAGAAGTTCCTAGAGTAGTTTATTGCAAAAATAGAGCAGAAGGAGCATTGTACAGCTAGAAGCTTTCAGAATAAAGCATGTGTACAGTCTCTGTGTACTCTTTAAAACCATGCAGATGTTAATCACTATCAAGGAGAAAGGCATAAACTTCCTTCTGTTTCAGGAAAANGAGTCTCTGTGTACTCTTCCTCTTTAAAACCATGCACTATCAAGAAGAAAGGCACAAACTTCCTTCTGTTTCAGGAAAATAATTTCTTAAAATGTTGGGATAACATCTTAGGGTTTTGTTTGTTTATTGTTTGGAGGTGAAAACAGAATTCATCAGAGGTGAAAATATTGACAAACTAAAGAATTAATTTAAAAGATATTTCAAATAGCTCCTAAAATTCATGATATTTTAGATTCTCTTGGAAAATGCAAATACTTAGACATGGAGAAAGAATGCTGCTGCACTAATTCTATTAGCCAAGTTTTGAAGCTGATCCTCTCAAACTTACCCTTTCCTCTGCCTCCAGGAGTCATGAACACCTTTCCTTGAATGCTGCATGTGGAAAAACTTGAAAGAAGAAAAAGAGTATAATTAATGTTGCTGTATGGAGAGGGGTGTCAGGGTCATACTGGATTCAGTATAATTTTTCATTAAGTTCAGTGAAACCAAAATTTTTTGCCTAGCTTTAGACTTTCAGAATTACTTAGGACCAGCATTAATTCTCCACCCAAATGCATTAGTCCACCCAAAATGTGCTCTCGTACTGATGGTCCCAGAAACTACTGGGTGTCATGGATATGTCCATGCTACATAGAATCATGGAATGATGGAATAGTTTGGGTGGAAAGGGACCTTAAAGACCATCTCATTTCAACCTCCTGCTGTGGGCAGGGACACCTTCCACTAGACCAGTTTGTTCCAAGCCCCATCCAGCCTGGCCTTGAACACTTCCAGGGACAGGGCAGCCACAGCTTCTCTGGGCAGATGTGGTACAGCAATAGCAAGCTGACTAAATGAGATGTGGGGAAACAGATCTTCAGGGAGCACCACACTGCCATGGCCAAAACTGTGGGTACCTGAGCCCACGAGGAGTTAGTCTGGGTATTTGTGCCCCCCCAATACGATGTAACACGATGATACTTTAACAGCTTTAACAGCTGCCATGCTCTTTTGGAAACCTAAGTACTATTTTAATACCAGATATGTTACAAATTTTGTTGCACTCACATGTTAAACATCTAAATAGAGCTTAGTAGTAGTGTGAAATAAGCTTTATCTGTTTGTTTTCTAGGTCCTGTCATAGGTGAAGCTCTCGATGACTTTATTCTCATTCTGAAGACGTGTCTTCAGCCAAACAAAGATCCCCAGATGCGGTTAAAACTTTTTACTGTTTTATCACAGTTGTTCCAGAAAGCAAGTGAAACCATCAATTCCCAGGGGTAAGTGGAGGTCTGATTTCATACAGCTATTTGAACACTACAGTGGCATTAAGAAGTAATGACCATGGTAGTTATTTAACCCTTATAACCATGCTCATGTTGGCATGTCTTGGAGAAAAAAGACTTTCCCACCATCTTCTATGGCATATTTTACTTGCTGTATTTTTTAACAATGATTAGAAGGGTGGAGTGCAGTAATTTTTTAAAATATATAAATAAATTCAAGTCTGGACTTTCTCCACTGTAGTCCTCCTACCTTTTGAACTGAAAGCTTCAGTGTGAAATGTGCTGTTACTTGTTTCTATATTTTCAGGGCACAATATTAAATTCCCTATTCATATAAGATATGTCTTTGTTGTCAGTAGAATACTTGTTTACTTTCATGAAAATTACTCACTTTTAAAATTAAAGTTACACAGATTTACAAAAATAAGACCAAAAATGGAAAGAGGGAGAATTTAATTGCATCACCAACAGCAAAAATACATCTTAATGGTAATGAGAAATAATGTTGGGAAGTAACAATAAGTTTTTGCTTTCAGTGCTGCTACTAATTTGTTTAGCTCCTTAAAATTATTCTAACAGGTTGGATAGGAAGGCTTTTGGTTATTCTGCTAAACAGAGTTGTGTGGTCATCTAATTGTGTTTGAGTCTGACATGATTGAGTCAGATAATTGCCAGATATTGCTTTATTGATTCTATTTCAAGGCACCAGAACAAAGATTCTCACAAACAGCTCAGCCTTATGGTTAACATAATGCTGGTGGAATTCACCTTTGTGTTTTCACAGATTGTTTTTCATTGCATTTTAACAGAAGATTTGATTAAAAACAGGAGCAGCTACTGATCAATAGCACAGAGCTGCTTTTAGTTTTGGAGCTGAAAAGAAATTTGGAACAATGGTGATCATTAGTTACATTTTTTTTTTCAAGCAACTTTTTGAATAGAAAATTATTAATTCTCAAAAATGTATTTAAAATAATAGATCTAAAGGGTTTTACAAATTTAGATGTGTCTACTGGGATGTCAGATTTCTCGTTATTACTTAAGTGCCATCTGCTGACAGGAAGCAGGAGTGGCTGGATCTCTGCCTTCCTCAGACACTCAGGGCTCCCTTGCCACAGGGCAAAGCAGCAGCCAGGTGTATCTACTTTCATCATGTTGCAGGTAGAGATTTGGAGGTGTTTGTCAGTAGATAACTGTTGTGCTTTAGTCAGGTTATACCCAGATAACATGGACTACCTGCAGTGGGTAAAAGGTGGTTACAGGAAAGAAGTAGCTACAATTATATTTCTTATTACATTGATACAATATTATTATGGAATTTTTTTATTGCTGGTTTACGCACGCTGAATGATTTTGGTTGCTTTTGTGTGGATTTTTTTTTCAAGAACTTACTGATAAGTTAGTTAACATGTACCTGTTTTGTTCCTCCTGAGGCTTGGCACATTGATGAAGGGGCCATTTATTCATCCTGGAAATGTAGGACTCTTAGAAAGGTCAACAAGAGCTTCTTTCCTCTCTGCCAAGCACCAGAGTGGTGATGTGCTGTTTGGCACTCAGGTGGTCACAGTTTGAACAGAAGTTTGAACAGAGTGGGCAGGAATCAGGGCAGGTTTAGTCTGCCCATCTGTTTGCATGCTGCCAGCTGATTTGTAGGGCAGTGAATAACCTGAGCTGCAGTTCCTGGCCACAGCCAAGCACTAATGTTTCTTTGATGCAGCAAAGTATTAATTAACTTGTGTGTAAGACCTGTCTCTTTTGCTCTTAATTTGAAATTGTTTGAGCTGGAATTAAATGGGTGTGAGGGAATCCTGCCTATTACAATTACTGACTCTCACAGCAACTTTTAGTATAATAGTCATTTAATAGAAAAGGAGGAAGAAGCATCAGCAAAAACATTACAAATTTGTGTTTGTGATAAAAACACACTAGTGTTGGGACTGGCACCATCAGAAAATCCTACAGACCTCTGTCCTTGAGGGAGATGAGTTTCTGAGCCAAGGGAGAGCTGAAGTATTCTTTGTAGGCTCCCTACAGTATCAGGAGTTCAGGTATCATCAATAGCAGTCATTCTTTTGACATTATAAATACTTCTCACTGGACAGTCTCAAAGGGCCTCACAGATATTAATGAATCCTCACAGCTCTCACATGGGGTGTGTTATCTCCACTTCACAGACAGAGCAAGTGAGACAGAGAGAAGGTAAGTAGTTTACCAAGATAACAATGAGTCATGGGCACCTCTGAAGTGGGAGAAAGTCTAGCCTCCCCCTTCCATGAATGTTAGGTATTTGTTTAAATATTATCTAGAAAAATTAAGTTATGAAAATCTTATCACATCCATTACAATCACATTGGCTTATATGATTTTATTTATTTATTTTTAGTCTTCTTTTTTTTCCCCTTTCTGTCTATATTTCTATGACAGAACATTCTCTTCTACATCCTGTCAGTCTCTTTATCACTTTCTCATGAACCTTTGTTTTGCTTTCTTATTTTTGGCTTCAGGCTGTTCCCTAGCTACCTTGAGACTGTGATAAAAGACATCCTGGCTCCTAATCTGCAGTGGCATGCTGGAAGAACAGCAGCTGCCATCCGTGCTACAGCTGTATTGTGCCTTTGGGCTCTCATCCACTGTGAAATGCTTTCACCAAAAGAGGTAAATTCTCTCTTTCTCATCCTTTGAAATCTTCAGCAGGAAAACAAAATAAATGCAAGGGGGAAAAAAAAAAAGAATAAATTCTCAGGGTAAGTAATATTTGGGTATGGATGGACAGTTTTCATAATAAAATTCATTAATTCTAATTGAATATTAATGACTGAAACAATCCATGGAGGGATGATGATGTCCTGGTAGGAGACCTGAGGCCAGCAATATTCTGAGCTGCAGAACTGGCCAGCACCACATTTTTGTAGATATTTTTTCTAGCATAACATCAATTCTGTAGCACAAAATACTGTCCATTATTAACACAACAATTTGGGCATTTGACATTTTGGACCCATAGCCTGTGCCTGTGCAGCAACACTGGAACTAGCCAGGACATGCAGCTGTGTCATGTGGCAAAGACAAGTTGTTTGATTGCCTTGGAGCCCACAGGCCCATTTAGAGGTAAAAAAATATAATCTAAAAGACTCCTGGAAAGGGCAAGAGGAGTTGAGATGGAATGTGAAGAATATCTGTAGAAACTGGAGACGTAGCAAGGACTACACTTACACAGATGTTACCCACCAGTGATTAAGGATTAATTAAATCTGAGGGGGTTTCTGAAGCATCTTTGCTAACAAAAAGGGCATGTGGAGATAATGCACTGGAAATATTTTAAATATAAGGGCATTTCTGAAAAATAAATTGAATTAAAATGTTATTAAATGTTCATAGTCTTCATTGCCTTTATAACAGACAAAAGTGCTTAAACACACATAACTGGTTGAGTTCACACATACAAAAACATTGGCATTAAATTTACTGTTCCAGTTTAACATTTTTTTTCTGAATCGATGCCTTAATGCCTATTTTTCATTAATGGATGCGAAATGAACATGATAAAGTCAAGTTCCGACCCTCCCCAGCACAGCCCATCCCGTCGCTCCCTGCCAGAGCCGGAGCGCCATCTCCTGGTACGGACGCGTCATCCTCAGCTCCGGTTTGGTTAAACCCTGGCAACAGCTTGAGGGTTTTTTTTTTTTACAGGCGAGTAAGTTTTAAAGCTTTGACAAGTTACATAAAACTCATCTTCATGTATACTGAGCATTCATGAGCCGGATGATCGACTGGTGGATTTTCATTTTCCAAGCAGGCTTGGAGGCAAAAATAGAGCTGTGTAACTTCGGAGCTTTATAGTTAACTTTTTAAACTGAGCAAACCGGTATCTGTCAGAGCTAATGGTAACTGCTGTAACTACTAAGAATATTGTATTATAGTGGTTGGAAAGCTGTTATTCTTCTATGCTTTTCCTATTAATTCTAGATCTTAAAAGTCAAAGATGAGTTAATGCCCCAAATCATTGCGTCTATGGATGAAGACTCTAAAATTACTCGACTGATGGCTTGTCGTATTGTTGATGCTTTTTTAAAAGCCTGTGGGAGGCAGTTTGATGAAGATAAATTTAAGAATACTTACACAGGTAAGTGTAAATGTTTCATTGACTGGGGGTGGCAGTGGTGGGTTTGTTTTTTGTTTGGGTTTGGGTTTTTTTTAAAATCAAGATCTCCACTGTGAAAAATTACATTTGGTTTTTTTACCCAAAGCATCACAGTTAGCTCAGCTTTTAAGGGTGAAAATGCTGGAGCAGTTGGCAGATTTGCTGTATGGCTTTAGAATTCACTGTGCAGCTTGTCCACATCACCTGCAGACTCACTGCAGCACTGAAAGCACTAACACTAGGAAATAACAAATATTGCTGCATGTCACTGTGGCACCTGGCTTTAATCCCACATGAAGAGCAAAAAACTTTTAAACAATTTGAGATACAAATAGGGGCAGATTTTATGCAGACTTGTTTCTCACCGCTCTAATGCTATTTCTGTGTTCTCTTAGTAGGTATTTTAACTATTTGGGTAGTTCTCCCCCAGAGAGTAATTTTATAGATATTAGGGAAATGGAAAAAGTAAAGTGCTGCACAGAATCATATCACTAGCAGCATTTTTGTGTATGAGAGGCATTTTAATTTCTTAATCCTGCAGAGACTGAGGCATAGTTTTAAACTGCTGAGAGAGGGTGCATAAAATGTGTAAAGTACACAGACACATTTTAGAAACTCCAGGTGTGAAACACCTCAGCAGGCATTGCTGAGTATGACTCCAACAGCACTTGCAAGGCTTTTCTGTAGCAGGTTTTTAGTGGCTGTTTTTCATTTCACTGAAGGGTATTACAGACAAGTTCATGTCCTTTGGAAACGTCCCCACTCCCAGTTTGGCCGAACTGAGCAATATTCCCAACGTCGTTATCCATTAAGGCCACTAGATGGAACTTCACTCAATATTTCGGTCTGGGCAGAGCTTGCCAGTGCCTCATCTGCATTGCTTCAGAGTTTAGTCTATATGAAATAATGTGCTAAGTATAGTGAGAGCAGAACAGTGCTGCAGTATATAAATGGAAGTCACATTGTTCTCTGTGCTGTGTTTGAGGACCAAGAGCAAACCATTTCAGTGTACCATAAATAGAATTGAATAGGTAGTGGGTTGGGGTTTTACCTAAAAAAAAAAAAAATCAGCAGAAGTACAGGCTATGCACATATATATACCAGAATTTATGTTCTCATGTATACAAATAAATTGGACTTTCACAAATTCAGCATCTTAATAACTCATACTCTTTATTACATGGCACAGTAGAAATCTAACAACAGACATTTTTATTTTGGAGAAGTATATGATCAGACAATTGTTGAAGTATACCTTTGCACCTTGGCGTGTTTGACTTGTCTGCAGTGCAGTTATTCACTGAAACAGTAACATTTGATAAAAATACTGTGCTTTATAGAGCATAGAAATACTTAAACTCTGTAGTTCTGTAATGCATGAACAGACTTTCATAGTACCTTGTTAGGAGTGCTAGAGAATGTTCAACTAATCTAAATACTTCCCTGTATGTCTTTATTAATGTTTCTGGCAACATAACAATCCAATAACAGTGCACCACATACTTTTAAGAACAGTGTGATACGTGTATTCATAATGTTCAAAAGACAGAAATATGTCATAAATGCAACAGTAATTTCAATGATGACAGAAGACGGGGTTTTTTCAAAGGCAAAAGCTGAGTCCCCTGTTCACAGAGCTATCTGGTTATTTATATGCTCCTTTTCAGAGGTTTTAAAGCGTCTGGATGATGCTTCGTGTGATGTACGACTGGCAGCTGCTCACACCTTGGCTAATTGGTTTAAGTGCTTAAAGGACAGTGATGTGAAATCCGCAATGGAAGGTCATATTGAGTTTCTCTACCAAGAACTATTGATACATCTCGATGACCCAGATCAAAATCTCCAAAATGCAGTCCTAGGTAAGACTTCCAGTCATGTATATTTTAAACAATGCTTTTCAAGTCATCATACTGAGTGTTCTGTGAAAGTGGCACATAGAGGTAGAGGATAATCCTGACAGGCTGGAGCTCTCCTCTGCATGTCAAGGGGTATGAGCTCCGACCTTTTACCTGTGTGCAGAATATAATGTTTTGTCCAGTGTTCACCAGGGGGGAAATATCAGGGCAGCTGAACTACCAGAGACTTTACAGATGGTAAACAGGATATGGAGCGTAGAGCCCCACCATTGCAGGATGTGACCATATCCCAGCCTGCTTGATGGGCTCTCTGGAATTTATTTGTGTGTCAACCTATGTTCAAGAACATAAGTGTCAAAATAAAGACCTCAGCAAATGGGGGAGGGAAGAATGGGGGTGTCATCACTGTACCACTTGTAGAACAACCATTTTCACGTTCATTTTCAGCTACCTTTGAGAGAACTTTCTCTATCTTTGGTTAGAGAAACACAGAGCAGGTAATGATTTATAAAACATATTTTTGTTTTACAGAAGTTTTAAAGGAAGGAAGTGTTTTATATCCAGATCTGCTTGTGAGAGAAATCGAAGGGGTTGTACATAAGCATCAAACGCCGCTCTATTGTAATCAACTACTACATCACATTCAGTCAGCCAAGGAATCAGCTTTATGAATCACTGCTGAGATTCTTTTTACTGAACTGATCTGTAATCTGTATGACCCAGATTACTTTCATATTTTCTTCTGCTTGAGAAAGGCTGAGCTGAAAATAAATTGTTTTTTCTTTGTAAGTTCACTGTTGGCTCATTAAAAAGTCAAGTTGGCACAATTCTGTGTTCTTTGCTGTTTGAACGGTTCTTTGTATTTGTTAGCAATAAAACAATGTTTTAATTCACTTTGCATTGGAAGTTTTTCAGATACAAGGTTTAAAGGAGGAATGCTTTTTCAGGAATTTAACACTGTTTATAATTGAGAAAGATTATTTAACAAAGTAATAATTTAAGTAAAAAAGCAAGGACTTAGTCTTTCAAGGAGGATTTCAAACTCTGGATAAAATCAGACTTTGCAGAGTCAAGTCTGTGAGAATCAGTTTTATAAGAAAAAAAAAGCAGTCAAACTTCTCTTGCATAATGCAGCAGAATTTATAATGTTCTGAGTACTCATATTAATGCTGGTATAATAGGGACATAGTAGGTGTCACTAAAAGAATAGTTTTTATTGTTATTACATTTCATGACTGAGAGTAAAGCTGAAATTTTTAAATTAAGGTTTATACATGGGTGGAAATGTGCTGTTTTGTCATTTAGATTATATATTTAGTTTATAGATTTATATTTTTGTACTAAATATATCACGTTTGCAGTTTTTATGTTTGTACCATTGTGCCTTGGAAAGCAAGCAACATTTGTTTCCATGTTGCCTTGTAATTAAATTCTGCAGCTTTAGGTTAAAGCTTGATTTGTTTGAGGGGGTTTTTTAATACCTTTGTAGTGTATAAGTTTTAGTGTTGTCTTATATTCTCAGCTGTGTAATAAAATAAGCAAGCTCCTAACTGCTTGTCTACATCATTGTGGGGTAGTGTGTTGTTTATTATCTGCACACACAAATCATGGGAAATCAGGATTCTGATGTGGGGGTTTTTTAATCATCTGTAGTACAGACAGAAAGTGCTCTTTGGCTTCTAATTCCCAAGTGCCTTGGCTTTGTATCAAGTCTAAAAACAGACTCAGTGGGGGTTGCTCATACTCCTTATGCTGTAGGAAGTCCTGGTGTTTGTTTGTCCTTCTGACCTAACTTTACCTTTTCAGGCTGTGATATAATTGTTAACAAAGCCAGGGTCTGCTTACAGCAACATCTACTTGCATTCTTGGAGAAATACTTGAGACAGATTACAACACAAGACAAGTGTCTTGTCTTCCTAGCTTAAAAGCAAAGTCAGGCAAACTTCTGGCCACTTCTCCACAAAATACAATGTTGCTTTGAAAATTCTCCAAAAAGGGACAATAATACTAACAATAGAGAGTAATTGAATCATTTCTTGTGGATCCAAAAGCTATTGTGTATTCCTGTAGAACAGAATACTCATTTTAGATCCTTTGTATTGTCTTTGAAGTTGACTTAAAGGAAAGCCAACTGTTCCTGTACTGAGCGTTTTAGTTGACTAAAAACTACTATTTAACTCACTGGGGGATCAACTGAAATTCATAGAAGGCACAGTGTGAGTGAAGTAAAAATCCCTAGAAAACATTAGAGTTAAGAGGTTGTGGAGTCTCTAGCCTTGGAGATATTCAAAACCTGACTTAACACAGTCCTGGGAAACCTGTTCTACCTGAGCCTGTTGGGCAGGAGTGGGACTGCATCATCTCCAGGGACCTCTTCCAGCCTCAGCTATTCTGTGATTCCATGAAATTGTTTCCCTGAGTCTAATCAATTATTAAAAAGCCGATTTAATTAGAGTGGAATGTAACTATCCTAGCAGAGCCCTTGTTCTCAAAAAAAAAGTAGTGTTTCAAAGCACTGCAAAGAAGCACATTCTTCCAATACAATCTAAAGTTTTGCTTCAGCAGCAAGAACCCAATTCTTATGGTAAAGTTTCCTTGAAAGTCCCCCAAATAAATCCTACTTAACAACACTACTATTGGCATGATGTTATTACCTTGTTATGTTGGCAAAATTTAGATTCTTTTACTTTACTACTGACTGCAGCCTCATGATACTGCAGTACAAATGTTGGGCAGGTGCTTTTAAATACCCTTGTGATCTAAAGAAGAGATGTTTGCAAACCCAACTTCAAACATGGGATTAGAGAAGAGAACATTCTTGGGTGAAGTGGAATCCAGTCAAACTCTTTCAAGATGTCCTTAAGCTGGTACACAAATAGTAAGAGTTGAAGTATTCATCAACCTTGATATCTTAAGCAGGCTGGAAAATTTTTTGTCTCCATATGTTGAACATTTTGTTATCTTTCAGAGCAGTCTGTTGTGGGATGCCTCCCAAAGAAAAATCACTGCATCATCCAACAAGCCAGCTTATTCTTCAGAGCCAGGAGAGCTTGTTGAATTGAGTATTCTAATAATCCTTCAAGAGATGTTAAACACCAGCCTGATCTTGTTTGTGTGTGTGAGACAAACTAGATACCTGCCACTGCATCCTTGTATTAAAGAGTCTTCTGGGCATAGCACTTGACAATATGCTGGCCCTGCTTACAGCCTACCACACTTCCATTTATATCCCAAATTTCTCAAATACCTTTACAAAAATATGTTACTCTTGAGTCTCCTGTGGATGGCGGATTTTAAAGTTATTTTCTTTGAGACTCAACTTTGTCAGCTTCAGTTTTTTACTGCATCAGTAGGAACTCAATTGAAATATACATTTTTTTTTCCTGTTTTGCCAGATCAGCTGTTATATATACTAGATTTAATTTGTGCTCATTAGAGAATGTCACTAGGACCATATGCATTACGTAACTCTTAAGCAAGGACAATTTTTTCAGGCAGAATGGTTATCTCAAACTTTCAGACTTTCAGACACTTTAGATAAGCAGGCTTTAGCCCTGCCCTTCCTGTGACGAACCGATGTGCCTCTGCCTCCGTCCTTGTAAGCGAGAAGACCTGTTGTGGAGGATCCTGGGACTCAGATTCTCAGCAAAACAAAGGGGTTTTGGTAAGTACATGCATTTGTCTAACTGAATACAGAATCCTCCCAGTATTGGTTGACTACTTTAAATAGATGAAATTAATTAGACATTGAGAGGGCACTGACAAATGAGGCACCAAGGCTTTGAGAGAAGGTCTGCATCAGAGAGCATTTCTAGGAGAGGCTGGGGTTTAAGTATGTTCCAGATCCATCCACTTCTCATCCATGCGGGTCCTTGTAGGCAATCTGCAGTTTTCCTCGGAAATGCTTTCGGCAGATTGCAGATGTTGTGTCTGCAGGTGCACTGAGTCATGTGAGCCTATGGAGAAGGTGCACTAAGGCACCTCTCTCCGTGTGTCAGCAGTCTGCTCCCAGACACTCACCTCCAGTTATGGCAGCAGAGTTATTATGAAACTCTAATCTAATTTCTACATATAGAATTTTACCTGTTATAGTATAACAATTTTTCAGTTAGAACTGGGAGTTACCAGAAAGAACTAGTATAATACATAATACAGTTTTACGACATACTATTATAGTAAAACTATCCTGTTATAGCACAGAATAACCCTAAGCTATTTCTGTCATTATAGTACAAGTTTATTTATTTATTTACTATATATAAATTGTTTATAGTATAACAGTTCTAGTTCTATGTAGAGAGGTTAGAGTTCTGATGGTTTATTTTAAAGGCTTTATCTGGCTTGGGGGAAGCCCCTTGCCTGCACAGCACAAACACACCAGAACATTGCCCCAGATATAAAGTAACATCTTGTCTTTGGAAGCCAAACGCTGGTTTGAGAGGAGCCAAGTTTCTGTCTCATTTGCAGAATCTGTGTTAGGATCCCTGCATGGGACAGTGAGCAGCTGTTGGCTAAAACAGTGGATCAGAGCTGGTCTTGGTGGAAAAACCATGGACTGCTCTGTGTCTCAGCCCTTTGTGTGCAGGTCTAACCATGTTTTAAAAAGGGACAAAGAAAAATAAAGCACAAAAATCTTCATTATTAGGCATCTGAAGGATCAACAAAAATTACAGTTAACAAGCTTGTGTCCATTTACTGGGATCAATCCCCCAGAGAAGCAGTAACTGAGCTGAAGCAGCAGATGAGAGCTGTGAGGAGAACGGCTGCTCTGCCGGCCTGCCTTGAGTGTAATCGGCTTTTCTTGTTAATGTCTGAAATCCCCTGTAAGTCAGGACGATGGAGATCTAGTGGCAAAACTGACTTGAAGTGCTTTGCAGCCCCTTTTACCTGGTAACCTAATTCCTCTGTGCAGAGCACTCGTTGCCTTTGGCTGATAGCAGTGATGGTGTAGGGAAAGGGCCCCAGAGAGCTTAACCATAAAGGGATGCAGAAGGCGAGAAACTTTAATGAGCAAGAAATCAGATTTCCAGATATTTTAGGAAATTTTCATACTAATACATATATATGGTCACCTCCCCAGTGACATAAAAATCACCACACTTCCAGCCTGTGCAGCAGCGTGCCATGCCCAGCACCCAGTACTACCAGTCAGAAGCACCTCCCTGCACTGGTTTCTGTCACAGTCAGTCTGCACCTCCAGTAGCTGTGGGGACTTGTCCCTTTTGATAGCAAGGACCAGAATGTGGAGCAGAACAGGTTTGCTAGGTGTGACTGCAGGAGTGTACTGGGAATCAGGAGTCACGGTGGGAAGAAAAGAGCAATAATATGGGAATTGCGATGGGAAGGGAAGAGGTAGAACTGGATGAATGTGCATCTTGGATTGGTTTGCCCTGTATTGCAGTTTTCCCATACCTGGTGTCAGTTAAGAAAGCTTTTTTCCCCCCTAAATTCTTAGCTGGCCTCTACAGTGTTAAAACTAAAACATTTTTAACATGATCGATTTTCATTCTTGTTGACGGTTTTTCTACACACTTCAGCTTAGACAAAATAAGTAAGCCCACTTTACATTCAGAGCTTGTTCTTGGATGCTGAGAAACTTCGAAAGAATTTTTGTTTGCCTCAGAGCAGCTTCTTCTGAAACATGGAAAAATTAACTCCCTGTATGTACCAGCTTCCTTTAACAAAGCTGGGACATCTGACCAAGATTCCCTTAAATCCTCGAAGCTAATAAATATTCTATTGCTCCTCATAGGCAAGGAGAAGGGAAAGATGAGCTTAAGCCATCATCCTCCATCCAGCCTCTTGGCGCAGTCGTGATGGAAAAACAACTGCTTGGGACAAGTCAGAGCAGCCCAGGGAGCTGGAGCAGTGCCCAGGGAGAGGGACATGCCTTGTCCTGCCAGAGCTGAGTGCTGCTTGCCCTGCTTGGGCTCCCAGGGAACAAGGGGGAAAACATCCCTGAGAAAGCCTGGCCTCACAGCACCACGGAATTTCAGGGAGATTTAAACTAAGAGGTGATTTTGCCCTGACTATCTTAAGCCTTTAAACATTATCTACTCTGAGGACAGGAAAACAGGTGTGGAATAAGTACAGGAGAAGAAAATAAGGAGGAGTGGTCAGAAAACTGATTCTGCAAAATCTTCAGCCCTGTGCAGGGAGGAGGTGACTGGTCAGCGGCTGCACATCAAACCATGCGCTGGCTTCCAAGTGTTGCTGGGGTCAGCTCAACTTCGGCTGCAGCATCTTAAAACAGTCACATAGCAGGGCAAAGCTCTTTTAAAAGAAACATTAACCGACCCAAATCAGTGCTGCATTGGCATCAGCCAACACCTTAAGTGAATTCCTTTATCTTGCATCTGTGTTTCTTAAGAATTAGCTTTCACCCATTTTGTATCCAAACACTTGGGTTATTTGATAATTACATATTCATTACCCAGTGTTTCCCACTAAGTTGAGTCATTTCTCTCTCACACACAAGTAAATAACAATTTATGGCCTGATTACCCTTTCCCAAGTGACACATTTGCTGTTCTGTTCCCTGCCATTGTACTGCCCCTGCCCACAGCTCTCAGCATTGCCAGGCCCGCAAGGCAACTGCGGGCTCAGGGAGACTGAAGGCTTAACCAAACGTGACTCGGGCACAGGCTTCAAACTCAATGTATTTGCACACTTTCCACAAATACTTGAACAATGGGGCTTGTTTCTTTGCTGCCAAGAGCCAGCTCCATTCCTGGAAGTGTTCAAGGCCAGGCTGGATGGGGCTTGGAGCAACCTTGAGCAGGGAGGGATGTCCCTGCTCACTGCAGGGGGGTGGAACTAGATGGACTTTAAGGTCCCTTCCAACCTAAACCATTCTATGATTTCTGTGCGGCTGGTGCAGAGGTTTCTGCAACACGGTGTAGGCATCAGAGAGACTCGCTTGGGCACCGCACAGGAGCCGAAGCGCTTCAGTCCCACCGAGCGGCCGGGTGTGCTGGGTTAGCGCCGAAGCCTTAGCAGAGAACAGCAAATAAAAAGCAAAGAAAAACTCGAAAAGGCAGAGGGGGAAGGAAACAGCGAGGGGAGACACGAAAACACCGGGAGAGAAAGTCAATGAGTCAAGCAACAGAGGCCGGAGTGAAAATCCGAAGTAACTCTCGCCTCTTCACTGCTCGCTCCGGAGGCTCCCACGGCTCCATTTTGCGGAGCGGGGAGGCGAGGCAGACGGAGGCCTGGCTGTGACCGCTGCCGGGGGTAAAAACGTCGGGAGCAGACCCCGAGGGGAGCTGGAGGAGGAGGAGAAGAAAGACCAGAGGTAGAAGGAGGAGGAGCGAAGCCCCGGCCGGGCGTGTGAGGGGCCGCGCGGGG
>VYXB01003697.1:1160961-1190511 GCA_013397135.1 Pachyramphus minor
CCGCCGCTTCCCGCCGGGCCGGGGCCGCGTGGGAGCCGTTTGGGGCGCGGTGTCCCGGTCTGCGGCCTCCCCCCGGGCGGGAGATCGGCGTCCTGGGCAGGGGAGGCAGCCGGGCGTGAGGCGCCGCGGGCTGGGGGCGTGGGGCGAGCCCTGGCCCCTCGTTAGCCCGGGGTTCTGTGGGTCGGCGCTGGGAGGAGAGGGAAGCCTCCCCGCTCGGCTGCCCCTGGGCCTGGCACCTGGAGGATTTCCTTGTTAGAAGAAACTATAACCTGCAGCTTTCCGCGCTGACTGAGAGCGAGCTGATAAGCGCGCGGGGGTGCCAGCGCTCGCTGCTGCTGCCGAGCCCTGGCGCAAAGGTACCTTGCTGTGATGGGTGTTGTGCTCCGGGCTGGGGAGCACGGGGAGACAAACCTGTTTTCACCGTCCCCCCGGCTGTCACCTCGGGGCAGCTGGTGTCAGCGAGCTGCTTCTCTGGGGAAAGTGTTGTTAAACAGGCGGGTTTACTGTAAAACAGTTTGGCATCGCTCGCCGACAGAGCGACTGCTCGTGTTTTTACAGCAAAATGTGCTGTTCCAGTGTGGTACTCGTTTTGAGGTTGTAGGGCTGTGTCCCTCGTGTGGTGCTCTTCAGTGACCGCAGGGGTAGGAGTGTCTGAAACACGGAACTGTTTGGAGGCAGCACCTGTTTTCTGATAGTCTCCAGAAGTTTTATGTCTGCTGGGAAGAAAAAGTATTCGGTTTGCCTTATTTTTCGCTTCTTTATTTTAAAATGTATTTTTGATAAGATGTGATAGGGAAGGAAAGCCTTAGCGAGCAAATTCAGTGTTTCTGCGGCACTTGCAGTGCCCCCATCCCATCGTCTGGTTTTTCAGTTTAACATTACGCAAAAAGGAAGTGAAATCTCTTATAATTTTCTTAAATTTTTTTCTGTTTCAGTGCTTTGCAACTGACTATTCCAGGCTTGTGCTTCTGTTGAATTTCCAGGTTAATCTAAATGTCCAATTACTGCTTTTACATATGGGGGTGAATTACTATTTGCTGGTTTTTGTGGCAGTGTTGTGGAAGTGAGTTGCAGGGGTTTTTTCGTTGTGAGAGATCTGGACAAGAGGGTTTTGTTAACAAGCTTGGTAGGCTGTTTACGTTGATATATTAGTAGATGTGGTTTGTGTGTATATGTATCTATATATATGTGTCTTTCATATGCGGTGATTGGCTGACTTGTGACTTGGTGTTGATAAGTTGTGGATGTTTTAGGCATTCAGGTATAGGTGTCGGTTATAAGGAGTAAGATGTTGGGTTGTAATTTGATAGTTAATACTGGTGGTGTTTTATTGGGCAGGTGAAGCGTTCTAGGAGCGTGGTAAAACAGCCTTTTGTTGTGTGCCGGCAGCCGCAGCTCAGCGGGGCCGCGGCCCCGCAGGGGTTAAGGCGGTGGGTTGGCAGCGCCGCCGCCTCCAGTGAATTCAAACTCCCCGAGTGACGGGGAGCGTGGGGGCCGGGCCGGATCCCTGGATCCTGCGGGCTTTGTTGGGCCCGGAAGCCATTTTGGGATCCATGGAACAGCATGTCCCGCCCGCCGGGGAGCGCGCCCTGAGCCCCGGCCCGCCCCGAGCCCGGCCCGGCTGCGGGGGCGGCCCCAGACCCCCCGCGCCCGGAGCCGCCCATGGGGGAGCCCCGGAGCGCAGCCCCTGAGCGCGGAGCCTGCGAGGGCCGAGCGGCCTGGGCTGCGAAATGGTGTGTTGGCAGCGGGGCCCGGTGTGTAAACAATGAACGGGCGCGCTGATTGTTTCACCGCGGCTGAATGTGCGGCTGGTTTCCACCGGCCTCCCTTTTAAAAAGCGTTTCAAGAGGTACATAATGTGAATACGCGGATGTTGCTGCTTTGTGATGGACCTGGGGGTTGTTGGTAGCGCTGCGGTTTGACACCTGTGTTTGGGGAACTGTGCCATAATGCTCAATTTACATTTAACATTTACTTTAAAATATCAGTCTTATTACTTGGGATTTTTTTTGTTTGTTTGCTTCTTTGTTGCTCTTTTAAGGAATAATAATGTTTTATGAATGTGTGTTTTAATAAAATGTTGATTTAGCTTGGAGCTCTTTCCTCTTCAGCCTGTTTAAACTAGTACTTAATTTGGTATGCGGAAACATCCTTTGTGGAGTATATGTAGGTATTTTATTTGTTATTCTGAATAATAGAAGGAAATAAAAATCGAAATTACAAGTAAAAAAATGGTTTGCTCTCAGGAATTGATAGAGTTGCATACTCCAGTTTCATTGTTACTAATAATTTGCCCAAAAGCCCGTTTAGCATTGGTGGTATTACTGTGTTAAGTCATAGTGACTTAAACTTAGTTGGCTTTACTAGGTATAGAGTAGCATGGGTTCTAGGTGAAGTAGTACCAGCAACGTCTCTCTAAGCCTTCAGTTAAATAATTTTTTGCCCCTTTTGATGTAAAAAATAAGACATGTTGTCTTGCAAATTTTCTTGTTCTCTAATGGTCTTTGGTCACTATTTCTAGTCTGCCTGGGTCCCGTTTGTGAAATGGCAATTAACCACTTCCTTTGTCACAGAAGGTGTTCCTGAGGAACCGCCTGGCCAGTGTGTTTGTGAAAGTTTGTTCATGGACCCCAAAAGCCATAAGTGAGGGTTTGTCTCAGTCCTTGGGAAGTGTTTGGTGCTGTTTCCCGTGCCTTGTGATGCTTCTTTGCAAAAAGGCCACTCATGGAGCATCTCATCACCCTCCCTGGAAGGCAGAGTGGTACAGGAAGCTGTGGTACAAGGGGTTTTGTTGAGACTGGGTGGTTTTGAAGGGGACTGTCAGATAAACAGGCTTTTGAGGTGGTGGGGGCAGCTTCCTGTCTCATTTCTCACTCAGATGCCTGGAGTCCTTTAGAGACTTCCAAGGGCCTTTCTGTGAAGGTAAATTCTGCTGCACTGATTACAGGAGAACCTGTGCTTCCTTGTGTTCTGACCATGTCAGAATCTGTCTTCTCCTACCCTTTTAATGTGCTGTATTTTTGTCACCCTGATTGAGTTGAATTGTAAGGGAGAGATGATACTTAAGGTGATTTTTGCTATCTGCTTCTCCCCAAAAGCATCTGTCTCCTTAGCATGAACATGGAAGTTGGCTTGTAAGCTGAGGCCCATCTAGTGTCCCATTGCATTCTAGCAGAAATGTGTGCTTCTCTTTAATTTACAGGCAATAAATTCTCTTTGATTTGGGTTGTCTTATAAAGGTTTACTTGAGGGTTTCATATAACTACATGCTTACTTCTTGCACTATATATCCCTTAGAACTTAGATGTTTACAACCTTCTGAAGAAGGAAAAAAGGCTACTTGAAGTTTGGGCCTAGTAATGCTTACAACACAGCTGATGCTAACAGTGCTGTGTCCACCTCTCAGGTTCTCTGCCAAGTTTTGTGCTTTTTAAATTTTCAAAATATTTTATTAGCGTGTCTTTCCGTTCCAGTTGTGTATGAAAGTTTCATAAACAAGAAGAATGATAATACCTGCGAGATGGAGTGCTGTTAAACATGAGTAAACAAATTAGAGGGAGTTACTGCCCTCTGCCTACCCACCCCTATTCTGTAATGAGTATGTAGAATATCTTTAAATAAATCAGGTTGATCATTTGTTTTGAAGAGATGAATAACTAAAATTAAGCTGCTGAACTTATAGCCAGATTTTTTAAAAAATTCAGTTGCATAGTAAATTTCAGATGCTTATTTTTGAAACTTATGGTGGTCATCTCCGAAGATTATTTTTCAAGTCCTGTTGAAGTCAGTCCTGTTCTGTTGCTTTGAAAAATTGAGTAAAGGTTTTCCCCTTTGAGTCTGAATTAATTTTAAAGCATCAGACAAACAGTGAATCAAACCAAGCCCTTAAATCTTCTAAGAGTGATTTCTAACTGTGGTGTTTAGATGGCAAACCTGATATCTTTACTGGAGAGCTGGGTGCTATGAAAACCGGCTATTAATAGTCCTACACATAAATACCTCCAAGGCTTTGCAGTTTGCACTGCCATTGTCAAGTACATATTTTATCTGTAATAACTTAATGATACAATCAAAACCTTATCAAGAAATAGTATTTAAATTCTAGCATTTGATTTCTTCAGAAGTCAAGTAAGTAGAGAACTGGTGGTGAAGGGGAAAAGGACAGGAGAGAAACTGAGCCAATATGTTGTTTTCAAAGTCAGCCGTTGCCCTGCCCATATGGGCAGCAGAGATTGGGAGGAGCTGGGGAGCTACTCAAAGCTCTCTCTCACAGTGTCAAAAGGATTATATCAGCTACTGAGTTGCCAGTTAAAAAATAGGTTTTGTGATTAAATGATGCGTGCTAAGCACACACATCAGCTCCTGTGGAAACTAAACAGGAGGTTTCTATAGCTTGTGTGTTAAAAATAAACCAATTCAAACTGATCAATCTCAATCATAAGTTTGAATTTCAGTAGGCATATGTATGAGAAATATGTTTTGCTGTTCTTTAAAACAAGTGTTAGCTGATATTATCAACATCCCTCATCTTGAAATTCACTGTATTTCCACTTCTGTTACTGGAGAGCCATTGCTCTCTGGTCCCCATTTCCTATGTGCTAAATTGAGCTCGTATTTGTTGATAAAATAAGGCAGCAGTTGTTATGTATTGTAGCAGAATTTGCTGCTTATTCTAGCAAGAGAATGAGACTGCTTTGCTAATACTTCCGCACTACTGATTTAAGCTTCCTCTAAACAAACAACAAATTTTATATACAAGGCAGTGAAAGCATTATGGCTCTGGGACAAATGAACTGAGTGTATAGAAAGATCACTTAATGGAAATGCGTTCTATAATACTGGGGAAAAAAAATAAATAGCAGAAGTGAGACCTTATTTTTCATTAACCCCACAAATGCATGGGAGGTGTTTGCATTCAGAAAGCTGCAATGTTTAGGCCTGTAAGTTTTTATTTTTCTAAAAACAAGAAGGAAACTGACTTCAGTAGTAATGGAAATATCTTCCTGCCTTACTGACCTCACGATTTGGAGGCTACAGGTGGAATTGCTAAGAGCATTTTAATGTTACATGTACAGATTTCTTTCTGAGCTGCTTTTACCTATACCTGTGACACTGCTTTTTGTCCCTCTCTCTTATGCATACATAGCTATACAAATGAAAATTCTTATTTCAGCACAGGAAAGTGCATCTCCAAAATGAGAGACTTGTTGTTTTGACTATAAGAATTAGAGTGTAGCTGGGAATATTCTTACCCTCGTTCAGGTATGCCATCACAGTTGTGTGGAATATGTTCTGCTCCTCTTGAAACAGGAGCTGTAGATAATCTGAAAATAGCCAGGATTCTGCTTTGCTAACCATGCAAATTCGGCATAGCCAAATCCCTATTTGTTAACCACAAATAAGCCATCATCAGAGATTTTTTTCTAGAAAAGCAAAACTTTTCTTGTGGCTAATAAAACTGAGAAGAGCTCAAGGATATTGCAAATATTTTGAACTTGAAAGTCAAATTGTTCATAATACCACAAGTAGTCACCCATGCAGCTCTGCAAGTTTGCTGATATGATAACATCAGTTTTTATTTCTTCCTAAAGCTGTCATATCTTTCAAAGACCCCATGGAAAGTTTTGCAAGTGTTGCTTGGGTGATTTTGGTTTGGTAGCTTTGTGTTTTGGGGTTTTTTTGGAAGTGGATGGCACTCTGGAAAATGTGCCTAATTCTAGCCCTGTGAGTCATTTTGCAGTTGGCTCTTCTGCCAGGGTGTGTAGTCAGTGGTTTTAATGACAGGAATAAATTAACCAATAGCATATATTAGAATTTTATGTGAAATGAAGGATACTCCCTTGCAGCTCAGTGGGTGGTGTTTGAAGGTCGTAGAGTGAAATGATTTGACTGTATGTAAAAATTTGTCTCAAATTTCATCTGCATTATGTTAGTTGGTGCATGGAGCAGCCCGTGCCTTGCCCAGTGGGCTCTCAGAGCAAAACTCATTGTGAAGAGATCTCTGAAACACGGCTACGTAGCTGTTTAGATTTTTATGCTTAGCTTTTGAGGATGCCAGCCTGACTTGGTTCCTGTGCAAGTGTTATAGTGTAGCTGTGATAAGAGCTTGCCTCATGTTACAGTGGTGTTCCAGAGAACTCGGAAATAGCTGGAAATAGAGTATCATAAAGAAAGTCTCAGTCAGAAATACCCTGAGCTTCCTGCAGTAATGATAAGGGATATCTGGCACTAGCAGCAATGCTGCTCCAATACTGAGAGCTCCATGTTTCTGCTAACAGCTTTTTCCATTTCAGTACTTAATAACACAGGCTGAACAGTGCAAGGGCTCTTACATTGACGTAATTTTAAGTCATTGCATTACTTTATTTTCACCTTTTACAGTATGATTTGAAACAGTCAACATGGACTTTTCACGTCTACATACGTACACACCTCCCCAATGTCTGCCAGAGAACACTGGCTATACATATGCACTCAGGTGAGAACTCTTTTCTTCTTGTAGAGAAAGTGTATGTTCTCTGAATGTTGCTAACTCTGGAGAGTTTAGATTTCACGGTAAGTAGCTGACTTGTTTGAAGAAACGTGCTTTATCTGTTGTGTTTTGAAAACAACTCTGTGTCCTAAATGGAGGAAAGAAAACGTGTTGAACTAAGAGGACAATGACTAAGAAAATGACTCAGTGTTTATTAGTTGCTATGAATAACTTGTGCCCGCCTAGTTACAACTGCTGTTTGATTTCTATAAATATGTCATCAAAATTCTTAGATGTTTTGTTTCTTGTAACTTCTGTGTGTGCTTTTTTTTTGTGACTTGGGACTGTTTTCACTTTAAAACACTGATGTGCACTTATTGCTGCTAATGTGGAACGTGGCTGGAAGTAACATATTGATTACTTTTTCTGGCAAAACTGGTTGTGTGAATGTAAAATCTGTGTTCTAATGAACTTGTTTTTTCTTGTGTCTTTTTATTAAACTGACTATTATTAGATTGTTTATCTTCAATCACTTCAGTTTTCTAAAAACTAACACTGTTTGCTAGGTTTTTGTATTATGTATTCAGAATAAATGTTGTAATGCCCATTTGAGTTTTTTAGTATTAATAGAGCAGATTGGTGCTGTTTTGATCTGTCGAGCTTTTCCTGATGTTGAGATATTAGATATGTTTTGAAACAAGTATGTCAGTGAGCCTGAGTTACTGGTTTAGCTTACTTTAAGTTTACAAAAAATGATTGTTCATTAGGATGTAGTATGAGGTTGTCTTTCTGTTCTGTGCCTGTAAGTCATTATTATCTATTGCATATTAAAATGCAATGTATAGATTGGAGAACACTTGGCTACTTGCCAATAAATTGGCTGAAATATTGTAACTCCTGGCAGGTTACTCTTTGCTCCTGTGGTGTTCTTGTCCAAAGCTCATATCCAACAAAACTATGGGCAAGAAGAAAGGAAGATGCAGAATGATAAATCCTATTGGACATCTAGAGGATAGTTCGTTATTACTTTGGTGGGATACGTGTAGAATACAACCAGAGTGTTTGTCTTCCTGCAGGAATGAAGACTGTTGTTTTGCAAAACAGAACTTATGAAGAGGGAGGGTTGTGTGTCTTGAAACTTCACAGTTTACCATTTTGCTGTGTTAAAGTGTATTAGGCATAGTTATTCAAATATGGATAGAACTGGATAATCTGAAGTTTAATAACTAAGTTAATGAAGGCGTATATAGTTAAACTAGGTTGAATTAATTCATTGTAATTCTTCCTTGTGTAGAAAGGAAGGATTGGCAAGCACTTTCTTTAAAATTTCCTCATGAAAAATTCTGTGAAGCCCCACATATTAAAATAATAGGGGAAAACTACTTGGTACACTGACTTGACACTGCTTTCAGGGTGTCTTTTGAGCAGACTCTTACCGTGTGTCTGCTTGCTGAACCTGTGCAGGATGACCTGTATTGCTGTGGCTCATCCTGCCTTGGGTCAAACAATGATTGAGGAATCTGAGGAAAGGGAGAGTTGCTAAACAGAAATCTTTTCCTGTTGCAGTTCATTCCTTTTGTCTGCTCACTTGTGTTTGTTTTGCTTATATTCCAGTCTGGTTTGTTCTGCCTTTGACAATTCATTTGTACAAAATCTGCCTGTGAATTTCTTTAAAGAAATGGGCTTGTGCACGTAGCCCTGCAGAAAGCAGTGCAATGAAGTTTGATACCACAGAGCTATTAATAGAGTGGGCTATGACTTATTAATAGAACTTATATTAATACTCACTGGGATTACTGCATGTTCATAGCTGTAGTGTTTCAGCTTTGTGCTTTTATTCCTCCAAAGCAGAAAAACATTAAACTGATATACCTAAATAATCTTTATCCTCCTCCAAACACAAGTCAAACTTGTGAATCTCACCCACTTGTCAACATATAATTTACACCCCCCTCTTGAGGCTGATCTTTCCTTTTAGTCACCTTCATCGTTTGAGTTGTGTTGTCAATTTGAGTGCCTTCAGCACTTCACAAATACGGGTTAAATCAGTAAGAATTTGGTTTGATTTTTTTTTTCTTTTCTGTGTCAGAGCATTCAATCAGGATGTAACTTTCTGTGCAGTAGTTGAACAAAATCCTTTGGGGGTTTTTACATATGCTCTGGGATTGACAGAAGCAATAACTAAATAACTTAAGGTAGTGTCTGCCCTTGCTCAGTTAGTGTAAGTAATGCCCTGGTCAGAGAGCATCTGAATGTTTGTATGGTGCTCATATACCTGTGTCCATGTTAGAAAATGTCTGTTTAGCTGTACTTCTCTGGGTGTGTTGCATTTATCTGTTATCTTGAATAATCAAGAACATCACTGCCCATTTCATTCTAAGGAATACTTAAAAATAAATTACATTTAAGGTCTGTCACACAAAGCTATAGGTGTGCTAAAATTGGCAGACCTCATTCTCATTCCACTAATATATTTATAACTTGAAAACCCAGTGAAGTCTGAGACGTTCTTATTCTGTAGAAGCTCATGTGAGGGGAGGTATCAAGGTAATAGAAGCTGGAAATGTAAGACTAGACCCAGTCAGCAGCTCTGCCAGCAACCATGGGACCAGTTTGATGGAGGAAGGAACCAGAGTCTGCACTGTTTGTGTAGGTTATCTGGGAGTGTAGGCTCATTGCATCCCACCTTGAGATGGTTTTTTGGTTAGCCATACACATTGCATAGAAGAACTATCAATGTACACGCTCGTTTCTGGCACTGAAAAGGAACAACAGTGGTTTTTTATTTACTGTAATCTTCTTTGTAGAAGAAAAAAGGCCACATTCCAAAGTGTGGAAAGTGAGATGGCAAGTTAGGAGACTTCTAGATATTGTCCTACTGACAGAGGACAGATAATGTGAAGAGAATTATTATCTTGTGTGAGACACAAGCTGCTTTTGTTTAAAGAGGAAAAGATTCCATGATTTTTATAGTTTTTTTAGATAGTGGAACCCAACTCCAAGCTCTGTATTCAACCCAGATTGATATAAATGCTCACTGAGATACTTGGTAACAGCAAGTGTTCATAAACAGAAACAAATTGAGGCTGGTCACAGCTGTCAGTGTGTTCTGTGTACTTTGTGTTCTTGTGAATTGAGTATCTGTAAGAAACATTGGGTGAAGATGAGGAAAAGCAAATGCGTAGTGGCAAGTGTAAATAGCAAAACTGGGTTCTGAAACAACTGTTTAGGGAGGGACTCAATAGAAAACTGTTGTGCCTCTGACCCATTCAGAATAGCAACAGGAGGAGCCACATTTAACCCGGATTCTCACTTCACATCTGTCACAATGTGAGTTATCTCTACTTAGTACTTTTGAAAACTGTAGAAGTTATAGTCTACAGTTTGTCAGGTACATGAGAAAAAGTGTCTGATTTCTTCTTCCAGCCAAATGCAAGCAGGGATTAATAAGCCTAATGTATATAGCAGTGTATGCTGGGTTTGTCTTAAGCTGTGCTCAGGCTCCTGCCTTGCACAGGGTTGCACTGCACGTGCCAGGGTGAGCAGGGCACACCAGTGAGATCCAGCACATAGTGCCAAACACCTGCCATCAAATCTGGGCACCTCTGGGCAGTTGAAGAAGTTACTTTGGACAGACTCTGGTTTGGCCCTGTGGCCTGAATGCCCAGCTGCTGCTGGAGCCTGGAGATGTTTTCCTGCAATGTGTTGTCTGGGTTAGTTTTTTTAGCCAAAAGAAATGCAGTTCATGTGTTCTGACACAGTCTTATGTGCTTTGCTTTGCATTGTGAAGCAGTGAAGAAACTTGCTTCAAAAGCACCGGCTTGTTAGAATTGCATCATTACTGTAAGTGTAGCTCCAAGGCCTTTTGGTGTTAACTTGTATGCTAAAGTAATACAATACATGTCATGTTACTGCTTTGTGATGTTCTGAGATCTTTAATGATTGTGAAAGAAAACTATTTCCATTAAGTTTTTTTTTTTTGCACAAATACATTTTACAGTAGCTATTTATTTGTATTTTTTAAAGGGAAAGCTTCTGTTTCAAATACAGATTACACAGCAGAATCTACTCATTCGGATCTAATTTGCTTTCATGTTTTTGTTCGGGGTTTTAGGGATAAGGAGCTGCTGTCATTAACAATAAGTTGTTCAGCTCTTTTAAAAACAACAAATGAAACCCCCAGGAACACTGAAGTAACTGCTGTTACATCTCTCTATATCCCTGTGCCCTGAGAGGGGACAGAGTCCTTATGAAAGCTGGCCCAGGGCACTTAGCATTTGGATGCTGTGGGTCACAGCTGAGTGGCTCTAGAGCCTGACCTGTTGTGCTGTGCCCTTGCCACAGCCTCTGCTCACTTACATAACTGAATGTTTCCCTGGGTTGTAAGAATGAATATTCTGCTTTAGGTTAAACTTCTGCTCTCGTAAGTGTATTTCTTACAGACTCCTTGGTTTAATCTCTTTGTATTTGCCTCGTGTTGCTGCTTTGTCTTCACTGTAAGTGTTCATGGTGGTTCTGAACGAATCACATGTTGAAATACGGAGTTCCCAGGGTAATGATATGCAAGTTATCTATGTGTAAACCTGCCTCTGTGGAGAGAAACAGATTAAAGTCTTTAAACATTTTTTGTTTGCTCAGAGTTAAATATTTCAATGATGTGTATTAAATTAAGAAACCTTTTTAAGTCACGTTTTAGAAAGAAGTAATAGTAGTTAAACTGAAGTAGCTGAAGTAGGAAAGTCTTCAAGTATCTTAAAGGGAGGAAGTTCCTACTTGTTGAGAGATGGAAACTCAGAGTAATGTGGCATACGGATTTTTGGTTCTCAAAACAAGGACTTGGCAAACAAAAAATAGACAAAAATAAGCTTTGACTAAAAATTAATCTTTATTTTGCAACTTAGAGTGTGTCATGATTTTTAATTTGCTGCTGGGACGGGCGTGGTGAAGAAATTGTGTCATATGGATTCCACTCTCAAATTGGTCCCTAAAGAACTAGTACTTGCTCTGGCTAAACTTCAAACATGGTTTCCATGGTGGTTGTTTCTTTCTAACTGTGATTCGCTTTCAGTTGTAAAACTTGTAATATGAATTGCTTGGGAGAACCTTGAATATCTGCACATGTCTGGATTATTTGGGTAACGTGGCATATCTTGTGGAAATTGCACCATAACCCTGAATAAGCTGCTTTTAACGGAAACTTAGGCCGGCTTGAAGGGCATGTTTGTTACCGGGTTGAAAATTCCCCTGGTAACTTTGCTGTTCTTATTTTGCTGCAGTTCAAGTTATTCTTCATCTGCTTTGGATTTTGAGACTGAAAACAAAATAGATCCAGTATTTGATTCCCCAAGGATGTCCCGGCGTAGTTTACGGTTAGCTGCTGCAGGATACAGTCAGGCGGAGGATGGACGCAGTGATTCCCTTCACGACAGCTCTTACGCCGGAAACGTGTCCTTCAGAGAACAGTCCTCTAAGTAAGCATTTTTAATCATCACGAGTTAATTTGTGGGTTGGAATCCTGAGGCTTACTCTTGGAACACAATAATGCCAACAGGTCACCTGCTGGTTTTTTCTTTGTTCTCAGTATTTGTGTTATACTTGTACTCAGTATTGTACATACGTACAAACCACATATGTGGTTTGGAATGAAATCTTTGTAAAAATACAGGTGCTTTAAGGTGAAGATTTCCTTTTAAAATTTATTTGCTCTGTTTAGTCACATCAGTGTTGAAATGACTGTGTGTTTAGTGCTATGTCTTACTTGTCTTTGCTTTGTTTCCTAGGATGTTAAAGCAACGCAAAAGTGTGAATAAACAGCCTGGTGGTGTAAGACACATGCCGAGGAAAAATCTGTCCAGCTCATCTATTTTTAGCCAGAGCAGTTTCAATAGCCATGCCAGTGATACATCAATGGTATCCACTATATTGGACGAGTCTTTGATTCGAGAGCAGACAGAAGTTGATCATTTCTGGGGTAGGCAGTGATTGCTATTTCTTGTATCAAACTGTGGAAACTGTTTAGGGTTTGGTGTGTATAAATTCATGATCTTCTCCCCACCTGTTTTCCATCCTGTCCCTAAACATGTGTGCACTTACACTTCTGCTGTAGGTTTCTGCTTGCTAAGATGCCCACTGGAAATTTGTGGTCCAGTGTGTAAACTGGATTTACTGGCATAGTTAACATCAAGACATGTTGTACTGTGAATTTAATATGCCAATAAACATATATAATTTTGTGATGCAACACCGTAATTATCTCCTATCATTACTTTCTTCAAAAGGTACACCAAGTACTGTATTTAAAGAATGGTAAACATATAACTTGCCTTTGAAAAGACAAAGGAAAAGCATTTTCTTTGTTATAGGCAGAAGTGCATTTCAACATACCTTAATCTGAAAATTTCAAATCAGTAGCACCTAAGGATTTCCCTAAAGGATTTTTGTGTGTGGCTGGCTGGTTTGGTTTTGCAAGTACATAAAAATATACCTTCCTGTAAGCTGTTTTCTTCAACAAAGAGAAAAATATGAGAGTTGTCCATGTAAAGTGGTCTGTAGGAGAAGATCAACAATTTATTTTATCTCCCGGTTCAGACTGTTTGTTGCTAGTCAGTACACTTGTGACCTTCCCAGAGTCCTAATGGGAAGAATTGTTTCAATCTTAGTAGAACCCATTCTAAACTTTAGATTACCTGGCTCTTAAAACAGAATCTTAAGTACAGTAGTATCAAAGGAGTTACCAAGCAACAGATACACTGTAAGCTTGTAATTAGCTGCTTTAAAGTCACATGGGAGGTAAGTAAAGGTGTAATTGTCATTCATATGATTTTGTCTGCCCCTTCCATGGTGGAATACTTATCTCACCCTGCTGTATGGATATATGTTTCTCTGATGGGCTGCAAAATATGTTAAATGCTAATTGTAAAGTACCTTTCCTTGAAGCCTTAAAATTAATAGGACTTTTGACTGGAGTTTGTCTGATACTGTAGTTAAATACAGGCCTTTCTTATATTTGGGATCAAATTTGTTTTCTTTTTTCCCTTTGAAGGTCTTGACGAAGAAGGTGACCCTAAAGGTAATTACACTTTGCTTTTCCGTCCACATCCCTTGTAAGTGCCAGCACCCACTGCTGGCAGTACTGACGTGGGTGCTCTGGGTGTTGTGCTCTGGGTTTGGCAGGTAGTGACACTACACTGCTGCAGGGCAATGGTGACATAGCAGGAGCAGCAGAGCTGCAGCCCCCGATGAACGGCTACACGTGCAGTGACTGCAGCATGCTGTCCGAGCGCAAGGAGGTCCTCACAGCCTACTCAGCTGCTCACATGCCATCCTCCAGGATTTACACTCGGGACAGGAGCCAGAAACATGCATCTAGTAAGTGACTTTCTCTTGTGTTCTGTCTGGTGTACGGTTCAGTTGGTTCATTTCCCATCTAGTGTTATTCAAGCACTTCTCCTACCCTGGTAAAGTTGCCAATAACGGAATTCTAGAGATCAGCTTCTATGAAATACCTTTTTCTGTATCGGTTGAAATTGTATGTACTTGTCAGCTTCCGGTACATAATTATCTACTAATTTTCAGGGCTGCTGTGGGAATTAGAACATTACAAAATGAAAATGCTCTGGTACCTTGAATGATAAAATTATTTGCTCCCCCAGCAATGATTGTAAGAGTCTCCTAATCTGATGCTGGATCTATGTGGGTCTGTCTGTGAAGTTTTTGGTCATGGTTTTTAGATAGAAACTTTCTGTGCTTCTTCTTTTTTTTTATCCCTTACATGATTTGAACTTTCAAGATTGAGCAGAATTGTTACTTTGCAGTGCTTGTGCTCTCCAGGAAATCTCTTGAGGCTTTTTTACTTCCTGCTTAATTTTTTTTTCTCCTCATTTAATCTTGTGGCTTTCTAGAGTGTTTCTAGAAGCTAAACCTCTATATGAAAAACTGAACTCCAAAGGGGAAAAAACTTGATTCCCAATAGTCTTCCTAGTGACTACATTTTGAGAGCTTGAAAACAAATGAATCTGTGCAAATAAAGTTCTGCCTTTCCAAGACAATCTCCACTGAGTGTCTGAACTTGTCTGCCTGCCTCCAGCACCGCATCTTGAGCTGCTGGATTGTTGGTAGGCCACAGTTGCCACGAAGGATTTGTTTCTTAAATGACCTTGAATTAGAAAGGAACCAGTTTTAGGATTCTGTAGGTTTGTTAGTCTTGAATGAAGGGTGTTTTCAGTTGCAAGAAATGAGGTGGTTTGGGTTATAAGATGTGACTTCAAATGCTGTTAGGCAAGGATTTCTCATTAGTTACTGTGTAGCACAGATTGGAATTCTTTTGACTTGTCACAATCAACTACTTAACATGACACTGCATGTTAATGCATTAATTAATTATGTTAATGCATTAACATGCTCTTTTCTATGCTCCTGACTTTGTATTCACATAAGAGAATTTTACTCATCGTTGTACATTCCTTTGAACTTTAATCTGGAAGTTTGGGTTAAATTTGGGGGGCATGTGGTTGGGGAAAAGAGCACACAATTGTGGCAGGTTTTTGGAGTGTGGCTGTCTAAGAAAGCAGCAGTGCTGGACTGTGGCTTTGTTCTGCAGCTCTGGGAGTGTCTCCAGCACTTCAGGCAGGACACTGTAGGAACTTCCTCTGGTGTATCAGCAGAGAGGGTAGTGAAAATCTTCACCCTTTCAAATCCAGAGTAAGAATGCTGTTTGTCTTTTTGGAGCTGAGACCTGCAAAGTCAGTATCAGCAGCTCACATGAGTGAGGAATTCCAAGTTCCATAAGCAAGGAATTAATTGGTTTTTAAAGTTCTGCGTTCTCACTAAGGAAATGTGTTCTTGCTGAGTCATGCATTTTGCCTTGAAGTCATTATCCCTAGGATGTGTGGTTCTTACAGAAGCTTTGATGTATCTAATACATCCAGATATATCTAATACATCCAGACTTTTCAAACCACACTTCCTTGAGTTTCGTAGTCTTGGCTAAAAAAAGGCTTTTCTGTGCTTCATCCTCACTCTTACACAAGCTAATGGTGACCAGAGACCAGACTTACCCCTTTCTGTAGATGAATAATTTGTATTCACACTGTTTTTCTCAATAGGAGGAGCCTATTTCTACATGAGTAAGATTCTACGACTGGTCAAAAATACTGCAGCATCTTTTGCATCACTATTAGTGCAACTATTTCAAATGGTTTTGCTGAAGCTGGGTTATGAATACAAAGGTATCTTTTCAGTTGTGTTCCCTGGTCTCTACACAAAACCAGAGTGTGTGTATTGTTTTTATTTTCTTAGGGTCTTCATCTTTGGCACTATGGTGTTCTTTTCCTATAGTCTTTTGGCTGGCTCCTGTCTTTCTCTCTTTTTATTATTACCTCAGCTGTGCTACACTTTTCATACCTCCCCTCTCTTTTGAGAGTACCAGAATTCCCATATACAAGATCTGTGTTACGGTTAGGATTCACATGTTGATTTTCAATAGAAATTGATAGGAGGCAATTTTTAAATTGAGAAACTTAGGTTGATTTTCAAAAGCTGGTGTGATAGTGTCAAATCCTAACTTTTCAATGTCTTTAGGTCCATCTTGTTACCCTTAAACCTGCTGTGCACTTAAAGCTTGATTAGATCTTGCAAAACTAAAACTGCCATCATCATTCTGCGCTGCTGTGAAGCACATCTTGTTTTCTTTGAAAACGCTCATTTCTTCCTTGGTGCTTTCTCTTCTATAATACATGCTCTGAGAGTGAAGTTAAATTGCCATAGGCAGAAGGTAACCAATTTTTGTGTGTGAGTAGAACTTTGCTTTCCCCATTCTCTCTGCTCAGATCCTTATAACTTGCTAATGCTTTCTCCTTCTTTTAACAACTCTGTTAAAAACAACAGGAAGATGTAATGGTTGGCCCATATGATGGAATGTTGGGAACAGGGACTTACTTGATGAGATGTTACTTAGGGTTTATTTTTCTTTACAAACTTTGCTATCTGAAAAGAAGCAGAAAGACTTTTGAATCAGGAGGCCCCCTGATATTTAAAGAAGACAAATAAGATTGCCCAGAGTAGGCTTCTTCCTCAATCATTTTTCATGTTTCCTGTGAGCAGCCTGATTTTAATAGTGAACCAGGCCAGTTTAGCTAAAATCTGCGTATATGCAAGGCTTTGAACTTGAGAATTAACTTCCTTATGTGCTTTTTGAATGTGTTGCAGCTCACTCGGACTACTGTGGAAGCATGAATGTAAAGGAGTTTTACAGAGAAGATAGACATCTTGGTGTGAATGAGGAATCAATATGTAAGTATAGTGATTAATGTTGTCTCTCAGCCTTGGGCTGTACACCAGGTTGTTGCTGTAATCGAAGTATCAGACACCCCGTGCCACTGTGGAAGCTACAAAGTAAATATTTGCTTTGTACTTCGATGTAGGGTGTTACTGGTGATCGCCTGTTGTAGTATTTCCCCAAGCAAGTTTTATTCCACTGAATTTCCATAGGGCTTTTTGGACTGATAACTGATCCTGTGAAATAGCCTTGTTCATGTTATCTTGTAACAATCTTGGCTTCATCCTGGCTTTGTCCCATTAATCAACTGTTACCACAACCAACAGGTGATGACTGTAAGGGGAAGAAACATCTTGAAATGTACACCACAGACCACATGCAATCCTCATGGGCCAAAAGGGTAGCAAGGACCATTTGGCACACCTTTTCTTCTGCAGGTTGACTTGGACCTTTTTGTTTGCTTTTATTTTGTATCGCAGTCTCACAATGTTAATCATCTTGTGTTTGGGGTTTTTTTCCTTCCTTCATCTATGTTAAAAGTGTAAAATACCTAGAAAACTAACTCACTTAACACCTTTCTTTTCTGACTTCTTATTCTGATTCTGGCTTCTTTGCAAGCTTGGCAGGCTGCTTACCTATTAGTAAAAAAAAAAGTAGGTGAATCATGTACACTTATGTTAGACAGAACAAGTCAGATTGTTGATTTATTGCACTTCGGGGAGATCTGTATGCTTGATAGGTTGAAAAACTGCCTTTTAATAAAAGCAAGCTATGAGATATTGGTGTGCAGATTATTTGAATAAAGGAGTTTTAACATTTTATTTTTGTTCTAGTGATAGTCAATTTTTACAGGAATCTTATATAGGGATAGAATCTTCCCTGTGAGATGAGCGTTCCCTAGCTTGAATGACAGAGGCATCAAGGATCTGTTGAGTGCTCTTTATTCAGCAGAGGAAAATGATTTGGGACACTTCAGTCACCTAAATGATTTGCAAAACGTTGGGTTGGTATATCTATAATCCCTCAGATTAACCCAGACATACGTGCTAATCTAAAAATGTAGGATTATTTTCTAAGCATACACTATGTAGTTTGTTCTGTAGAACAACCAGTCCTAGTTGTGGATGTAGTAATTTTTAGCCTCAGTGGTCTTTAAGTTACAGCATTTTATTATAGTGCCTTGGGTGGGAGTTTTTGGTGGTGGTGTTCTCTTAAAGAGATACAAAGCTGTCATATTGAACATCCTTGGGAACACTCAGCTTAATGAAAATGTACTGCTTGCAACTTTTAGGAGGGAATACTTTTTTTTATCAATATTTCTTAGAAATCACTGGAATTAAAAATTTTGATTGTTCCCTCCTCTGCACAGTAACCCAGATAACAGACTTGGTGTATAATTTGGAACAAATAAGATGCTTTTAAAGTAACGTGCTTAAAGCTTATTTTTGTGGTAGTACTCTTTTGCTATCCTCTGCTACACTTTGCATGGCATTGTTAGATAAACACGCAACAAAATGTAAACTTTGATTTTGGAAAAGTACAATTTGAAGTGCACAGATGCTGTTTTTCATTCTGTTTATCTCTGTCTATGAGAATTCAATTTCTAAATTGTTTTGGTTTCACTTGGCTTCATATTTATCAGTGGCTTGCTTTACTTTAAAGTAGTGAAGAACCAAGTTCGAGTTTACTGAAAGGTATGGTTTAAAATTCTGCAGAGCATGTACTGGGCAGGGGATTGAGTGTGTTTTACTGCATGTACTGAAAAGAACCTTCATCTCATTGTGGCAGTTACGACATGGAGTTAATTTGTTATAATCCAGGTTACTTTATGCTTCACGTGTTGCAAACAGTGGGAGCAACGGGATGGCTTGTGTCTCAGAAGGTGTTGTCTCTACTTTGGCTGGCCATTCTTTCTCCAGGTTACTATTCTAATCCATGTGTGTGTGCCTTGCCTGTTCCTTTTGACAAACTAGGAATCTGCAGTATGTGGCTTATCTTAATTCAGCTGTGCTTGTGCTGGAGCTTTTGTATCTTGAAATACATGAACTGCTCTGCTTTCTTTACTGACCAAATTAGGCTTAATGAGAGGGTATATATCTGCTCACAGGCCTAACAGGAGACTAACCAGGTTGTTTCGTGGGGGAATGAGTGTGTGAATAGCAGTGAATGTGCAGTGTCAAGAACAATGGGGTGTGTTTAGTTTGGCAGTCACTTCCCATATTGGTATTCCTCCTACCAAAAGCTGATGCTGCTAATCTGTGCATTTCTTGAAACCTGCTGAGATCTCCAGACCATGATAACTTGTGTTCAAACATTAATACTGAGCTTCTAGTGAGATAGCAGTGTCATAACAAAGGAGCACTTCACATTCTTGCATGGCTGTTGGCTTTGTTGAGTAGCTGATGTTACAATGCTGTTGTACTTGTGATATCTAGATGTCCATAAGCTGCATGCATTGCCTGTACTCGTGCATTTCTCCACTCTGCAAAGCATTGTTTGCTACAGCTGCATGTCCCTCTGCTTGGTTTTTTTGAACATGTGCTGCAGGAATTATATTTCACATTCCACTTTTTGTGTTCTAGGGAGGGCAGCTTCTGGCATGTACAGGTTGCTTCGAACTGGGTGGTATCAGCTTGTTACTCTGATGTCTTTGCTCAAGGTGTTTCTTGTAAGAAGGTGAGTATCCTTTGAAAAAAATTGTTTGTGAGCAAGTTATTTACCAGTTGTAATAAAAACCAATAATTTATGGTAAATGGATTGTTTCTTGTAAACTTTCCTCTCTCTTTCTCTAGATGCCTTCCAAAGAACTACAAGTCATTACTGTTTCTTATCCCACTCCTGTTTCTACTAGGTATGTCAATTTAGTTATAATACAAATTGGTGTGTGTACTACAGCTGTTTTAAAACTGCATTTTTTAGTTGGTTTATGAAGATGGAGAAGCAAAAAAGCAAATTTGTGAACAGGACAGTAATTCAAGCTTTCAGAGTACTGACAAGTCAGTGAACTTTCCCCATGAAGGGAATACCCTTGATTTAATTGCATAGAGCTCTTTATAGAGAGTGGCTGAGTGAGTAGGTACTTTGAAGTCCTTTTTTCTGTACCTCTCTTCATAGGAGTGGCAGTAAGAGTGAGCTGTGTGCTGATTGCTTTGATTGTTGTCTCAATAAAAGTGTGGTCAGGTTCTTTTACCAACTCATCTGAAGTCTTTCCTGTGCTCTAGACAATGTTTTAGTTGCTTAAGTTACTATTCACTTTAAATTGGTTAATAGACAGTGTTCCAGATCAGCTGTTAATTTTGAAATAAACAACTTCAGTTTAAAACGAACTGAAGTACTAGTAAGTAGTCCTTAGTAAAAGTACTGGGCCATTTCTGAAAAGCAGTTTCAAGTCTGTGTGTCCTAAAAACTTGCAGCTATTTTGTGAAGAAGATGAAGCTTCTTGGAAACCTGCAGTGGGGTTTCAAAGTCCTCTGTACTAGGGCGAATAAGGAAGGAAGAGTTCACCCTGTGTAGAAAATACTGCTACTTCTCCCTAAGATATTGCAAAAATAAGTGTAATCTTGTGAAATGCTATTTTATTTCCATAAAGGCCTAAGTTTCCTCCCAATTTTATTAGCTCTTATGCAATGGGGTGTGTAGTAAGTGGGGTATAAGGCAACATATTTTCCATGGAGATAAAAAACAGCATTTACATCTGCCTTCAGAAAACATGGCCTGTTTTAATCAGTAAATGTGATCAAGGTGCCAGGGAAGCAGTAGTATGAGATTAAGATTATATCCTCATATATATAAGCACAAGTTGCCTGCCTTGCAGGTGTGTGAGTGATACTGATGGATGTTCCCCAATATGCTTGGGTGCTTGAGTTAAAAATTTTAAAAGCTGACTGGAGCAGTGTCTGTTGTGTGGCATCCATCTTGCAAGCTGAAGGTAGCTTGTGTCCTTAAGTAAGAAAAAATTTGTAGATATAAGCAGTCTGGAGGGAGAATTATTTTGAACACACACTGCTTTTTGTTTCTGTTCTAGGTATGTGGTTCTGGGGGTTTGATGGCTTCATTTCATTATTACCTCCATTGAACTGGACAAGAGTTGACAGAATACAGAGAACAGATGATTCCATTCATGTTCCTGAACCACAGGATGATTCTTTTCATACTGTGCAACCTCCAAAGGTAAGGGAGAACAGTCCAGGGAAGAACTTGCATATATTTTAAGACTTCTTAACTCTTCTGTCTTCAGTATTTTGCAATAACTATTTGATACACAAGGATAATTTATATATATATTTAAAAAGTTACCTTTATCCCTTAGGATACCATAAATATCTTTGATTTTGGTCGGATAAGTGAGCTGGAAAAGCAAATGGCTGTCGTGTCTGACAGATGCCATGACCGTAATGAAGAATATAACAAAATGATGCTTCTGCTCCATAATCTTCAAGATCAGGTTGCCAAGATGAGCGACAAAAGTGAAACATTAAAGCTAATAAAAAATGTGATGAGTCAATATCTTAAAGAGATGAAATTGGAGGAAAAGGTAAGATAGTTAATGCTTCCTGATCCTGATCAAAGTGTTGTGTTTTACTAATACAGGTTGTTATCAGTTTGACTGGAGGAGTCTTTTTCTGCTACAGAATTAACCAATAGGTAGTAAGTGCCTGGGAGTAGTTGTGGGCATTTGTTCCTTCTTTGTTATTGCTGACAAAGGATTGACTCCAGACAGGTGGCCTGAAGTGGATTCTTACATTGCTGAAAAGTAGCTGGATTTGTCTGTATTCCCATACAGATAAAGAATCCTATAGGAAGGACTAGTGACAAAGTAGAGGTTTTGTGGTAAACTTCCCTCTGTATAACCCCTACTACTGCTGAATCAGGCTGCTATATTTATTACAGATTTTATAATTTCTCACTGTACCGGCAGGATAAATCACTTTAACATTCACAAAATGGAATGAAAATAATGTTTTGCAGAAAGTATCAATTATGATATTTGTACTCCAAAAGCAAATACACCCCCTTTTCCTTCCCTGTTTTTTAAGACCGACTTCCTGGCTTTACATCAAGAACATGAGTTGCGCATCCTGACGCTGGAAGACCTTCTTAGAAAACTCTCTGCTGAATCCAAGGTATTGAAAGTGAGCTTTGCTGACTTGTTCTAATTTTAACTTGTGGATAAAACACACCAAGTTCTTTATTTGCTATCCCAAGCACCAATTTTCTTTACTCTGGCTATTACAGTTCTCTACACTGTAAAAACTTGTTTTTTGCTCTGCCTTCTTGGAGAGGGTTTCAGTCCAAAGATTAAAAATTATTCACTTGACCAGTGGTGCAGGTTCTGTTTGGAATAAAACCTTATTATACAGAGGTAAAAACATAATTATGGGCATACAGTCCTGCATGGGTGGTGCTAGAATCTCTTATTTTTGTATGACATTCTTTATCTTTTTTCTGTCACTTGTGTTTCTTTGTATATGTTAAAACTAACTTCTGTATTTTTTAGGACATCCAGAAGGAGCTTGACATAGCCAAGGCAAAAACAGTGAGGTATAAGCACTTTTCAAATATATTTTGCTTTTTCAGCTCTGATGACAACAGACAGTGATTTATGTGTGTTGTTCTTTCTATATTTCTAAATTCTTTCTAATGTCTAAAACAATCCTTTTCTTGTGTCAGTTAACTGACCCTGAGGGTTTGTATATATATCTTCTGTCTTGCTGTAGATTTCAACTGCTACGCTGAACATCAGCACAAGACCCACCTCCAGTGTGGGGGCAACCCTGCAACTACATTTTCACTAGAGAAAGTGGTTTATTTAGTGGAGGAGGATGAGTGACTTCTCATCCTCTTATAAATGCATTAGAATTTTCCCTCAGATCATCAGTGAAGTATACAGTAACTGTTTTTGATGGCCTTTTATTTAAATTCTTGAATTTTATCAGTTCTAACTTCAGTCTCTCTTTTTTTGACTTTTTGGCTACTTTCTACTCATGTACTGTATAATACTGGGTTTGAAACTTCAGCACTTCATTAAGTAGTTTCCCCATTTAGAAGAGGAAAATATACCCTTGCTGAATTGTCATTTAAATGGATTTAGAGTGATGGCTGATACCTTTTTCCATAGCATACACTGATCTTTATTGTCATATGTGAGCTGCTAGTTTAACTCAACACTTCTTCTGAAGTTATTCTGGTTTGAGTAAGATAGTCTGAAGCTCTTTCTAACCAGTGGCAAACTGGTTTGCCAGAAACCATTAAATTCCCCCAAATCTAAGTTTATTAGCTGGGCAACCTGTTGATGATCTGAAGTCATCCCTGCTGGATTTGTCCACAACTTAAAAATACTTATGAGTGTATTAACTCTAAGTATGCCTAAAGTACCATCTTCAGAGTTTGCTGTGTGTATTCCGGTGAATAACTGACCCAGGAGAGCACTTTGTATTAGACAAGTGCATTCTCATACCTTTGGGATTTGATGGAATGATTCAAACTACTCTTTCCTAATTATTGGCTCCTTGTTTTTGTCAGAGATGATGATCAACATAGTCAACTTATGTCCAAAATTAAAATGTTGGAACTAGAGTTGTCTCAGATGAAATCGGAGCTGTTATCTGGGGAAAGTGTGAAGAGGAGTTGCGAGAAAATAGATGTCATTCATGAAAAAGTAGGTTCTGCAACTTCTGTAACTGTCCCAATAAAATTTGGTATTACTTAATTTTGTTCACTGACTTTCTTGAAATGCACTGCAGTGAGTAACATGGGGGTAGTATTAATGACAGTGTTTTATGTAGGGGTACCGTTCATTTTTCCATTTGTGTGTAACACTTTACTAGACGAGAGTTTATAGCTTGTTTTCTGCAGGGGTTTGCATTTAAGTTATGATGCAGCAGCACTTCTCTATACAGTGCTTTGCTGATCTTACTGATGTATTTTGCTAACCCATGGAAATATGGAAAAGAAACTTATGTAAAAGCAAGTTAGGTTTGTTATCTGAGAACTGTTTTTAAAAAATCATGCTAAAGTTCTTTGGAAGCCTTTTAAAAGGTCTGACTAGAGCATAGCCCACAAAATACAACAGTAAGTATTGATAAGGGATTGTCAACTTTGATTCAAATACCATCTTGTGATAATGCTCAAATATGGGTCAGCTGTGTGTCTGTTATATATATTTATATATATGTAAGTATTACTTAACAGTTTATAAAAACTAATAATTTCTATTATGATTGTTAATGGCTTCTACTAGGTAGATGCCCAGGTCAAAGAATCTGTCAGGCTGTTGCTGTTTGGTGATCATCAAGAAGACCTTCCTGAGTCGCTTCTCCAGTGGCTTACATCCAATTTTGTGAGCAAAAGTGATCTGCAGACTTTGCTGCGGGATCTGGAGTTGCAAATCCTCAAGAACATCACTCTCCATATGTCTGTTACAAACCAAAAACTAACATCTGAAGTAGTCACAAATGCTGTGACTAATGCAGGGATTTCTGGGATCACAGAAGCGGTGAGTTTAAGTTCTCGAAAGTTAAACTGTAAAGAGTTCTTTTATGGGAATTTTGTAGAAAATGACTGTCGACATAAATGTTAATGACTTTGAGGGGTGTCAGGAACATGCACTGAAACAAGGAGAACTACAGAAAATGCTTTAGAAGTGTATTCTTACAGCATTGCTTGTTGCCTGTTATGAACGTTTGTGTTTAAATTCAAAGTGTGCTGTCTTGAAAACTGAAGAATTCCCAAGAAACAAGTATACCAAAGAAATGCAGCTCAGGGTCTTGGGAAGGTGGGGGAAATAATTCAGCTTTCGAAGAAAACAGGGGCCAAGATACAGCGTGAATTTGTGTTTTAAGGCAGACAACCATGCATTAAAAATGGCCTCTGTCTTGATAGAGGCTTTTAAAGACTTGTGATGAAGTGTAGCATCTCAAAAATATGCTTGCAACTTCACAGATATGTATATATCAATTATTTTATCACTTGATCCTATTGAAATATTTCTTTCCATTCTCCTCTTCTATGTATACATCTGCAGCAAGCACAGATTATTGTAAATAATGCACTGAAACTCTACTCTCAAGACAAGACTGGGATGGTGGATTTTGCCTTGGAATCTGGAGGTAAATAGAGGAAACACCATTTTTCCTATTGATGTTTTTAGCAATATTTACTAGCAATCTTACAATAAAGATTAGAGGTTAGTAGACCTTTCTTGTGTGTTGCCTGATCATCAGTCTACTGCAATCTATGATGGTGTTTACAGGGCCATATATCAGCTTAGGTGTGTGTAGACAGGGAGAGAACGGTTCTCAGCACTTCTACAACTGGATAAGAAAGAAATTTAGAACCTTTGATGTATTCTTACAATAACATTGTACTTGATAGAAGCTTTGTATCCCCAGAAAATGATTTGATCTTAACAATATATTTAATCTGGTATTCATTAAGCTTTATATAAATCTCATTAATTACTTGTTTCTTCCTGAAGACTTTTATTTCTGCTAACCTGATCTGTCTCTTTTGAGGTGGCAGTATTCTGAGTACTCGCTGTTCTGAAACCTATGAGACCAAGACAGCATTAATTAGCCTCTTTGGAATTCCTCTGTGGTACTTCTCTCAGTCTCCCAGAGTGGTGATTCAGGTAATTAAAGGCCAAGTAAACAAATTCAGCAATGTTATTTTGTGTTGAATGGGTTGGGTTGGTTTTTCTAGATACTGGGTGTGTTCCTGTCTGTAATACACAGACAGGCACAGGTACTTCAAGCTATGTCCCTAAGAGTGGGATTCTTCTGTCCCTGGACACAGCTTAAGTCCTGCTCTAGGAAAATTTAGACCTTTATAGGAGGCTTGGGTGGTGCATTGGACTTGCGTAAAGTGTGAGCACTGGGAGGGTTCCTGTTGAGAAGTAATCTCAAGGTGGGTCTCCAAAACACTGCTGGGAACTGAGGTGGATGTGGTGTCTTCCTGAAGAGTTCCACCAAAGAGATTATTTCTGCCTCTTGCTATCTAAGACTGTCCCTAAGAATTCAGAATTCATTACAACTCTCCATTACAATAAAAAAAAAAATCATTACAAAACACTTGTAGGGTTGTTTCTCTTATTGTGTCTCATCTTGTTCTCTCCACTTTCCTCCTGTCTAGCCGGACATGTATCCAGGAAACTGCTGGGCTTTCAAAGGATCACAGGGGTATCTTGTAGTGAGACTTTCAATGAAGATCTATCCAACTGCCTTTACAGTGGAACACATACCAAAAACACTTTCACCAACAGGAAATATCACCAGTGCTCCTAGGAATTTTGCAGTATATGTAAGTCTGTCTGAACTTAGGTTGGTGTTTGTATGCATAACAAATATTTGTTTTACATACCTTGGAAAATAATGCCTTGAGGGAGGACAGATGAGATGATGTTAAAGTGTTTCAGTCATTGCTCTCAAAATTGAATATGTATTTTTAGAAAGATTTGAGATTAGGAATAAGAAGTGTTAAAACTAACTTTGGAGGAGTTGTTTCTCCTGCTTTATACAACAGTAAACATGCTTGGAGGGAGATGATGGTTTTTAATTTGGTCTAGTTCTTCATACACTTTGTTATTTCATTCTTCCTCCCTCTCCTGGCTTGACAGACCTTTGAGTGCTGTCTGTTGATACTCAGCGGTGTAGACATGCTTCTAGTTTTGCTTTGATTTGAAATTTGATGGAAGCAAAAATCTTTATTCTGTTGTTACAGGGTCTGGATGATGAATATCAAGAAGAAGGCAAGCTTCTAGGAGAGTATGTCTATGATCAAGAAGGAGAGCCACTGCAGATGTTTCCAGTGATGGTGAGTCTGGATTATTAGATTTAAAGTGTCAGGAGAAAGATACTTTCTACCTCAGCTTCTCCAGTGTCCAACTGAAAACGAGGCATTTTCCCTTCATTGCTCATTGCACACAACCATAGAAAATGAAAGCATCTGCCTCAAAACCAGTGGCCTTAATAGATAAGAAGGGAGGAAGGTTTGTTGCCATCTGGACACAAATGGTGTGAAGTTGCTAAACATATGAAGAGTCTGTTTCATGCTGCTTCTGACTCACTTATAAATAAATAATTGTAATTCAAGGAAGGTTTTGTTCAAAGGGGCAGAAAATTCGCAAGCTATGATTTAGCTATTAGTGACTGTTGGTAGCTGCAGGAATCTTAAGAAAGCTTCACTTGCAGCTGTTTATACCAACAAACCTAACTCTGGCTTGTGTGTTTGCTTTTCCCTTCTCCAGGAGGAAAATGAAGATGCATTCCAGATAGTGGAGCTGAGGATTTTCTCTAACTGGGGCCATGCAGAGTACACCTGCCTTTATCGGTTCAGAGTGCACGGGAAACCTGCCGAGTAAAGCACACTACAGCTCGTTGTACATTTTGTTCCTAACCTGTATATACCGGAGAGCCTCGAACACTGGAACCTGTAAAGGACGAGGGTGCAAGATGCACACTGCAGAACTGTTGGTCCTCTGATAAAGGCAGAAGACTGTCAGCAGAAATGTATAAAAAAATCGATTTTTATTTGCTCTAATGCTCAGCTTGTAATTGCCGGTTTGCTTCATGTTTCTGTGTCCATGCTGAGGGAAATAATGCATGCAAACAGCTCTGGTTCATAATGCCCAGTTGGCAAACAGGTGACACATATTTTATTACAAATGAATGTATAGGGTTTTTTTAAAAAGAATAAACCACACTTTCTGCAACTAGGAATCTGTTCTTTTTTAATCCAGGTCTTAACTGCATCCTTCTGCTAGCTTGGCACCATGAGCCAAAAACTGTGGTATATTTTGAATGCTGACTGTGGCTAAAGGTGTCCTTCAGTTGACCCTTGGTTTTGACCTTTTTGGTGGATCCAAAAGGGCTTCTTTGATACATGTTGAATATAATAAATCCTACTGTCAGGGAAAGCTAACAGAACCAAAACCAGTTTAAACACCAGCGACTGAGAATGCTTTACTGTCATTTGTGGCCGTGAATTGCTCTAAAAGTCAGGGATAACTTCCAGTAACTGAAGTTATTTTAAGGTATTTTACCATGGCAACTTGGCCAGTTTGTTCTTTTTTAGTGTTAATTACGAATTGACCTTCATGTACTGACTGACTGGATTGGAGCTGATAAACCTGCTAAATTGCTCAGTAAACATTGGTATACAGCAACTGAACAACATTAGTTTGTCAAAAGCAATCTTTGTGGGATGAGAATTCCTTAGACTGGTTCATTGTTACACTCCATAAATGTTGTACTGCGGGAATTCAGTGTGTGGAAAACAAGACTGAAGTAATTCTCTCCACGTCACACTTATAAGAGGGACTTGTGCTCAGCGCTGCTGTTGCAAACACATGGGCATTCCTGATCCTCCCCAGAAGCCTTAGTCGGGTGTGAGATGATTAGTTGCTCCCAGAAGCAACATTTCCATGCAGAACGAGATGAAAACTGCTTATTTTCCCCCCTTAGCATTGCTGCTTTTGAAGATCCTTTTCAGAAAAAGATTCCTGAACTTTACTTGTACGCAGAATTTTTATCTTGCTGTTCTAGTGTGTTTTGTAGTTACAGAGAACTGTTACCACATGGACCTGCTGACTGGTTTTCTGGATAGAGTTATGTATGTTGCACAACAGTCCTCGAATGTTTAAATACAAAAGTCTCCATGTGAAGAACTGTTTTTTTCACTTGACCTAGAGACAGAACCTATGGCCTACGCAGAGGAGTAAATGACACATGTACAGGTGTTTTCATACTATAGGTTACATATTTAAGATTAGAATTATCCTGTGTAAATTGAAATTAGGTAGCTGGGGGGGGGGAATATTTTGAATAACACTAACTTATTTTTTAAAAAAGCAAGATAGGACTTTGTGCAATGTATTTTTGTAAATGCTTTTCAAAATGTCTGTTATTCTTTGCTGCCTCCAAACTGACAAGATGCTATTGAGATGTTTAAATAAAAGAGTTTTAATTTTTGAAAGTGCATGTAATACTTGAAACAAGAAATAAAGCTTCTTTTCTGTAATTTTTTTTTTGATCAGCTGCTTAAATAACTGAAGAAAGACTAATTTAAAATTTATCCCCTGTCCCTGAGCAGCTCTTGAGTGTTCTGGGGGAGGAGAGGAGGCTTAAATTGGGCTTTTCCTGGGGCAGGGGCATAAAGCTCTGAGTAGCATGTGTTGAGCAGATAAACATCACATGGAAATTCTTGAAAAAAAAGCCCAAGTTGGTAGTTGCTGGATGACTTTTCATTGTCTGAAATGTATGTGGGGGGGTGGTTGGCTCCGGTGCTGGAGCCGCTCCCGGACCCGCTCTCGGGGGCTCCTTGATTGCCCTTCCCGGGGCCATTACCGCTCCCCCTACCCCTTGACGCCGCGCGCAGCCGCGAGGAATGAGCCTCGCGGGCCGCCGTCCGTGAGGGCGGAAGCCTGGCAGCGAGGGGCCGGCGCTGCGTGCGCATGCGCCCCCCCGCCGCTGCCCCTCCCCGTGCTCCGCGCTGATGGCGGCGGCGATCATGGCGGCCGAGCAGGAAGCCGCGAAAGGCGGCGGCGGCAGGAACCGCGGCGGCGTGCAGCGCGTGGAGGGGAAGCTGCGCGCCAGCGTCGAGAAGGGCGACTACTACGAGGCGCACCAGATGTACCGGACGCTGTTCTTCAGGTAGGGCCGGGCCGCGCCCCCCCCCCCGCCCGGCCTTCCAGAGCCTTCCCACGCAGTGGGCCCCGGCGCCGGGCGCCGCGCCCGCGGCCGCTCCCCATTGGCCGCTGCTGCTGTCCATCTCCGAGTCCCGCTCCCTGATTGGCTCGCGGGGGGGC
>VYXB01003697.1:1190578-1254202 GCA_013397135.1 Pachyramphus minor
CCCCTGCCCGGTCCCTGCCCCGGTGACGCGCGGCGGGTGTTGCGTTAAACTGTCCGGAGGTCACGGGCAGCGCGGAATTCAACCCCCCCTGCCCCCCGGTGCCTCTCGGCGGCCCCACGTCCCGGCGAATTCGAGTGATGCCCCCCCGGCCTTTCCCCGGGGCTCAGCTCAGGGCTCGCCCTCTGTCCCGGGCTCCGGGGCCGTCCTGGAGCTGAGCCCTTCGCGGCCTTTGCGCTGCCAGCTCGGCCTAAATGTCAGCGCAGGGGCTGTGTCAGGGTCTCGGGGTTTGAAGGTTGCCTTGCTCGCCCGGGACACGGGGCTACTTTGTTGCAGGGCACAGCCACGCTGTCAGAAAGGGAAAGGGGCAGCTCAGGGTGGCTAGAGTCTCCTGCACGGAGGAGTTTTTAAGAGTAAATTCCACCTGATATAGTATTTGTGTACGTGACAGAGACTAAGTAGAGGAGGCCTGGGCATTTATTCAGAAATGTTGGTGCTGCCTCTTATGTCATAAGGAAATTATTTTTATTGCAAAACTTTTTCAGATTTTATGTTTCATACCCACTGCAACTTGCCGTGGTCACACTTTCTCTCATCAGCATTTAAAATGTAGGCTCTTGTGTTCAGGGGCACGGAATAAGGTGTTTGTTCCAGGGGCTTCCTTGGTTAGTCCCAGCTTTGTTTAACTTGTGGCTCTGCTGGGAGAGGTCAGGAAGGAAAATTGCCTTCACAGAATTCATTGGGTTGGAAAAGGCCTCTAAGGTCATCAAGTCCAATCTTTGACCAGTCACCATCACGTTGTCAACTAGACCAGAACACTCAGTGCCGCATCCAGTTGTTTTTTGAACTCTTCCAGGGACTGTGACTCTGCCACCTCCCTGGGCAGCCCCTTCCAGTGCTTGTCCACCTTTTCTGTGAAGAAATTTTCATCTTCCCCATCTTGTGACTCCTGTCCTCAGACTTCTTCTGAGTTAGGATAGGAATAGGCCTGTGACAAAGCACAGAAAAATAGCAGCCAGAAAAGAAAGTCCTTGATGCACAGTCCTGCTTCTGCTCCCAGTGTTCATGAGACAGCCTGCCCTGCCCTGCCCTGTCCCCGTGTACCAGCACCATCAAATTAAAGCAGTTCATTCTGCCATAACCCTCTGATGGGATCAGTGAGGCACCATCCAGGCCTTAAGACTTAAATTGTATTTGGGAATACATCTAAATTTAAGACAAAGCCTGGCCTATTTTATAGTAGGGATTATGTGATGTGGTGTCTGCAGTGGTGCAAGAAGTCTTGGCTCAGCAGGTCACTTCTCCTCCAGTCCTCTGGATGTATTAACTCACATACTTTGCTTAAGCCTCCCTGAATTAATTTGGAATCAAAAATCCTGCCTTTTCCATTTTAAATGCAAGTGAAAGGGAGTGCTCAATTAAATGAAAAGGTGACATTTGCGTGGTTGGGAAAAGGGCTTCCTCTGGGCAAAAAGATGGAATGTGACTGTGAAACTTGCTTGGAAAGTCACTGTGGCCAAAAGAAAGTGCTGGATACTCTTGTCAGTCCTCTGTAAAATGTGTTAAATATCAGCATTTTTCCAGAGACACGTTAACACGGATTGGGATGACCTCAGCTCTGGAACTGTGATTGGGATAGCCAGTGCTTACTCATTTTAAACACACTGGCCTGTAAAACATTAGTCTGGTCTGTCAGAGGTTAAACTTGAAATACTGACTCAGTTTCATACACTGAGATGAATTTGAGAGTGGAGGAGGGGAAGAAGTGGAGGAGGAAAGATTACCATAAGCCTACCTCCTGCAGAGTTATTATCCTCCTTGTGATCCACAGAGCAGGTGGAAAACTGCTGTTCCTGCCTGACCCTGAACTCCTCTGAACAGGGACACCTGGGCTGATGGTGTCACTCCATAGGCTGGCTGGGCTGAACCCTTCTCTCTTCATGATTTGGTGACTGAGCCAGACTTCCAAGTGTAACATCCTTGTGACATCAATTTCTATTTTCCTGACATTGCTGATGATTTTTGTGGTATGAATAATATGTTCCAGAATTTCCGTTGTTCTAAATGCCATTTAGAGCAGTGCCATCAATATTTATTTTTTATTAAAAAGAACTTTAATAAAAACCCCAACACTTTACAATGTATTTTACATTGTGAAACTGTTTCAGCATCTTTTAGTATCTTCTGTAATAATTCCCAGATTAAGAGCTCCCAAATAGCATTGTGAATCTGCTGGAAGTAGAATTTGTGGAAGTGGATCTACACTGAGTCAAACTCCTAGAAGCAAACCTGGATGTGGGCCCAGCTATAAAATCATTGGAGCTGCAGATCTGTTTGACTCACGCGCGGAACATTCACCGTGGTGGTTACAAATCCAAATTTGCAGATTTGAGGGTCCTTATTCCAACACACCACCATTATAACATCCATTATTTCAGTTCTGCTGCTTTGTGTAAGAGACCTTGGGGTTTGTGGGAGCCAATGAGCAGGATGGGAGGACTGTCTCCTCCCTTGTTTGTTGTCTGTGTGATGTTACCAGTAGGGCCTGTTCCTGGAGCTGTCACGTGTGACAGGAGTCTTGGGCACAGCACAAGAGCTTTGGGATGCACTGCTCCCTCCAGTTGTCCCCCTGGTTCGTGTGACCCCCACTCCATGCCTTCGCTGTCCCACCACCCCCTGACTGCTTCACCCCCAGACATACCAACCCCTCTGTTACCCCACAGGGACTCTGAGGCTTTGGGTCACCTTGGGGGACCTCGGGGCTGCCGGAGCAGAGGGATTGCCCTGATCCCCAGGGAGTGGAAAGGGGTGACACGGGCACAGCCCAGCCAGGTGTGGCACAGAGGACAAACCAAACACTGCAGGTACTAAAGCAGCATGGTCAGCTTATCTCTGTTGATATGAGCAAATCAGCTGCTGTTGTTAACTACTGAGAACACAGACTTCTGGAGAAGCAGTTAAGAGAAATGGAATTTGGAAACTGTGTCTGCTGCCACACCTAAACTGGGCTTTTATGCAAAATGCTGTGCTTCTGATCTAGAGCTGTGACTGTCCAAGAGCTTTAGTTACTGGTAGTGATGATGTGTAGGAGGCTGCAATCACAGCTCTGTGGTCAGAGGCTCCTGAGGTTGGGAACAAGTTCTTTCATTCCTCATTTCTTGGTTAACTCTTAAGTAAGGAAGGTGGAAGCTGCGGCAGGTGTGTTTTGAAGCATTATATTATGTTTCCTTTAATGTGTTGTGTGGTGAATCTTTCTGGCTGCTGTCCCCTGGCTGAGTTGTAATGCTCAGAGAGACTTAAACCAGTGGAAAGGAGACATCAATGAGGAGAGGGCTGCAGTCACTTGGGCAGTGCTGGGTGTGTGAGCTCTCCAGGGGCTGTTCCAAAAATTGTTTCACTGGGATGGTTTTGGTAAAGGCTCAAAAGTGACCTTCTGAGTGGTGTAGTTCAGTGCATTGGCATCTTTTGCTCAGGTGAACTCCTGGCATCATTCTCTTTTCTTTGTTCCAGCCCAAATCAGATTTGTAGCTCTCAGTTTTCATTCTTTGCTTTGTTCCATGAAGTCTAGAAAACAAATTGCAACTTGCAGTTAAAGCTACACCATTATTGAACCTAATCTCATTTAAAAATAAATCCCTTGTTGCCTTTATTTTAAATTTTAGTGATCTTTGAATCCTTTAAGTATATCTAACTTCATGGTAATTTTTATCATGGCTTTGGTATTTTTTCAGGTATATGTCACAAGGAAAACACGCAGAAGCAAGAGAACTAATGTATTCAGGGGCTTTGCTGTTCTTCAGTCATAACCAAGTAAGTCACTGGTTTTGTGTGTGTTGTTTGGGTGGCAGGGGTTGTTATTGCAAGATTTTGAGAGATGAATGGCGAGTTCTGAGGGGTAAATGTTTGGACTAATTGCTTTGTAATCTTTTGTTTTATCTCTTTGTTGAGCCTTTCTCCACAAAGAAGGATTATGCCAAACTGGAACATACAGCAGAAGTGTTTGTGAGCATCCAAACAATAACTGTGTTTTGCTTTCCTGGAGGCTTCTCTTTTGATGCCATCAAATTACTATAATTTTTTTATAAGGGAGGGCTGAGACTTGATGCTGTGCCTTGGTTGTAGACATTGATAAAAGCATTAAACCCGCTGCTGCCAAAATTCTGGCAGATTTTTTCTTTTATGTGCTGATACATTCATCACTGCCAGTATGTGTCTGTTTTGTAGCAAAACAGTGCTGCTGATCTGTCCATGCTGGTTCTGGAGTCTTTGGAGAAATCAGATGCAAAAGTAGCAGAAGACCTTTTAGGTGAGGTGACCTTTGCACTTGGTTTGGTGGTGTTTGGCTGTGCTTGTATCTTCACAGTGACTGTTGTTAATAGTCTTGAAAGCTGCAATCCTGTTTGGATGCAATCCCACATGACTCAGGGTTACCTTCCCCATAGAAATGGACTGGGGGGAAAGTTTAATAGAGAATGATGGATTCCTGATAACTTCGTGGGCATGCTTGGAACTAACATTGCTGCCTGTCTTAAAGATGTATCTTATAAATGCACTAGAAGCAGAAGATCATCTTATTTCTCTTAATGCTAAATTTTTTTGAATCTTATTGTTTCTAGAAAACTTGGCTAAATTGTTTAGTTTAATGGATCCAAATTCTCCCGAACGAGTGGCTTTCGTATCCAGGGCACTAAAATGGTCCAGTGGGGGGTCAGGAAAACTTGGACATCCAAAACTACACCAGTTACTAGCCATTACCCTGTGGAAAGGTAAGAAAAATCAACTGAATTTTTTGTGTTTTTCTTCGAAAATGTTGAAAGCAAGATATTGTATGAGATCTGCTTTGGAAATAATGTAAGGAAGCTGCAGTAGAAATGACTGATTGAGTTCTGCTATTATCTGATTTTTGCAATAACATCATCTTGATGTTATTAAGAGGGAAAAAAATGGAGCTGTAGCTCTACATTAGTGCAAACCCCAAAACACAACTGCTCTCTATAAATGACAGATTGAACCTTTAGACATGGAGGTAGTTTGATTGTGTCATTAGGTGGAAAACTGTCAGGGAGCAAAGCTGTTCTGTTGGTGAGGACTTTTGGTTTTAAATCCTGGATAAACATGACAAAGATTGAAGTACTTCACCTGGTATCCAAAACAGTCTCTGGACTGTAAAGAAGTACTTTTTGAGAAGTTGGCCATCAGGCTTATTCCAGAATGAATGCTCTTGCCTTTGATAAAATGAGCCATTTTATCACTTGTGCTGGGGTGTCAGATAAACACAAAATGCTCTAAATAATTATTTTAATTGTGGATGGTAGCCAATTTTTAAAGTCTTGTGTTCAAAACATAACAAAGGTGATTGAGAACAGTTGAACACATGCCATTTCTTCTGTGGTTTCTCATGAGTAACTGTGCAAAATGATTGCTTATTTTACATTTTTCAGTGGCTGCCAAGTGATGACAGTGGTTTCATGTAACAACCCTGACCCAGTAATGGTTGACACTGCAGCTCATCGCCTCTCTGTGTGCCACAGGCAATCCCATAGCTGCTCCCATGGACTTATGTTAGCCTGATGGCTGCTGCCAGCCAGAAAGGGAGGATTTTCCTCAGAGCATTTGAGTTAAAAGCTGAGCTAGAGTTAGGATAAGAAACAGTTGCATTCTGAAAGTAAAAATCTCCATTTTGTAGCTGTCTGTTCGCAGTTCTCTTGAAGAGCAAAATGCCTACGTTTCCTTAGTCTGTATCTTTTTGAGTTTCATCAGAAAAGATTCAGATTTTTAAAACAAAGCTCTCAAATTCCAAGAGTTAGCAGGTCTCATATTCTGTCATTGCAGTGATTTTTGCACAGTGCTTTACTTCAAGTTTTAACAAATCATTGCCATTTCTTACACCTTTTTCCTGAATAATTGCTGTTCTGTTCAGCATATGGAAGCAATTTTAATTTTGATAGCAAGAGTGGGCTAAGCTAAATATAGGAAATGCCTTCTTTCTGTGCGCTTAGAAAGAAGGATGCTGAAGGTGCTGTTTGACTTCTTGGTGCACATGGCCTAATGTGGAATTTCTTGATGAAAGTGTGTGAATGTCAACATGCAGTTAAATAAAATGATACGGCCAAAGTTCAAGCCAGTGGTAGCTGGCATTGAATAAAGTGTATTTAACAGCAGTTTTTAGAATGTATTTAAGTTAGAAATTATTATTATTTCCCTTTATAAGTTGTCTGTAACTCATAAACTTTTTACTAGTTGTCTTGTTTATATACTACCTGTGTAGCTGCTGTTCTTTTACCAGCTAATAAAGTACAAGCCTAATAAATTTTGGTTTTGCGTTCGGGTACAATGAATTGATTTCTTAAAAGCCGTTTTCTTTTTCTTTTTTTTCTTTTTCTAGAGCAAAACTATAGTGAATCTCGGTATCACTTCTTGCACTCCACAGATGGTGAGGGCTGTGCCAATATGCTGGTAGAATACTCGTCGTCCCGCGGATACCGCAGTGAGGTGGACATGTTTGTAGCTCAGGCAGTACTACAGTAGGTGTTAAAACTTCTGTACAAGGATTTCGCTGAGATGACATTGTGTTTTGGGGCCAGTTTAATCCTGATAACTGTAGGTTTAACCATGCATCCTTTTCAAAAGAAACTGTGAAACTGGCCAGAGCTTCTGAAAGTCATTTTGCATGTTAAAAACGGGAGAAAACCATTTGAAAACTGGTGTGTTAAATTAGTCAGACTGGGGAGGAAAAAAAACCCCAACCAACGTATTAAGGTTGAAACCTGAAATCCTGTTAGTTGCCTGAAGAATTAATGCAATCTGTTTGACCCTGAAAGCACAATTCTTAGCTTTGTTAATACCACTTTATGTCCGGTTAGGGCTTACCTTGATGTTCTTACAAAGACTGGACCTAAGCAGGCTCTGTATTTACCTTTAGCACAGTTCTTGCTCTGTCTCATCCTCAGAGGCAATTTATCCTGGTCACCCTGTCCTTGAGCAGCAGCACTATGGCTTTTGGCTTGACAGAGTTGCTGCTGGCTCTCATTTACTTCAGGCATTTATTTTGTAGGAGGTGGGAATGCAAGCTATTATATGCTTTTGCAGAGCTCATGTAGAATGAAGGTTGACAAAGCCAATTTTACTGTGTTTAATCAGCTGATGGCTTTCTTCAGTCAGGGAAAGCAGCTCATGGAGGAGTCTGAGGAGGAGGTGGAGACAGGACTGTGTGGCAGGGAGTCAGGGAGAGAGTAGGTGTTGGGGGAGAGGGAGGAGGTGCAAGCAAGTTTGTCTCTCTTTTGGCAGCACAGAGCTGTCATATCAGATTTGTCCTCCTTTCCATAGCTGGTTGCTATAGATTGCTGTGATTTTGAGCAGTAGCTCAAATCCTTTATGGAAATCCAGTATAAGCAGGACTCTGAAGCAATTTTATGGGGCTTTGCTCTGGAGGGGGGGAAATTCTGGGCAGAAATTAAGAGTAAGAGACTATTTTTTCAGTGTTTATACAGCACTACTACTGCATCCTCTACTGGCCTATATCTCAAATACTGTGCTAAATCCTCTTACATAGCAGTTTATACTCTAATGAAAATAATTGCAGTTCCTTGCCTAGCAGTGAGGCAAAAGAGCCTCAAACCCTTGCACAAGTGAGGGTACAGAATTAGAGGCCAGCCTGCCATCAAAAATGAGATGGCTCGTGGCAGCTTTCCTAGAGCCTGCTGACAGCATTTGTCCCACATAAAGACCTGTTAGGCCAATGGGACTGGCAGAGATTGCCAGTTAAATGAAGTGGACCTGAACACAGATTTGATTGGTTTGGGGGATCAATCTGTTGACTGGGGACAAATGGCTTGGGAGCTCGAAGTGTAGCTTTATTATGAGACTTTTAGGCATGCATGTTGAACTGATGCCACGTTATTTTGAGGTGGTGCCAATAGAATGGCAGAGTCATCAGACAGTGACAGATATGTACTGAAAGGAGATGTGTTTTGGATTGGATTTAATTCAGTTTTTACCTCAGCGTAGTAATCTCTGGACCAGTAAATGCAATATCATGTTAAATGTGAATTATAGGGTAGCCAGTCTTTCTACATCTTGATTAAATTGATGCCTTGTATTAGTAACCATCCTGTGAACAATCTGCTTAAATCCTGGTTACACTCATTCTTTATTATTTAATGTCTGTTCTCCCTCCCAACCTGCCTATTCCACAGTGTATTCTAGTAGTGATTTTCCCTTCCTCAGTTGATGACCAAACCATTCCCAAAGATGTGCATCTTTTCCAGTTGGGTTTTGCCATCAGTTTAAGCCTGAGGTGGCCTCTGTGCCCAAATGAAGTAGATTGTTTAGCTTTTGGTTTCTCTTTTCCTTTCTGCTTGTGAAACTGGTTTTCTGCCTCTTGTTTTTAACTTGCCCCATTCTCTTTCCTTTTTCAGATTTCTCTGCTTAAAAAATAAGACCAGCGCATCAGTTGTTTTTACGACATACACACAGAAACATCCTTCAATAGAGAAGGGCCCACCCTTTGTTCAACCACTGCTAAACTTCATCTGGTTTCTGTTGTTGGCAGTTGATGGGTACAGTCTGATTTCTGTCATGTTGTTCTTGGTTTATTTTTCAGTTGTTACTGAGATTACATTTTTGGTTGTTTCCTTTCCAGAGGAAAACTAACAGTATTTACAGTATTGTGTGAACAGTATCAACCTTCGCTGAAAAGGGATCCTATGTATAATGAGGTGAGTCACTCATAAACAGGATTTAACCAACTGAATTAGTTAAATAATAGCTGGTTGTCTACTGTTTTGTGACCTGTAAATAAAAGTTGGTGATCTACCTTGTGTGGGTGACTGCTGCTCATAGTATTTCCACCAGTAAATGGAATAAATGACATTTTTGTTCATCTTGTGTCGTTTCAGTACCTAGATAGAATAGGACAGCTTTTCTTTGGAGTTCCGCCCAAGCAGACCTCGTCCTACGGAGGATTGCTAGGTAAGATTGGTTTGTAGGCACCACCAGACTTAGGTAAAACATCTGTGCTGGAAAGAAATAATCTGTTCTAAGGAATTTTTAACTCTTTCTATAGCCTGTAGAAACAGTCCCTGCTGTAGAATACAGGGTTAATTGATTGTATGTGATATTAGTTTGGTGGAGTTAGTAGACCTCTCATCTTTGAGAAGGGAAGAAGCACATAAATTACTCTTATGTTTAATTTTTGACATTGTGGTATGACTTCCTGATGTAAAGGAGCATCTTACTGGTGTTAAAGCTTAATTTCCTCAGACTTTAGTGGCTGATTTTCCTTAAGTCAGGTCTGGGGCTCTGGTAGTGTTCTAATGCTGCCCTTCTACAAGAAATGAAAGGTGTGGTGGGTTTCATTGTCCAGGTGCCATCACCCACCGATAACCACTGCCGCTTCTGCCCTCCCTCCTCTCTCCTGGGCAGCAGAGAGAGAGGAAAAAAAAGTCAGGATTCTTAAGCAGAGATAAGGACTGAGAGGAAGGCAGGCAAAACAAACTGGCTGAGGATACAACTTAGATTTATTGCTAACAACCTAAAAGCTAAATTCATTGCTAACAGAATAAGAGCCAAAGTAAAACAGTTTTAAAACACAACACCTTCTTTCCCCCCCAGCTTTGCCTTCTTCACAGATCTTCTCTCCTTCTCCTAGTAGTGCAGGGAAACAGGGAAAAAAAGGGGGTTGCTGTTGTTTCTACCACTGCTAATGTGAGTCCACTCGGGTCAGCAGTTCTTCAGTCTGCTTCTCTTGGGTTACTTCTCCATCAGGTGCAGGGGGGTCTTTGCATCCTGATAGTCTCTATGGGCTGCAAGGGGACAGCCTGCTTCACCACAGTCATTCACCACGGGCTACAGGGAATGACTTTGAGTCCTTCCCCTGCTGCGTGGAGGTCCCATTCCATGCGAGACAGTCTTTGATGGACCTCTCCACATGGGTCCACCCCTTGGGCAACAGCTTTTCAATCTGCTGCCCTATAGGTCACAAGTCCTACCCGGAAAAACTTACTCTGGCGTAGATTTCCCTCTCCAAGGCCCACAGGTCTCCTGCAGGACTTCGCTCCATCTTCGGCCTCCCACAGGGTCACAGCTTCCTCTATGCAATCACCAGTTGCAGCTTGGGCTCTTCCATGAGCTGCAGGGGGGTTTCCACACTCTGAAAGTCTTTCATAGGCTGCAGGGGCTTCGGCTTTCAGTGTTTCCCCTGTTGGAGGAAAGAAAGGGCAAGGTCCCCCTTTCTTCCTCTGCTCCTCCAGCTGCAATGACCTTGATGGCTGCCTGCTCTCTTGGCTTGGAATTTCTTCTGCACAACAGCCTTTCTCTTCCTCTATTCTTAAATATGTCATCACAAAAGCATTTATTATCACTTCTAATTGGCTCAGCCTTAGCCTCAACAAGAAACTCACTTGGAGCTTGCTGGCACTGGCTCTTTTCATAGAACAGTGGAAGCTTCTGGCAGCTTCTTACTCAAACTACTCCTATGGCCCCCCTATTACCAAAAATCCAGTTTCACTGCTGCTTGTTCTTCCCCTCAGGCTGCAAGTGTAGCACATAAATATGTCAGTTTGATGAGTTTTTCCAGTGTATTGTTAGAGAAGGAACAGTATCAGTAAACAGTGGCAGTCCTGTCTACAACTAACAGTGTACAGCTTCCCAAATCAATATTCTTAATGGACACCACTGTGAAAATACTAATGTCTCGCTTCAAAAAACCCTCTCCTCTTAGTTGTTTTTTTTGGTTGTTTTTTCTTGTTATTGTTTTTTTTTTGTTTGGGTTTTATTTGTTACAGAAATCTGCACCATATAGCAGGATGGAAGGAGATCAGTTAGAAGTTTTTGAGATGAGAACGTAAAACTAGCAATTTTAACTGTCCTGTATTTTATTCTAGGAAATCTTTTAAACAGTCTGATGGGAACTGGGGAAGATGATGACACAGAAGATGGTCAGGAAGACAGCAGTCCTATCGAGCTCGACTGAATGTTGTTGTCATTGGGTGCCGTGTAAATCTGATGATTCGATGACTCCAAAGACACTTTTGGAATTTGAATCCTGCAGTTGTTTCTTGGCGCCTAAAAGGGCTCCTCTGGTCTTTTAGAAATGGTTGCTGAAATGTTTATAATGTCGGTCTATATTATTTATGTAAAAAAAAAAAAAAAAGGAAAGAAACCAACAAAAAGTAGCCAAACGAACCAATCGGAGCAGTTGTTAGTGGGTTTCCGATGCAGTGGCTGGTGACTGATTAAAATATAGTCTTCTGCGGTTTCTGATGCAGTATTCCCTTTTGCACAGTAATTCAATAAAGCATAAACATGGGTCTTGTCCTTCATGGCCTGCCCAGTACCGTCTCTGTTATGAGAAAGCCTCCTTGACCTCTGCCCTCTCCAAGGAAGATCTCGAAAGGCAGGGGGAGCAATTGAATAATTTATTGGCGAGGCTGGTGCCAAAAGTACTGCAAGACGAGCCAAGCAGCATAATTTGAGATGCACATGCAAGAGACATTGAAACAAGAACTCTCTTCCACTGCCATGAGTAACATTCACACCCTTCATACTGCCTGCCCCTCTCCCCAAGGTCTGGCTCTGGCCGAGCCCACGCGTGTCTTTTTAGCCAATACTTCCTGAAAAGCACAAGATTGAATTGCTCTTGAGTAAAAGCCCATCAGTGGAACGTAGGTAATTGGCTTCCATTTGGCATCTAAAATACCTCCTCTGCCTTGTGGCTCTACTCCTTTGGAACAGATTCTTTGTCAGTGTAAGTCCATAACGACGTACAGGCGACGGCGTGACAGTGAGTGACACAGTTTGCCGTGAGCAGTGTATGTGTTTGAACTGAGCTGTGTGTAAAGGAGAGGGATACTGCAGAACTCCTGGTTCTTTATGATATATTTATTTTTCTTGGGTGATTGATTCATTTAACACTTTCTGTTCAAAAGAATAAATCAATAAATAATGGAGTAACTTCACCCCCAGCAGTAGGCATAGCCATTCTCCATCTCCTCTGTAATGCAGCACACTCTGGTGCAGGGAACAGATGAAAGGGTGGGGAAACGCTTTATTTTTTCACGATGAAAATAAAAAAGCTTAGATTAATAAACAGCAATCATGCATGGGGGAGGGATTAATACAAATTTATTGACTGTATGAGAAAAAAGAAAAAGGCATTGACAGAAAGACTTTGTGTTAATTGTGAAGTCTCAAATAAACACTTTATACCAGGATGTGCAATAGTGCTGCTTTCTGGGAGATTCCCATGCAGAGATCTTACTTTCCTTGCTGTTTTTTTCACTCTGCATTGGACTGTGGGTCATCCAGCCCTCAGTGCTGCAGCTTCGCCTCGTGCAGTAAAGACACAATTCTAGAGGTTATTGGAATGTCTGGAGAAGAGGTGGATTACTTTGATTTGCAGCAAGTTCAAGGAAGAGCTACCTACCCAGGATAGTGCTGCAGACACTTAATAAATGATCTGGGATGTCGACAGAGGTTTAGAACCACGTCATTTCTTTGCTTTTGGCTGCCAGGAGTGTGCCTCTCTTGGGTGGTGAAAGGTGTCCACATGTGTCCAGCAGCGGTGTGCCATCCTGTGTCCTGCATATATGACCCAGTGTGAGGTTACATTTGTGTAGATACACACACATACAAACGGCCTTTTGTGTAGATTGTAGTTAAATAATTGTATGGCATAAAATTTATAATATATTATTCTGAATTAAACATACACAAAAAACAATCTTTACAGCTAGTTGTAAACACAAGCAATGAGTCCAGTCTGTCCTCTCCCTGCTTCTGCCGTGCCTGGGTTGGTAAGTAAGGATAAGTGAGCCTGAGTGTGTGTGTAACATTTATAAATATTTTTAATATGAGTTTAATATATCTTTATAGTCGTGCATGCACATGTGCATGTGGATATGTTTATATGCAATATATTCTTACATTTATGTTTGTAAATTATATACTTCTATTAAAAGCATGCATATTTTATATAAGTACATATTTTATAAAAGTCCAATTATAAAAATGTCTCTATGGAGAGACATTTAGTTTATATATTTGTAAATTAAATGTATGTATCTGAGTGCTACATACACATGCATGTGTGCATATGAACAGTTCATACATACACATATTATGCTCTGTCTCCTATGCAGTTTATAGTTGTGCCTGTGAATAGTCAACAACCCTTTAATGATATTTATTTCTATTATCCTAAGAACTAGCTTGTGTGTGTATATATATGTGTTTCTCTGTATTACAGAGAAAATACATAAAACGTACACTACAATACACACATATACACAAAGAATATATTAAATAATACACATAAGTGTGTGTAGTTTGCATGAAATATATTTATCTGGTATATGTATGTGCAGCTTCTCCCTCACCAACATCCCACAGAGCAGCCCAGGGTGGGGCAGATGGTTTTGTGGGTGTCCCACACCCCCCCCAGAACTCTGCCTGTTTTTTGAACCCCACCTCCCTCCCCTGCCCCAACACCACACGGCCACGGCTCTGACATAATAATAATTTATTGGTTCAAATGACATTTAGTACCACAGTTGTCTTACCAGTGACAGAACGAATGCACACAGCTGATGAGATGCTCTCAGTTACACACACCAACCTAAGGAATGCGTTGGACGGGTCCGTGTCCAGGGCTGGTCCTTTTGTGGACACCAGAAATTTCATTTTTGGGTAAAAATCCAGCACCTGGTGTGCAGGTCCCAGCCCGCCCGCCCCGACTGCAGGAATTACAGTGCTCAACACCGCGCTGAAACGTCACTTCAAGCAGCTTTTTTTTTGCCTTTTTTTTTTAATTTTTTTTTTTTGGCAGGAAAAGAAAAAAAATCAACAAAAAAAATTGAGAGAATTATTGGGGAAAAAAGTGCAACCACCAAGACTGGAGAAGGGACGTGCCTGCTGCAGGTGGGCTGGGACAGGCTTTAATGTGCCCGTCAGCAAAACTGCACCTAAAGCTCAACCCCCCCAGCTCCACACCAGGCTCCCAAAAGGGTGCAATCCCCCCCAAAACCATGAAACAGGAATGACCCAGGGAGCAGAGCACAGGCCTGGCCCCCAAAGCTCTGCTTCCCCAGCATCACCTCATGGGTTGGTGTCTCCCTTGCAGGGCTGCAGGGCTGGGGCAACCCTGCTCTGTCCCCTCTGAGTCCCCTCCTCCCTGCCCTTCCTTAAGCAGTAATGAGCTGATGGGCTGATGATGCCCATTTCCTCTATTCCTAAATCCCATTTGACCCTGTCCAGGCACAGCATCACCACCCCTCCACAGGGAGGTAATTTACCCCAATGCCATGGGGAGGCCCAGCCGTTTTGCACAGCACCATTTCAGGTGTTTCCAGGCTGCAATTTCCCATCCCACAAGGATGTCACTGCTCCGGGAAAGGGCTGGCAGCCAGCTGGGACTGCGGGGATCCTCAGCTCCAGAGCCCAGGGACCTGCACATGTGGAAAAGCTCCATCTCCCCCTGGGATGAGGCACCAACAGTCTTTTCCATCCTGCTGAAGCTGGGTGGGACACCCCTTCCATTGGGTGTGGGGTGATGGGATGGCAGGACCACCTGTCCCATCCCATGGAGCTGAATTTCAAGTTGCATCAGCATCTTCTGCAAAGTTCCGCTGCCGTCCTTCTTGGTTTCCAATATGATCAAGTGAATGATGAGGGGAAAGGGAAGTATTATTATTATTATTACTGTTATTATTATTATTAATTATTTTAAACATTTCAAATAAAACCACGTTGTGTTGTAAACAGAAGCTCACTCCTCAGGTCTGCCCAGCCAGTCCCAGCTAAGGTTTATGTTTGAAATGGGCTTCCACTGAAAGAAAAACGCAGAGAAAATAAAGTTAAAAGCAGGATAAGCACTGGTAGGCAGTGACAGCCCTGCATAAGCCCACCCTGCTGATGGTTCTTGTTGTGCTGATGCTCCTTGGCTCCGATTATTCTTATAACTGTATGACTGATCCTTACAGCACCATGGGCATCACACCAGAGGCAATGATACCATTCTCCTCCTCCCAGCCTGAGCCCCTCTCTGCTCAAACAGCCTTTGTATCCTCCCCTGACATCCTTCATGCACTGCCCTGCTCACAGTGTACAGGAGGGAGCGATGTCGCTGCATCCCCAATCCCCCTCCAGCCATCACATCCTCCAACACCTGGGAAATAGCAGAGCCAAGGCTGACGTCCAGCCCCAGCAGGAAACACACCTGCATATTCCTGAGGCAGCATTGGCCGGCTGATGACTTTCTGAAAGGTTGTAATCCACTCCAGCTGGTCGTCCTCTGTCTCGCAGGCGAAGAGGAATTTCCGATCCGGGGTGACGATGGTTATCCCATGCTGCCAGTGGTTTCCCTGCGTGGATGGCGGGAGCCCTTCCAGCACCTTGTAGCTGTTTTCCTTGCTCCCAATAAAAACTTCCCCTCTAGCAAAGGCATCCTAGGAGACAGCAGAGCAGTCAGGCAGGTGTGAGTGTGAAGGGGGCACTGGGTTCCAGACAGCTTGGGACACGGCTCACCCTGCATCAGCCACAAGTCCCATGAGCCAAACCCTGACAGCTCATGACACCCCAGGAACACCTGCTCATCCCCCAGGGCACCCACAATACAGCAGCAACACTAGGGAGCCAAAATCCAGATGCAGAATTCCCAGTAAACAAGGCTTCCAAAGAATTTTTGGTGAGTATGCACAGGGCTACTGGACACCAGGCAGAGCCACGGAGCAGTGACAGCTTTGTGCCCTCTTGGCTCTCTCACCAGCCCGAGATCACTGCAGAGTATTACTATCATTATTATTATTATTATTACTGTAATTACTAGTATTATTATTGCAGATAATTCCCAACAGGTAGCCCAGGCACCTTCATCTTACCAGGGGATCTTTGAAATACATGAGCCGTCGGTCATCCATGGTGAACCATCGCTTCTTGAATCCCTCTGTTTGCTGAAGAGTCAAAAATGCTGGATTAAAACACTGAAACAGCACAGCTTCTCTCTTACCAGGCATGATCCAGGAGTCTCAAGGCACTTGGAAGACCCTGATGGGCTGGGGAAGTTGAGAACAGGCAGCTTCTGGGTCATCAGGAGCCACCACAGCCAGGGTCTGAGCCATCTGTACCACGGGGTCTTGCAGGAAGGGGCAGTGTGTTTGTAAAGTGGTTTTGGATTTTTTAAAATGTTTGCTCCCAGATTATAAAAATGTATGGTGTTACAGCTTTGCCTCTCAGGCAAAATATGATACATGAGAAATATTTCATATCCCACCTTTGGCCCCGTTTTCTCCATGTATCCTTCCTTCAGGTAGTTTCTAGAAAGCTTTGGCACCAGCTGGAGCAACCGAAGAGGAGAGAAAAGAGAGCAACGTCAGGTGGAAGGGGCTGGGGGGGTCACTGGGTGTGTTGGGCAAGGCTCAGGGGTCACTGGAAGGAAAGCCCACACTGAACTGGCCTCCAGCCCTGAACCCACCCAAGAGGTGGGTGCAGAACCATGAAACATCTTTGAGCACTTCACCAGCAGAGCCAGCTGCCTCCAGGAGAAGCTCCGGGATGCTGAGGCAGCCAGAGAAGGAGCCATCCTGCATCTCAGAGCCAGCCCAGCCCATGACTGGACCCCTCCCAGGCAATTAGTAGAAGGCAGAAAGGCAATTAGATTTCAAAGTCTACGGTCAAGGAAGTAGCTGGGAGTAATCAATAATAACCAGCACCAGTGACGTTACCAACTGCAACCCCCAGCCTGGCTGCCAGTGCAGCCTCTGGAATTGCATTAGCAAAGGGTAACACAATTAGCAGCTCCAGCACCCGGAAAACACAGACAGAGGTTCATAAGCCAGGCTGCATTGACCTGTACACAAGAACTCCTCCAGAGGCCTGGGTGTGGCACTGACATCCTTCTGCTTTCATCTTTTCTACCTTACAGCCTTTTTTTCAGCTCTTTGGTATTACAGCAGCAGAAAGATGCTTATGGCTGGAGTTACTCACACACACGACTCACGTTGTTAGGGTGAACATGTGTGACTGCACGTGCACGTGGTTTCCAAGGCTGGATGTTGGGAACAGGTGCTGCACGTGGGCTCGACATCCCACCACAATCATTCCAGTCTGGTAATTGTAAAATGCTCCGAAGGATGGAGCACTCCCCAAGCCTTCCAGTTTGTTAACAAGATGCTAAAAATGAGCAAGAGGGGAAAAGGAAATTAAAAAAACAACCAAAACTGCAGGAGCACTCACATCAACATCACTGGCTCCAGGGAATGCCACTTGTAAGTAATGGAAACGTGCTGCCCGGATGGCATTGAACCAATCCACTATTTCCTAATAAAGAGAAAGAAAAGCACTGTGAGAAACACAGTCTGCACACAGAACAATCCAATCCTGCTGCATTTTATCTCTCTGATTGCTGTTCCCAGTGCCAGGGCACAGTGTAGCAGCAGTCCTAAAAAATACAGAATATAGCAAACAGGTGAAGGATGGGGGACTGTCCCAGGCTGCTGTCCCGGGCTGCCAGATGTGCACAGAGCTCTGCAGCTCCCAGTGAGCACTGAGGGGCTTTCTGCAGAGGGCAGGATTTAAACACATCTCTGAACTGGCAAAAGCAGCCCCAAATCAGCATTTGAGATATTGAGCCTGCTGGCTGGTGCAAAAGCAGCTTGACATCCCCCCAGCCCCCTCACTCCCCCTGCCCTCCCAGCCCCTCTGGCAGGACATCTGAGTAATGCCTGAATCCCACCCAAAATCTAGCAACATACTTCAATGTCTTGCTAAAAGAGTAGCTAAGTATCTCTTTATCTTTGTACCCCACTCTATCAGTTGTGTCTGCAAGTCTTTTAGAGACAGCCACAGTGATATCCAAGTTCCAGCTCAATTCCCAGAAGCTCTGGCATTTCTTCCTTTGCTTGGCAAAATCCTGTCTCCATTTTTTGCCCCCTAAAAACAGTTGTTTTATAACTTGTTTGTTTTTAAACTCATTTTTTCATTTGCCTCTGGTGAGACCCACAGAACTTGTGCTGTGCCAGATGCCTCTTTGAAGGTTTCACTGAGAAATGCCACATTGATTTTAAGCACTCAAACACTGCCTTGTGGTCTGAGGGTGTGAGAAAAGGAAAGGCATGTTGGAAGGGATATTTACAGCTTCTCTCCTCGGGATGCTGAGCTGTGGGAGAGGGATGCTGAGCTGTCCAGCTGTCACTAACCCACATGAAGCTTCACACATCAGGGACATGTTCAATGAGCCAGATTTAATCCTAAAATAAACACTGTCAACCCTTTCAGGTGAGGTCGCTGTAGTGTAGGAAAGACCATATCAAAGGAGAAGTCAGCCCTCAGTAAGATTTAAACTTTTTTATGCTTTAACAATGATTGGGGGGCGGGGGGGGGAAGGCTCTTAGGTGAAATTTGTGAGATCTCAGTTTTAAGGAGTTGAATTGGGGGTTTCTCAAAAATGGTCTAATGTGGCAAACAGCCACCCTCAAATATTTAAAAGCTTTGTTTTGGTTTGTTAAGCTACTTCAAGTTGAAGTGAAAAAAACTGAAACATAATACAAGAAAAAACGTTTTGGAAAACTCTGACCTACTTGTCTGAGGTTTTACTCACTTATTACTTGCTTTCCTTACTCTAAGCAGCTAAGGAGACCCCAGATAGCATCACAAAGAGGATCAGCAAGAGGAATTCACTCCTGAAGTTAATGATGACCAAACCAGGCAGGAGATAGTGACCAATGAGCTGCAATGTTAAAAGATTGTTATCTCATACAATCACCGATTGGATGGCTATTTATATATATATACACATATATATATGTATGTGTGTGTGTGTGTGTGTGTATTTATCTGTCTGTGGGTCTCCTTCTTGATCATGATGCAGAAAAGCAGAGGCTGAAACCCTTGCTGACTTCCAGCAGTCAATTCCTTTTCGGGATATTGATCACCTGTCACCAGAAATGGGGTTTGATCAAATTCTTCCTTGTGAGCGTGGTAAGACACTCGTACAGGTTGCCTGGAGAAGCTGTGCATGCTCTAACCCTGGCAGTGTTCAAGGCCAATGGGCAGCCTCCAGTCCCAAAGAAGGTTCATCTTCTTGCAGCCCTCACTCAGCCAAGGGGACAGACCAATTTCAGGGTAGTCCAAAGAAATTCACCATGAGAGCACATCCTGCCAAACCACTGACACAGTGGAGCCACTGCATGAGACTGGTGACACTGCTCCTTCCACCAGCCCCTGCAGAAACCTCAGTACTTTAAACCCCAAACCCCAAACACAATAAAACCCTGACTGCACTCCTCACAGCTTGTCTAAGCAAACCAGCAAAGCCCAGCAAACCACAGACACAGGCACGATGCTGGGAGGCAGTTTTTGCAGGAAAGAGCTTCTTCCTCTTATTCTGGTTTAAATTGTTGCCAGGAAGGTACCTGAGAGTGACCTGAATGACACTGTGCTGTGCTTGCACTTGGTGACAAGTGGTGCCTGCTCTGCACCATGGGACTTGCACATCCCAGCAGGCAGAGTGGAGGATGGAGGGGACAGCAAATTTGTGAGTAGCCCCAGACCCATGAGCCCTCTTCACATCTCCCTTCAGAGGCACCAGAGCAAGGGATTTGTTTCAATACAAACATGAATATTTGCATTTTATAAAGTATGAGACAGGCAGAACAACAATTCCTCACTTCTACAATCCAGCTTGTTCCCCTTTGGTGAGTCTTTGGATTAAGTCCCCTTATCTTCCATTGTTCTATATATTCTTGTTACCTCCACCCTCACCTTGCCATCTTCATGATAGACAAAGATGTTCCTTGTGCTATTGTCCTTCAAGTAAGTGATCTGCAGTCCGTGTGGGTTCCCAATTTTTGCAGGCTGGAAAGTCGCATTTAGGTGTTCGATCTTCATAATTGCTTTGGGTTCTTTTGCCTGAAAAACACAGCTGAGTGAGCAAACACCTGAGAATTGGCTTTCAGACCAGAAAGCAGTTCACTTGGTCAGAAAAAACTCCTGATTGAGGCCATTAGCTAAAAAGACCTGATTCCCAGCCCACTAAACTACCTGGTGATGAGATATCAGAGACTTTGCTTGGGCATCAATGAGTCCTTCCTGCCAGCCTGGAAAAATGCTCTGTTCTGCAAAATTCAGCAGAAATGCAAAAAACCCTACAGACTGCTAACTAACAGGCTGGGATGCTTTCTGCAACTCCAGCACCCGCAGCCAGTTCATCCTTGTCCCAAAAGATGGAGGATTATCCCCCCTTGCCAAAGTCACACCTGGGTGTTCGGCTGGCAGAGACACCATGTGCATGTCCCCATCCTCTCACATGAGCCACTGGCTGCTGACTCTGCTCTTCCCCTTGCCTTCCAAACGTGGAACTTTCTCTTCAGAGGGACAAATATAATCCTTACAGCCCATCTCTTGGGTGGGTTAGCCCAGCAGGCAGCCTGGATCAGACCCTCTCAGGCACCACCCTCTGTGGCAGTGCCACCATAGTACTGTTCATCTTCTTACAAAATGCCTTTGGAAGTTTACCATCTATCAGGACTGCACTGAGAAGTGAACCAGCAAGTGTGAATGAGACTTTCCAACAAATACAAATAACAAATACTTGGTAACACCAGTTTTAGGGCACAGCCAAGGTCCAGCAGAAGTTCATGACGTGGTGCCATGGTTCCCAGCACCACGCAGAAGTCTTGAGCTGGCAGAGCTGTTAGTGCCACTTTGGGAACTTGGGGACTTGCCATGGACACATAGCTGTCGTGGGTGACCACGGCAGGGAAATCCCAGCACAGAGGACATGTCTAGACAGCGCTGTTCCCACCACAGCTGTGGTCAACAATGAAGCAAAGCAGCTTTAAACTATCAGAGCAGTCAAGAGTGACTGAATGGGGCTGCTGGGACTTTCACTTCTCTCTTGGTAAGGATGGGCTCTCTCCTCTCCATGAGATGCAATTGCACCATAACACACCAAGCTGAAGGAGAAGATGGTGCTGTCAAAGCCACAGAGAAGTGTGGGTGGGTGCTCCCCTCCTCTGAGTGTTGTGGCTCATCACAACACCATGATTGCATCAAATACTTGAGAAAACTGGCTGGTGGCTTGGCCTGGGCTGCTCTCAGCTGTGATGTTCAGGGGAGACTCAAAGGTCAGATAAAACACCTTGGCTTCCCCCAGTGTGTGGTGCAGAACAGTGGAGTGTCCATTCATTCATCACAAATGCAACTTTCATGGTTACAGCTGCATTTCTCACATACAATAATGAAATCTGCTCTGGGGAAAAAGACCAATGTTTCCATACTGCTTGACATGGGAACTGAAAAACAGGGAGTTTTCCCTCCAGATTGCATGTCATGCCATGCAAAGGAGGATTCAGACCCCAGTGACCGCTGTGAGGTGGTGGTACCTTCACCACAAGCTAATCACCACTATGAAACCCAAGACAGCTGGATGGTGCAAAGCCAGAACTGGCCAGTTGGGGCATCTCACCATGACTCTGGTGGTAGTGGAGCATGACCAAACCCTACTACAGAGAGCAGTGAACTGTACCTGGTGCTTTTGTCCTGGAGCAACTGCGAACTCAGTGCTTACAGAAACTGTAGAAATAAACTGGTGGCCCAGGAATCCTGTGTTCAAAGATGCTCTTACAGCTGTGATCTGCACAGAGCAAGTTGGTACTCACGTCGTTTTTGTTGAAGTACTTCAGTGCACCTTCTCTCTCGGATAACACAAACTTTCGGCTTAAGAACTGCCCATTGTCGCGCCCTCTCTTCCACAGAAACCCTTCCCGGTACCCTGCAGCAGAAAGGAATGGCTCAGAGCCAGGGATAAAACCCGCTATTTAAAAAAGAGTTGGGGTAAAGAAGAGGAGATGAGCTCTGACTTCAGAACTAAGCAGACCAGGGGTGTGGCTGTTTTGCTCCAGACAGGAATGAAACAGGCCTTCTCCTTCAGCTTTACCCTTTTCATTCCACCCTTGTTCTTTTCCAACAGCTTGTGCTTCAGACATCCCTGCTCTGACACTCAATTTAAGATATAATTACACAAAGAGTCCCACTGAAGTGGTGTTCCCTTTCTTAGTTTCACCCCTTTTCGATTTTTGCTACTGGCTCTCAGGAATGAGAGTTTTAAAATTAAAAATTTTATTTTGTAACAACTTCCAAATAATAGCTAAACTATTTTTTCCCAGTATGCCAAATGGCACATTAATGCCTTTCCTTCACCTGCCTGCTACAAACCAGTGGTGTGCAGAAATTCCTTGTTCAGCCTGCTTTTCACTTGTCCATCCTGATACAGATTTAATTTAAACCATTGATGAAAAGATGCAGAAAAAAATCCCTCAACTAGTTCCTCAACATTGACTCTACAGTTGCAAGCGAGATAAAATGTTTCCATGAGATAAAAACCTAAAGCAAGAAAAAATTCACACACAGACTTCTACTGGACTTACAAGATCCTGCACCAAATACTTTCTCCAGTTCCTCCAAGAGACATCAGACAAAGTCATCTCTGTCTGCCATGGATAAAGTCAATGGCCAAGCCTGTGGTGATGCTGAATGCAAGCCTTGCTGAACTGCATGGAAGTGGTGGAAATATTTAAAGCTGTCAGCAGCCTTTCCTTTGTCTCTTTATTCTGTAGAGGGCATGTGCTGCAGCAGGGCTTGATTTTAAAATGTGGGGCCTCTTCCTACCCCCCCGAACAGGTGGATGTTGCCCCCCAGGAACCAGCCCAAGTGTTTTCATTTGGGGACTGTCTGCAGGGACACTCCTCATGCATTATTCCAGCTCACTCCCAGGGTGACCCAGTACAAGCAGAATGTGCACCTCTCCTCCCCTGAGATCCAGCAGCCCCTGCTGCCTGCACTCCCACAAATCCACCCTTCCCACAGCCAGGCAGGCCCAGCAGCCACCAAGCCCATGTCACTGCCTGGAGATGGAGATGGGACAGCCCAAAGGCCTCAGTTATCCCACGGCCACAGCCAGCACCTGGTGATAACACACCACTGGCCACCTTATGCTTCCACCTCCGAGCCCCCTCCACCCCTCCAGTGCAGGAGAAGTGCTCTACCCCACCGGAGCATTGTCACCCCTGTGCACCAGCCCAGGATCCCAGGGGACTGATAGCGGATACATCAGGAGAATGACAAGGCTGAAGGTCTTTCCCTAGTGCACCCACCCACCTTGGGAGAGTCTTCCCCAAAGCCAGGAGCAGACCCAGCTCATTCAGTCCATCAATTCAACCCTATCCCACTGCAGGATTGTTGAATACTCTTTCTAGCAGAAAGCCCCATGGGAGGGCACTTCAAGAGTCAGAAAGGAAAGAACCCAGAGGGAGCAGGATTACCCAAGTCTCCCCTTCTCCCCAGGAACAAGGGAAATAGCCAAGGAAGCCAACAAAGCCCAACCAAGGGCAGCTGTGCAGGAATGGCCCAGGCTGCTGCACTCATATCACCATCGTGGCAGAACCACCGGGGAGCCGAAGCTCTGACTGATGCAGAGTCAGATGCTGCTCCCTGCCAGGCTCCATCAGCAAACCCGCTACACAGCCTCAGGCAGGCTGCACACGGTGGAGCTGAATAGGAGGAACATCTCTCTGACAGGAGACAGACAGGCAGGACGTGATGCCCAGCTGATACGTTTATGGAGAGCAAGATTTGCTCGATGCGAGGCAGAGCTGCTGCCGGGGCTCTGACGGCTGGGGACGGCCGACTGCTCTCCTGAGTGGCAGCACGTGAAGCAGTTTGCTCTCAGGGTGTGTGGTCTGGAAACCAAGGATAGGTGGTTTCTGTTCCTGAAGGGTGCTGGGTTTTAATGCCAAGCCAGTTGGAGCAGCAGGAGAGTACTTCAGAAGTAACTGCTGTTCACACCACTGAATGGCAGGGATGGTTTCAGAGCCTCTCCACTGGTATTTGGGGAACATCTTGTAGGGGGTGGAGAGAGCTGGGCATAGAGGAAAGGACATCAGCATCAAACAACAAACAGGAGAGACAACGTGAGAAGGACAGTGACATCTCCAAATGCAAACAGGGGGTAATGAAGAAGGAAAGCCCATCTTTTCTTTCAGGAATCTGCACTTGTGCTTTGCTTGGCTCATCAGAGTATGATGGGCACACAGCTCAAGCTCTCGGTGGCTCCACCTTGGAGCAGCTCAGCTCCACAAGTCCTGGCTGCAGGTTTCATCCATTCACTCATCCTGAGTGTTTCATTATGAACATCTGAATGGCAAAGGATGCTACAGACATTCCTGGTAAAACTTGTTCCACACCAAAGCACTTTTTTTTTGTGATTATTCTCAGCACTTAAGGGGTGAATAAACAATTGCTCTGCATCTCCCCAAAGATGACCTCAGATCATTGCAAATCTGTAAAGTCTACCTAATGGCCACCTGGCAGATGGGCACTGTAACAGCTGCACATATGAAGGAAGGGAAGCCCAAAGAGGTTTGGTGAGCTGCCCAGGACAAGGCTGTGAGCCAGTGTTGATGTCAGGCTGGAAACCCCATTTTCCCTGCCCTCTTATATAGGGATATTTAATTATTTTGATCTTCTCCTTCCAACATTTTGTGGTAAAATGGGATCCACTCCACAGTATCCTTCCACTCCAAGGAAGAATTTAAAAAAACCCAAACAACTAAGAGTTATCCCTCACATGCCAGCTCTTCCCAGACAGATTGCCTTAGCAAAAGTGCTCCTGGCTGCCCTGACAAAGCCAGCTGCTGATTTCAGTGTTCTTCAGTACAGATTTCTGCTTGCTTCTTTACTTTTTTTTTCCTTTTTCTCTCCCTCCCTCCCTCCCTCCAGGGCTGCATCCTTGGGAGCTGCTCCTCTGCTCTGCCCAAACCTACTGCCTGCACCCCTGTCAACATCCATCAGTGCAAACCACTGTGAACTGGACTTGAACCCAACATGAACCCAAACAGGTTCCCCAGGCAAACAGTGTGTCAGCAAGACATGTCCTCAACGTCCTGATCTAAAGGGTTGTGAAAACAGCTGGAGAAGGTGCTGAGAAACAAAACTGCAAGAGGCTGAACAGGCAACAGATCTCACACCAGAGGGCACAGGAGTCAGAAACCAAACCCTCTCTTCCTTGTCTCTGTGGGCTGCATCACCTTAGCAATATTTAGAGTTATCTGGCCACATCCAGATCTTGCTGGCTGGTGAGGCCCTGGCACACATTACTCAGAGAAGCTGTGGATGCCCCATCCCTGGAAGTGCTCAAGGCCAGGCTGGACAGGACTTGGAGCAGCCTGTTGGAGGTGTCCCTGTCCAGAGCAGGGGTTGGAACTAGATTTAGGTCCCTTCCAAACCAAACCGTTCTGGGATTCTATGAAGGCTGTTCTGCTTATGTTGAAGCTGAACAATCACTAGCCCTACACCACCTGCTGATGGCTGGTGTCAGCATCATGTCACCAACACTCTCCCAAGGCCCAGAACGAGGGATGCAGGCACCTGCCATCATCCCACTGATCACCAGCACCCCACTGTGACTGTAGAAAGGACTACCTGCTGGACACCACCTACAGCCACCCCTTAGAAATACCACTCTTGCTTTGCTAACACCGCTGCTATTTGGATGTCAAGTTTTCTGCATCACTTCAGCTGCCTGCCAAAGAGGAAAATCAATCACTTGCCTTTGCAACCTGCTCTGGCACAAACCTGGGACACTTGCAAAAAAACCACCAAGCAGTCGTGACAAAGTTGGCCAACAAATGGATGTAATAGGACCTGCAACCACACAGCACAAACAGGTATTTTTGACCTGTTACATAGTTTCCAAGGTAAAATGAGGAACTGGGCACTTCCACACTCACTTCATCACCACAGCTAAAACTCTGGGGGCAAAGAAAACAGGGTGACCCTGTTGGTTGATTGAAAAGAAGATAGTGCACGGCCTTGTGTCAGCTCAGGTGGGCTGGTGTCTGAGGCTGCTTCAACTCAGGCAGGTAAAACTGGCAGAACCCACTGGGTCCTCTGGTGTAGCCCAGCTTTCTTGAAGTCCAAGAGGCTGCAGAGGAAGCAAGGGAGAGGACCTTCTATCAATAAAATCTAATGTAGCCCCCATCTTTCCATCTGACTTCTGCCAGCAATGGGTGCAAGTTCCCCATTTCTTAAGAAGAGGGATATTTCTACTTCCCCACCTCAGAAAGCTGTTACAGTGCTTAGTTAATGACGGGGGTTTTGGTCTCTGAGAACGTGGACTGTAGGAAGTACCCAGAATTACTGGTTCAGTTTTAGCTTTTGTTCTCAGAAAAGAAAAAACCCTCCTGATCCAGTGGATCAGATCCACTGTCTTGCAAAAACCATGCATGGACTTTGCTTCTGTCATCTTAAGTAAGGCATTACAAACTGGGAGTGAAAACCTCATCTGCTCTTCAGTTTCTTTGGCACTTTATTTTGCAGTTTCATATGCAATACCATCCCCAAACCCAAATGCATCACTGTGTGGTTTCTTGCCTTCTTGTCTCACTGCAAGACAAAGCACGGGAGGCTGAAATAGGAGGAAAAATGTACTTGTGCAAGTAATCCAAGGGTAATCCCATTTTTCCTAGAGTTCTGGCAGGGTATCTCCTCCTGTAGGAGCAGGTTTTCCTTCCTCTAAACAGTGTGTTGACCCCAATTCAGAGCTTTGGAAAAGATTCAAATACAGCTCCATCACTTTGCTGCTGAAATTACAGGGTGTGTATCTCCACTCCTCTGTGTGTCAGAAGCTGAGCACTCTGTGCTATTAGCACTGTAAGATGTTAATTAAGGCAGAACGGGGGATAGGTACTCACTAGACACGATGTGCCCACCTTTTCTGAGAGGTCAAGGAACTGCCTAATTATTTGGAGCAGTTGAGTGGTGAATCCCTGACATCCCGCATCCCCTCTGACCCTGGTGTCACAACCTCCTTTTCAAACAATGAGTCTGAAGGACACTTCTTCCAAAATAAACCCCCACCATCCACAGTCAGAGGGCTGGATGGAGAAAGTGGCATATTCTCTAGTTTCCCTACAGACTAGACTTGGAATAGGGCTGTCTAAAGAACTTTGCTCCTCTTGTTTGGCCTCAGTGTAAACAGTTTGGTTTGATTGCTCAAAGTTTTATGTATTTCTTCCTATAGCACTCAGCCACCATCAAAGCAAGACATTTCAATGACTTCAATTTGAGTATTTTAAGCATTTGCATTCCAATACAAGCTGTAAAATAAGGAATACTAAATTTTCTCACAGAGGGAAAACATCACCCTCTGTCCACATCCTCCCCAGACATAACGTAGCCCTCCTGCAACCAGGGTCAAGGTTGGTCAGACCCCTCAGAGCTTTCAGTCAAAGCTGCAAATGCTACCCTGTTCTGCTGCACAGCACCAGTAGCTTGCTTTTTTGCCTTTCTTTTCCCTGTCTGCAGCTGTGCTGGGGAGCTTATAACTTCCCTGCAAACAATTCTGCAGTCATCTCCAGATAAATATGTTTCCTGCTGGTCCCACGTTCAGCAGTGCAGAGACAGGAGTGTTGGAGGTGTCAGCATCCCTACACACAGGAGGCAGAGGGTTTGCTAATGAGATGGGCATCCTTCCCCCAGGGGTTCTCCTGCACTGACCAGGTGAGGAGCCACCAAGAGCTGCTACTGCTCATGCACAGTTCAGTGCTTTAGAAATTAAAGCCTCAGCAAGGAGTGAATGAGGATGCGTTCAGGGATCCTGCAAACCAGTCTCTGCCCCCAGGACACCTGGGACACAAGCTTTTGGTGCACCTGATGTAAGGTGGGTGCCTGGCATGTCTCACCTCACACTCACAGGCTTGAGAAGGGAGTGATCTCTCTTCACCTCCCTTAAGGGAACTCTTTATCCATTGCTAAGACAAGGCATCCTCATCACACCTCACCCAGCCAGGCAAAGGAGTCCAAAACCTCCCCTGTGCAGCACCCTGACACCCACACCAACCATTTTTCAGGCACACACAGTTTTAGAGGTGCAAGTTTCCCAGCTCTTAATCAATCAGTCCTCTCTTAATGAGCACTTAGCATCTAAATTACCTTTCCTAAAGGCCATTTTGCAGAGAAGGGTTTCCTGTTGCCATCCAGCCTGCCTCTGCTGCCTTCCAGGAGCTCATAAAACAATTATTGTCCCGCTGCATTGTCGTGCCTCAGCTATGGATGCAAGCAGCTGATGAGATTGATTGCTTCCACAATACCCAATTAACCCACTAACTCTGCAAACGATTGACTTAATCAAAGGCAATTAGCGCTTGAATGGCTGCATCAGACAGAAAGCCAGGATTTAGTAGATGATTCAGATAACACCATATAGACATCTCCTTGGCCTTCTGAGGGAAAACACCATCACTAATGCTCAGCTCAGAACTGGAAGTAGATGAAACCTCAGGTCGGTGGTGAGAGGTGGCACAGAAAACACAAGGGAGAAGGAACACACATTTCCCTTTACTAATAAAGGGGAATTTGAAAAGCACCGATGTTCCCCTTTTCCTCCTTTTTTCTGCTCATGCAGGACCCAGAGCACCAACCAGTTGGCCAGACCTCAACTACCAGCTGTCATGAAATGGTACCTTTGGTCTCTGACAGCTCTGGATACTCAATCCCCGAGGGCTGGAGGTACAGGGCTGTCTCCCGTTACCAGTCCTCTGAGCAAAGTCAAACGTTTCACAAAACCACCTTCAATATTGATTTCTTCCATGGCATCTTCTCTCACAATGTAAAAAAGATGGCCCAAAAGAGCCAGTTTGGAGGCAGGCTGACATCTCTGCAGAAATCCAGGTGTTAGTATCCTCAGAGACTGTTTTACCTCTGGTCAGCCCAACCACACAGCCAAAACCATTCAAAGCCTGAGCATGGCCTCGGCAACCCAGGTCCCCTAAAACAGAGGGCAGAGACTATTTTAGAGCACATGTAGAACAACTTGGTTGAAGCCAAACATGGAAAACAAACTCTCCAGAACACTGCAAAAAGACATTGTCATCTTGCTTCATCCTGAGCAACAAAACCATTGTAATAGAAAAAGGTGTTAGTTCAGCTACCCAGCTGCTCAGATCAACATAGAAAATGGAGCCAAATGCACCACCTCTGTGGGGAAAAAAAATTGGGCTGAGTTTAAACTACACATCAAGATCCCGAGTCTGACAGAAACAAGACGAGGTCTGTCCCCACACACATGTGGCATTTAAATGCAAGGTTGGTCCCTGGATTTCCAGTCCCATTTAATGTCATTGTGAATACACTTCATTGCTGGCTCACAGCTGAAAATCCAAATTGCTTCCAAGCAAAGCCCCAATAATAAAGCTGAAATCCATTAAGCCTGTGATGTTTGCCACTATTTAAATCTGATTAAAATTGTACATGACACCACTAAGCTGAACAGCCAGAAAACACTCCTGTCAGGCCTGATGTTTCCCCATGTAATCCAAACCCTCCCTTCTTTCACCGGGTTGTCAGCTAAAAGGAGCCATAATAAGAGATCATGTACCTAATCCAGTTTCCTAAGCTGTTTTTAACTGGTTTCCTTAATCACATGTTATGATTCCCTACGGAGCAGCTCTCAGGTGACAAAGACATTAGCACAGTCATTCATACTCCCGGAAGGTATCTCAGATGGGATCACTTTTCCCCTTTATGTCGACTGAGTGTGGCAGGAACGAGACACACAAGGTGCCTCTGTGGAGCCAGGGAAGCCAACAGCAGCAGAGAGGTGGGAAATCACAGCATCAGGAAGTGACAGCCAGTGGGCAAGAGATTGCCCAAGGTAAAGTGGTGCAAAGGATTCCTATCAAAAAAACCCCACTTCTTTTAGCAGGGTGATACTGATCTCCCAGTGAGCACTCACCTCCCCTGAAAATGCTGCGTGGGAACAAATATCAGAAGAAAACACCAAAATATACAATTCCCAAGTCTTTGCCTGTCTGCTTCGGGCATATCAGGTTTGGTAGAGAACACGGCCACATCCTCCCTTTTATCAGTTTATCTTATAATTGACCATCGACACAGTACAACTTCCGTGGTAACTTAATTACTGAGCAAGTGTTTACATATTAAAGATAAGACCATAGCTGACTGCTGCAGAGCAATTCGATTGTATCTGCTGGGAGATGTTGCAACCCCTTGCTACAGAAAATGTCTTTACTGGAAGCCTTGAGCTTGCCTTATTCGGAATTGAATGTGGAATCTAATTTTACTTGGAAATCAAATGCTTCCTCTTTGAGTGGCATCCCTGCATACCCACCTGGGAGCTGCTGGCTGCTCAGAGGAAAAAACCCTGTTACAGGTAAATAACCTTCAGATTTTGATCTTTTGAAGCCAGTCTTTTATAATAAAAGGTGGATGAAAGCTGGGAGGTTCCCAGTGTGATGCTCATCCCATTTACCAGCACTGAGTGCACTCAAAGCCTGATTTAGATGGAGAGCAGGGCAAGAAAACATTTAAGGACAGGCATGCAGTGCTAAGTCATAATAACACCTGTACAGCAGTTCACTTCAGGAGCTGAATTTTGAGAGCCAAACCGCTCCCAAACCACAGGGAAAGGATCCTCCTTGGGCAAGACATAAACACTTCAAAAAAAAGTCCTCACTGCAGCCACTGTAAGTTACTTACACAGAAGCTGCATGGGAAGATGTTCTGCAGCTTTCCCTCCTGGCACCTGGAGGAACTGCTGCCTCCATCCCACACCCATCACCCCTGCCCAGCACAGAGCTGGTCCTGCCTGGACCTCTTCAAGGTGAGGGAGAGCCCAGCTGCAGCCCTCAAGTGCAACTGCAATGACTCCCATGCAGAAAGCAAAGAGGTGACACCCTGAAAGAGCTGGAGATGAGGAGACTTTTACCCTCCATGTGCACCACAGATGGGCTGCACCAACCTGCTGCTGAGGCTTCAGCTCAAAACACCTGCAAAGCACCAAGGGCCACCTGAAGGTCTGGATTTCACATAGGATTCCTCGAACCCCAGATATGGGATCAGGAGCCTCCAAGCCCTGAATAGCTTTAGATCTTTAGGAGTCTCTTACCCACACCAATAAATAAAATCTCAGCTTGGCAGGTGCTCACACAGATCAATCCAAGGAAGGATGAGATGAATTTAACCCCTCAACAGAGCTTTACAGAAGTCAGCAGAGAATTTCACCACAGACTTCAGGTGGGTTTAAGACCCTCTGTCCAGGGCACCCCCCATACAGGCAGCATTGCTACACAAACATAAATCATAGAAACCCATTCTCACATGCACATAACATTCCTCTTTCTTTGCTTTGAAGAGAAATCCAAAAGGCTTTGAGCATATCTACTGCAGTGCTAACGGCTCCTGAATGTCTTTTATTGAGCATTCAATACACTTACAGTCAAAACTTTATGCAGGAAAGGAGGGGTTTTCTTTAAATTTAGGACTTGTTCCTCTCTTGGCTGCTGGTGTTACAGCTGTCCCAGAAATCAGCCAGTACAGAATGCTCTGGCAGCTGTGCTATCAAGGGAGGAGCATTTGGCAGTGCAGCCACAACCTCCAGGTTGCACAAGGACATTTGCACACCTTGATTTTTCTAAAACCATCACCCCCCCAACCCCTGGAGCAGTGTAATCCCACTTAATGAACTCCTGGAATTATATAAATCAAGGCTAAATTCTGTCCCAATAACTCATTGACCAAAACTCCCATCGACTTTGCTAGGCTAAATTTTTTTTTCCAGCCTCTGCAATGCGTGAAAGTTTGAAATTCACTCCCTGTGGAGCAGCCTCCTCATTTTTTAGGTATTTTGGGGATATACTGTTTGTTACTGCTGTGCCACATAACCATGTCCCTCATGGGCTGCCCTGGTTATGAAACTGGAGGTGGCTGCTTTGTCTGCACCTCAACTGCAGCAGGATTTATAAAACCAGTCCTATTTAGTCAGCTGGGGAGGCACCTCCAAGTCCAATTTCACTGCAAGCATCCAAAAAGCGGGGTGTGGACAAGTCCTCTGCTGCAGAGGCTTCCCTGCTGCATCAGAGGTTTCAAGGTGAAAACTTGGGTGAGCTTCCTATAGGGGGAAAACACAGGTGGTGTTGGGAAAGAAAGAAGCATCAGCAAATGCTCCCACTTTTGAGTCAAGGATGATCTAACACAGCTACATCTCTGGCAAACTCCAGAAAAAGACATGACCTCACCCTGGAAAATGTTCTTTATCTGGTGAGAGACGGAAACCGCCTGACCCTGCACAGGTCTTCAACGCAAAACAGATCTTTCTTTAGTGGAAATTTAATTAAGCTAGGACAAGTTGCCATGAAAACAGCCTTTTACATGTCCTTTGCTATCCTATTGCTTCCTAGTCAGTCCCTTCTCATTAGCAGAAAAAAGAAGCCTCAGCCTTTTGGTCCTGTGTCACTACACGGGGAATGTGAACGTGCACAGTATAAAACCAAGGAGAAACACCTGGAGACCCAGGGCACAATAACTATCTTCATAAAGCACCAGAAATGGAAAGCGATGGTTCTATTCTTTCAGTAAATGTTTATCATCAAAAACATGCAGAACCTGCTGTCTGCAGTTGGTATAGGTCCATTTATTGCCTGTAAAAAGGTTACAAGAACAGGTAGCCTTAGCAATATCAATATACAGTATTTCAAGGTTGTTGAACTCAAATGGGAAAAGCTCAAGGACAGGAGTGAGTAATGATAATTATAGTTGGGTTGTTTCACACATTTATTGATCTAATAGTCTATCCTCACTGGGTGGCCTGACTTTCCCAGGGAACACCCACAGCTCAGGGCATCCCCAGGGAGCATCCAGTGCACACCCCAAAACATAGGCAGCACATTCAGCTGCCAAGGGAATCCAAGGGGTGGAGGGGCTCAGACCATCTCACCAATGAGAAACTGCACTAGTTCAACAAATTCAACTGACCTCAAATTGACCACAAATGAAATGCTTTTGGTTTGAGTTGACAAATGTAAACATTTCCTTTAAGAATGATGCAAATCGAAACAACATTTCTTAGGTGTGCTTTTTTGAGAGGCCAAAAAAAACCCCCTGATGAAACATTTTGCACAAAGTGCTTAGGTGGAGAAAAAAAAAAAACCAACCTCCAACTATTTAAAATTTCATGGGGCAGCCCTTACCCGTTTCAGCAAGGTTAACTCCCACATTGCTCTGCTTCCCCTGCAGCCAGTGCTGCCTTACTTTTTGCATGAGAGCTGCTGCTCTCTGGCTAATTATAGAAGCTGGATCAGAGCTATGCTGAAGGCAGCTTGACAGAACCAGCTGTTAAAATTACAGCTGGATCCTAAACTAGCTGTGAACATCCAGCTTTAGCTCACAGTGGTGCTACCCCCTTCCCAGAGCTGGCTGCCAATGCCTTGCTTGGCCAACTGCTCCTCCTCCTGCAAGTTCAGACCCACAGGTCCTCACCTGCGATTTCTGGCTGCCTAAATGCTTTCCTGCTTTAGGGGAGCTGAAGACATCAGAGTATTTCTCTTTGTAGGTGTTTTTCTTCCTACAGCAGCTATCTGTAAGATCCATCACCGCCCCATCACTTTGTCACTGCAATGTTCATGGATTTCCTGGAAAGAGTAACAGCAGTCATTGGCCTCTTGCCATGGCCCAGAGAGATAGAAAAAATAAAAATGCTCCAAAGTTAACTCTAAAAGAAAGGCTTTTGCATTTGCAGCCCTTTCTTTGCCTTCTGGTGGTGACTTTGAGAGGTGCCTCCTTAGCAAGTCTGGGAAATGGTGCAGCATCTTCCTTTGATTCCAACAGAGCCTCAGGAGGCAACCGTGCTCTTTTGGAGGGGTTGGACCACATCTGAATCAGCACTTCCAAATGCTCCTGGAAGGCACTGAAAGGCTGCCCCAGCTCCTGGTCATATGATGACAGTTCTGTGGAGACGTGAGTGCATCCTGGCACAGGAACAATGCCACGTGTGGGTCCCTGCTCCCCTTGCACAAGAAAAAATAATAATAAGACAAACACACTGTGATCTCCCCTTGCATCCTCCTCAAGAGTTTAGTTTGTTAAACAGCTCTTTGATGTGCCTTGTCTTGAGTGCAGCAAAGTCCGTGTTTGATGTTTACACCATTTGTATTGTGGAGTTGTTAACATGGAGTGAGGCTGAGCAGGACCCACCACAGGCAGCTCCCCAGGAGGGTCTGTTCCCTTCACAGCCCTACCCAGACCCACTGCAGATGATGCTGTTAGTCTGGCTGGGGATTAGATCTGCTGCTGGTTTCTTCAGTGGATTTTTTCAAGTGGATCCCTTTCCTTTCAAGGCAGTTTAGCCCAGTATTTTTTCACCCTGGAGACAGGCAGTTGTGTCAGTTTTTGCTCTGCTCTGGATGAGGCTGCAGAGAGCAGAAGTGACCTGCCCAGCATCACCCCCCAGCCCATCCCCTTCCTGTGGTAGCAGTGCCAGGGCACACCGAGGAAGAAGTAGGTATTTGTTTTAAAGGAATGACTGCATTTCCATCAAACCTCCAAGGAGAGGATGGGGAAAGGTTTTTTGGAGCAAGTCCTGACAGGGAGTTGTGTAATGTTAAACACATAAAGGATTATATTGGAAAGACATGAAAAGGAGACTTAGCACCAGCAAAAGTGTCCCATCTGCTTCAGCTGAACATATTTTTGACTTTCCTCTTTCAATCATTTCAATTTTTTCCAGCGCCTTTCATCTTCAACTATTCCTCCCTATTAGACAAAAGTTTTGGGGAAAGAAAATAACCCAGGCCTTAGTCCTCCTTTTCTGTACCCAAAACCCACAGCACAAATGCCAGGGCACGGATGCAGATGCCAGACCTCACACCCACTCACTGGGGCTGCAAACATTGCACCTGACACATGACAGGTGCTGCACAGGTGAGCACCAAGCGTGGGGGCTTGGACCCACCAAACAAGGCATCACCCAGGGTGTGGGGAGGCAGCAGGACCAGCACCCACCAAGCCTGGCTCCCAGCATGACTCATGTCCCAGCTGATGTCAGAGCCTGGAGAACAGAAGCCTCTCTGTGGCTCTGGCAGCATGAGAAGGAGGTTTCTGTGCCAGGCAAGGTTGCTCACTGGAAGGATGCTTGTGCTTTAACTCCCTCCCAGCAACAGCACATCAGCCTCCAGAGACCTTGGTGCTGGGCTGGGAGAACTGCAGGGTTTGGAGTCGTCCATTGGACATTCACACATCCAGCCCTCTGCTACATCTGCCCTCTCCCGATAACCTCTGGACAGGGCCTGCTTTTTCAGGGCATCTATGGAGCACCCAGAGCACTGGATGCAATCTGCACGTAATGCTCTCGCACACCCTTGAAATGCTAAAACATTCTTATGCTCCCTTGAAAAGCAAACTGTGATGAGGTTGCATCGCTTTTGGAGAGGGCTAGAGCCCTGCTGCCACTTAGCCTGCCCTCCCACATTCCTCCCTGCATCCCTCCCTGCCATGCTCCCCACAGCTTCAACAACCACGAAGAGAAGTATTGGCAGAACTTGCACAGCACCAAGCTCATGGCAGGATGCAAAGCTCAGCCAAGAGGCCAAATTCCCCAGTACAGTCCCTGCCCAATCATTCTACTCTCTGGGACACTGAGGCAGGGCAGAGGTCCTTGCCAAAGAGGTGCAGCATCCCTGTACCCTGGGCTCCTCATTCAGACACAAATCCAGCCATGTTCAGAGATCAGCTGCATGTCCAGCTCCCCCAGGGCACAAACACAAACTGCCAGGGTGTGCCAGTGCCAAACAGAGGAACTGCTCCTGCTATCAGCTGGGAAGAGTGAAAATGCAGCCAGACTTTGGGACCCACCAGCCAAGACCTTACGGACAAGGGCAAGACTGAGTGCAGAGATTTGTAACACAGTTTTGCTGAAATCCAGTAAGAGCCAAACATGGAGCTTTGGTTCAGCCAAATACTGGAACCAGCTGCTGGGAATCCACTGGAAACTGTGATTTAACAGAAGGCACCAGTGATGCAATCCTAACATGCACACCAAGCACCAGCACACACTGCAGGGAACTGGTGTCATGACTTCCTACCGCAAAACATCTCCCCTCTCATGTCCAAATCTCTGCTTTGCAAAAGTCAGCATAAATTTTCACCAAAATACCAGGCTGCCCTGATTTGTGCTGCTTTTTAACCATGCTACTATTATTTTTTTATTTCCATCTCTAGGTCTGTGAAGGATCTGCTTTACAGGCATGGGAAAGAGGGGCTGAGACAGCAGTACCAGAAAGCATCCCTCAGTGAGGGATCTCCTGACAGCTGCATTTTCCAACGCACGTTGCTGCCCTGCATCACGAAAACAAGCGCTTCCCATCAGCAAGGGACAGAGCAGAAAATTACCGAGTTTCCCTCAAAGCTCAGCTCTAATACTTGAGCCTTTCAAGCATCAGAAGAGAATTTAATCCATTTTACAACTAGCATCAGATAACAGTGACATTAAAAAGCAATTGGAGCCAAACAGCAACTTCTCTTTGACGCTAATAAGTAGAAATAAATTAACTTATTTCTTTATATTGAAAATTCCTCTCTATGGACTAAGATCAAGGGCTGCTAAAGCTTTTGACAGCTCTGTTTGCCCATCGGCCACATCTGCATTGAGGTTAAATAGAGATTTAGACTCACAGAAACTTCTGAAAACTCAGACCTTTGGACCAAGGTTACAGATGCAGCCAGTATTTTCAGAAGTTCAACTCAAAAAGTGATAGAAGAGCTGGTTATAATTAGGCTTTTCCTACATTTCTATATATGGTGTAAATCAGGAGGCAAGTCACTGGCACTATGGGAAATGATCCAGCAAAAAAACAGAATGAGGGGAAAATAAAACTCTTTATTTGCATGGCACAATTCACTTTACAGGCGCATAACGCAACCAGGGCTTTAAAGGCCGTTTATAATTTCGCAGTGTTATGTGGCACTAAAGCTTTTATTCTGGTATTCAGAGCCTGATGTGACTTAGTGTTTATAAAGCGACATTTCAAACCCCACCGCTCTCACCAGAAATACCTGCACGGCCATCACTCGCTTTTGGGGACGTTGATACAAACCATAGCAACTGCTCTGCAGAGATTCCTCCACTGCCTCAGACACCGAACAGGTAGCTGAGATTATAAAGTGATTTTTCTTAACAAAGTGCTCACGGCCCAATTACAAACCGCCCCGAGCTGCCATTGCAAAGCCAGGGACATCAACTGGAGGATCAGCTCCAGCATCGAACATTCCCGGGGGCTGCCCCGGGTTTGTGCTGCAGCCCCTCGAACAAAGGGCAGGCGGAGCAACAGCGGCTTCGCTCAGCCCGCGCTGACACCGAGGGCTATTTTTAGAACAAGGAGATGTTGTAAGCTCATAGGGGACTGGGGGAAGGGAGAAAAGGTTTAAGGGGAAAAAAAATAAAAATGCTGAAGTGTTTCTCTATCTTGTCAGATCAGAGGAGGGAGGTAGCACCGTGCCCCGCACCGTGGCCAGGCACACCCGCCCTCGCAGCGGCAGCCACGCTGGTGTTCAGGCACAGCATGGAAATGGTGGCACATTACTTCAGACATACACCAAACCCAAATCAGCCAAACACCACACACCTCCTGAAAGGCAGTGGAATGCTCCAGCACCCCGTGCCACACAAGGCGCCGCTGCTGAGCGGCGAGCTGGGCAGGTGACCTTGCTCCTCACCACCATGCTCTCCTATGGCACACATGGTGCATGGACAAAGCCCATCAGCTTCTGCTGATAACCCTCAAAATGGTTGCTTTTATCTCATAGTTTCTCTTAGTGCTCCTCTGAACTTAGTTTCCTAAGGAACCAAGGCTTATTCGTCCGTCTCTCCCTCTGGCTTCTCAGCATCTTGGATAATTTCAGCCAGATGTGGCTTGCTGTGTTGTTAAACACACCACTCTCTCTTGTTTATAAAGCAATGGAATAATTTGCACACATCAAAAATTGTCCTCATCCCCGTGTTTTGCAGAACCACCCTTTTAGGGGGTACTTCCTCTTTTTCTCTGAGGGGCCAGCACCTGTCTGCTCTCACCTTACACTCAACCACACCACCATCCTTCTCTGTGTTTGTACAGTGCTTAGCACAGCACCACCTTGACACCCTCAGACCTTCATCTGGGAAAAGCCAGGAGAGCTGCCCTGGAGTTGGTAGAAATCTAAAGAGGAACTTTGGACAAGGATGTGGGCTGCACTCGGGGAAAAAAGAACAATGAAATAATCTTAATGCGGGTCTGCATGAGAGAAGCTGAGATGGCAGCTGGCTGCCATCCTGACCACACACATGAGCTGGCTCAAATCCTTGCCAGTGCTAAAAGCAGCTTTTGGTTTAGCTGATAACACCTTAGCAAGAATAGAGTTTCGATTCAACTGTTTTACTCAGCATGGGTGTCTTGTGTCTCGCCAGCCGAGATGCCACAGGAAGCACCTATGGTCGTTCTCCCCACTCACAAGGAGCTGGTGTCACACAACAGCTGTGTGTCACCCTTATCCAGTCACTCCCACAGGGCATCTCCCTACCCACAGCCCAATGCTCTGACCATGGAGCAGCTCCAATGGGAGGGAATGGTGTCCCACATCAAGACTTTCAGACTGCGTAAACCAGCACAAGCATTGATGGAGCAATGCAGATTCACCACAGCCAAGGCAGGAAAAAAAAAAGCAACAACTCACCCGAGTTCCCATCTGGGAACAACCTGCTGCTACGACCCTGATACAGTTGCAGTGCCCTGAGCTGAGACTTTGCTCTTCCCTGAAACCTTCCAACCAGCACCCTTGCCTCTTTTGATTCAACTGTCCTTCCCTGCAAGGGAGCTGCAGCCAAGCCCAAGCAGGCTGTATTGCAAGGCAGTGATTTATGGGCACGGGTAAGCCTGTGTATGTGAAAGGCTCCTGGAGAAAACATCCTCTCCTTGAAGCCAGCACACTCAACCATTACTTTACCCTCACCAGTCTGCAGCAGAAAAATCTTACTGACTGAAAGAAGATGCCCTGTATCCCAAGCCTGTGGGCCCTCTCTGCTCTCACCCTCTCTTCTTGCAAACACCCACAGATCAGAAGACCCCGCCTGTCCCCAGCCACCCACCATCCCACCCACACAGTGTCACCTCACCTCCTCTCCCTGTGCCACCTCCACCACCAGGTTTTACTGCATGTGCTTGCAAAGCGAAGCAAGGGGATGGTTCTCATGTGGCTTCACACTCCCTTCTGCATGAGCATCTCCTTAAAGACCACGTGCATTAGGGGCTTAGCAAAGGGCACCAGGAGCCATCAAGCTGATGCTTTATTTCCCTGCTCAGTGCTTCAGGCTCTCTGAAGTGCGGTAAAGCTTGTGCCCTTTTAGGCTGCCATTAGCACCGGTTTGCTCTCTGGGTGTGCTCAGCCCTGTAATTTGCTTCTGAGGTTGTGAAAAAACACACTGCAGAGATGGTGTTGCTCTGACACTCTCAGCTCCCCACTAGCCAGATGAAATGTGGTAAGAGACAGCAGAGGATGAGGTCTGTCAGTTAAAATAATTGGGTTTTAACTGCAACACTGCTCACTGTTTTGTCTGATCAGGCTCAAAATAAACTGCATTACATCACTGCAGGTCAGACTGAGCTAATAAGGGTCTCTTCCTCACACTGAGAAAGGACGTTTTTGTGTCCCATGCATTTTCCCTAGTGCTTTGCAGTCACAGCTCCTTCCAACTGTGTAAGTGCAGGGGAAAATTAATTCAGACTGCTGCCCAAATTATGCAAGAGCCTCACGGAATGGAAAGTGTATATTAACAGATTTTACTATTTTGGGGTGTTCTTTTATGTTTCATAATTTATTTTACCATCATATTTACAGAGAAATACAATATAACATGTAAGCCAAGTAATTCTTAGGGTGCTAACAAAGGATAGTACAAGCAAATAGGTACCTTCACAGAAATGCTACTCTTAGTAACTACCTGAATAAACCAGAGCTCATAGGAATAGTGACAATAAGGTTGCAGTAACACCATATTATCTTACTCTGCAGCCCAACAGGACATGCCACCCAACTGTGGAACTACCAGTCAAATAATCAGAGATTCCTTCAACTTCCACACCAAAGGATATGGTTTAAATCTTTAGCTGGTGTAAATCTGGATTCCTCCACCGTTTTCATGGGACCTCCAACAATTTATAGCAGCTGAGGAGCTCCAATCTCCCATGACTAAAGAACGAAAGCAGTGGAGCCAAAGTTTAGGGAGAAAACAATTCCCTTTTGCTCTCTCTTAGCCACATGCATGTTCCCATTCTCTTGTTCATGGCCTGGATGTGTCAGAGCAGCTGCATCTTGACCAGTTTATAATATCATAATGCTCCAGCCCTGCAAATACTGTTGTCTTTTGCTTCCTCCATGTCTCCCTGGGTTAAAATAAATCCCTTTGATTAAGAGAAATCAAAAATACCCACATGACCTAACTTTCAACAGGACTTTTGGGAAGCACTGCTTTTTGTCAACAGCAGGGCAAAGCATCCAAACTTCGTAAACTGATCAAAATATTTTTAAAATTTATCAAACCTTGCGGTTGCCTTGAGATACAGATCCAGACTTTGATGGCAATTACAGCCATCCCCTGATTCTAGGAGAATTCAGCACCTGTGCCCATTAAACTCTATTAAAAGGGACAATTAGCTGGAGACTGACAGTAATTTCACCAGTTCATTTACCAGAAGGGATAAAGCCAACCTGAAACACATTAATGGGAAAGTCTCAAAACTGTTATCATTCTGTGCTGTTGTGCAACAAATGTACTGCTATTGGAAAGGATGTGGCCATGGTGTTATTTGGGATTGCTGGGGTGTAAATAATGTTTTGTTTCATAAGTCTGGCTAGGGCAAACAAATTATTTAGCTCACACTACAGCTGAATGAAGAGCTCGGATGTATAAATGGGTGTTTCTAAGAATCAATAGTGGATCACCGAAACATTTAATCACTGTTTTACTAATCTCTCTGCACCATCTGAACTCAAACTGACTCCTCACACTAAAATCAATGGTGCTGATATACTCATTAACAACAAAACCATCAGAGTTTGAAACACTAACTGGAGGCAGAGGAGCTGAAAGCCACAAATAGCACATGGGCTTGTGCTCCAAGGCTTCCTGGGAGAGCAAGAAACTCCCTAAAAACTCCCTTACAGGAATTTTCACTGCAATCTCCCACTGAGGGTAAGCATCTGTGACTGCCCGTACAACAGCACGTCCCCAGGAGAGGGCATCTGATTTAGGGACTGAACCCAGAGCCATGCATCCCCCTCCCAGGGTTCGGCTCAAGAGCTGGTTCTCATGCTCAGCTCTGCCCACACTGGGGATTTCTGCACGTGGAAAGTGTCTTGCTTTCCCAATTCTTTTGTTTCCCAGTTCCGATTCTGCTGCCTCACACCACTCTGTATCTCCTGAGGCAGATGTTTCCCAGCAGTTTGGGGGCTATGCAAGGTGCCTTTTGGGGCATCTGTTGCCTTTGCAACATCTGCCATATCCCAAACTGCCTCTTATTTATACCCTTCCCCAGCAGCTGAAGTTTGCTGCATTCTCCTGCCAGGCTTCCCTGCACGACTATCTCAGCTCTGACCTGCACATCTGACACTCCTGTCCTGAGACTCATTTCTCCTAAGTCTGTCAGTTCGGCTGTGATAGCTTCTGCTTGGCATCTACAGGCTCCAGACAGTCTCTCCCCAAAGGATATTCTGAAAGACATTGAATTTCTGACTGGGGTTTCGTCCGGCTGCCTGGAAAAGGATGTTTCTCAAAACTACTCAAATATAGCATTTTCTTATTTTTTATGCAATTATTGAACAAATATCAGAATGCAAAATAGCCCCTGGGATTGGAAAATGGAATTAAATCTTCCAACAAACATGAGAAAATGGATACTGACATCTCTATTAGCAACAAAATGTTTCATGCTCAGAAACTGGTAATCTAACACCGCTCCAGGGAATTCAGAACGGTGAGAAAAAATGGTCTGAGACAGCATTAGGAAGAAACAGATATACATACACTCCAGGGAGTCACTGCTGGGTGTGGGGCGGGCAGGATGGCGCCCTGGTGTCGGTCCCACCTCAGTGTGTTCACAGACAGTTCAGGTGAACAGTAGGAAGCAGCAGCCCAGACCCTCTGCTGTTCCCAGCCATGCTGGGCCCAGTATAACCAGGTACAGGAGGTCCAGCCCACACAGGGGGCATCCTCCGAGCTGCTGGTGTGACCACTGAGCTGTATCAACCCCCGCAAGCAGTGAGGAGGGCAGAGCCAGGACGTGTGGAGAGGTGTGGCTTCTGCAAGCACCAGGCTCCAGCCTGACTTGGAGGGCTCATGGATAATATCACTGTGATTCAGACTGGCTTTGATGGCACTGGTTTGCACCAGCTGGGAAAACTGGTGGTCCAGCACCATGAATGACACGATGCCAAAACAGCCCCATTTCACCCAAATGATGCAAGAATTGTCCCAACACACACACAACATGGTGTAGTGGTGTCCTTGGCAGTGCTGGGTTAATGTTTGGACTCAATGATATTAAGGGTCTTTTACAACCTAAATGATTCTGTGATGTTCATTGTGCAGCTCTCCTACAGGACTCAGGATTTTCCCTGAGCTCCCTTCTCAGGAACAACCCTGGAAAACAACCAACTCCCAGCAAAACAGCCCAAGAGCTGAAAACAGCATCATCAGCTGAGTTGCAGGACAGTCTGGAAGAGGGAGCACTGTTTGGCACAGGGTGAAGGACGGGTGGGCAGCTACACCTGGGGGCTGCTATGGTGTAGCAGAAGGGAAAAGTTGGCACTGGAAGTTTGAGGTGTGTTTCCCCAGCTTTGTTTTGTTGTAACACCAACCTGGTCTCCCTAAGGAGGACACACATGGACAAAGACCCCCTTGGAATTTACTGTCTGGAAGAATCAATGAATGACATCCCAGATGCACAGGTCATCTGCACAACTCCTGTGCTGGGTTTTAGCAACAGTGCAATTCTCAAAGACAAGATACAACCTAAAATCACTCATGCACAACCTACACAATACCCACGAGACTGCTTCCCTTCCCCTCCTCCTCTCGAGAGCACTGTTCAGTGAAAATGGCTTACCCCCTTCTCTTCTATGCTGTATTTAATGGCTTTTGAACTTCAAAGAGAGGGGAGAAAACCCTGTCACTTCACCGTGCAGTCAAATATTACGCAGCCACATTACTGAAGAACACCTACAAAATATGCTGCTAAAATAAACTCCCCTTTGAACTCTTCTTATAATATCTTTCAGAGAGCTTAGAACACACTGCCCTTCTTCCCACACAGCACTGAAGCACCTACTTCACTTTAACCAGGTACACGTTCTTCTTGGAGTTGAAAGGACTAATCATGTGCTTAAAATTAAGCATTTGCCTCAAGTTCGTGGTTGAATCTGAGCTTTTATATCTAGAAGTTTCAAGGCAGAAATTAGAAACATTATTCCTGGGTGAACATTATACACACATTGGCAGATACATTCCAAAATTATCTAAGAAATAAAACTTTTTATTTTTATTGTTAACAGAACATGTCCAACTCCAGCAAACTGCTTTGAGAAATCTAAAATAAAAATGTGCATAACATTCTCTATATGAATATGGATACTCCCCGCACACTCTGTCTGTGCCTCATGTATACAAAATAGCAGAGCAGAAGTGCTCTAAACAGAAACTGAGAATATATGAGATAAGACTTTAATTGTGGTTTTCATATCAGCAAAATGCTGGAGCTACCTGCATATTATTACTCTTGAAAAGCATCATGACAATAATATTTTAACCTTTAATCTGTAGCACGGTCTTTGCTAATAAAATTATCCCAGAGTCATCCAAGCACAAAACTGGTGTCAACTACTTATTATGCAGAGTAAATTAAATGCCACTTACATATAGCACAGAAATACCCAGCTAGTTTCAAGCACTTTCATGTGGTCCTGATGCTGGTGCAGCCACACAACAACCACAGTCGAGCCCTGGGTCTCCTCTTCAAGTCCTGCCCTTCTGCAAGAAAATCATCCGACCCACTGCTCTACCATCCTACCAGAAATGAACCCACTGGCACTTTGCCTGTTGGTGAACAGCCCTTGAAAGTCAACAGAAAGACTCTGATTCATTTCTATCAGGCAATAAAATTCCCAATATTCCAAATCAACCAGGAGGGAACTTTTGCAAAAAAAACCACACTTACTCCTTAATGACACACTTAATGACATATGAGCAATAATCAGTATAAAGAATATATCAACAGAGGGAAAAGAAAAATGGAGGGTGCTGGACATCAAAAATCTTATCTGTCAAAAGTATCTTTCACTACCTGCAGAGTAAGGCTCCTGCTTCTCGCTGTGAATGAATTCTTTTCGTTCATATTTGGCTCTGATCCACTGCTCCCGCAGCAGTCTGGAAAAAAAAATACAGAGAAAAGGAAACATGGTCCAAGATACACTAAGGAAGAATCCAGAACCATTCAAATATCAAAATACAACTGTGATTTAGAAATCTTCTAAAAATTGCATTGTACAGCCTGGAGTCAAGGGTTTCTTCTGCTTACTGTTGGATAATAATTATTCATTTAATTGTATATCCAATTTCATTGGAAACTTATTTAATAAAATGTACAGATTTAGTAGAACAGCCCACTCCCACCTACCCAATCAGACTGTAAATAAAACTCCCTCAGTATATGAACTATTTTAAACCTAATTTCTTAGACCACAATAGGATCAGTAAATGAAAAAAAAACAAACAAAAACCCAAACACAAAAAACTACAGACAAAAGAGGGATTATTGTCCTGAAGCCATCAACACAGAAGAAGAAATTGGTGTGATGTATGTATGTGATGGCCTTTTGACAGTCAAAGATGCAGAGAGAACATCTTCTTGTCATGCATGGACAGCTATTCCAAGAAATTGTGCTGTGTCAGGTTAAAATTACACTTGTAATGACCAGGGGAAGCCCAGCCCAGGGAGGGTGACACCTGCTGACTTGGTGAATATGGAGTTTGCTGCAGGGTGTCACACACTTCCTAAACTAGGAACAGCTGGAATTCAAGTGAGAGCTGACCTCCTCAAAATGAGAGAGACATAGAACAGTCATATCCCAGGCCCTGGCCAACCTCTTGGAAGGAACTGGGGTGTGTGAAAAGCGAAAAAGCCTCAAAAAGACCGAGAGAAAATGGATGGGTAAAGATGTAAAGGCTGGAACTCAGCACTCAAACACTGGAAGGTGCTGAAAACCCACCTGGCCAGGTTCTTCCAAACTCATAGCCTACACTGATAAGTCTAAGAAAGCAATCATAATGCATAGCAGGAAACATGATGATTAAAAAGTCCTTTATTTTTAATGTTGAAATGATACCAATGATTATACACCAAGACCTTAACTTCCAAAAACTTAAAAATGATCCCAAGATTATAAATACATTTTACGCTATTTTATTTTAGTATGAGTGCTGGAACAAATTAAGTAGTTTTGATCTAGAATATGCTAGAAATTCCTTCAAGAACTAAGTGCAGTTAAAAATGGTTTAATTGCCCTAGAACCCTAAATAGCCCAAGCAGGCAGAAATCACACACAGAAATAAAAGCATGTGTTATCCCAGCTTCACAGCAGACATTTCAGAGCAGCCTACACCAAAGACAGTAAATGATCCCATCATTGGGTGTGTTCTATAAAACCATCACACTTCAAGACATCAACTTCTCTGCCAATGACAACTGTTCATATGCTTAATCATCTTTTCTTTTTTGCTGATGCAAACTCAGTGGTATCTTTTTAGCAGACACATCCCAGAAATGCTCAAAGAAGATAAACATACCAACACTGCTTATGAAAATTCATCTGCAGGTACAACAAATGCATTCAACAAATCTTCAAGGCACTATCCAGTGAGAATTGTGGCCGTGATTGGTTTCTTGGCAATAAAGGAGGAAACAATTACATAGACTTTGTTCCACCCATTGTGTCATCTCCTTGGTTGGGGCACCAGCCTTCTCCCCCAAGGCTCAAGGAGCACCATCACTTTTCTGTACCCAAACCCCAGCTGTGAGCTTCTGCTGTCATAGGAATAATAACTCTGCCTTTCCCCCTTCTGCTTCTGTTTTCATTACTGATCTTCAGTTGTTACACACACATCTGCAAGTTTGACTGTGAACTCTGAAGATGAACACCCATCTCCTTTCTGTTGCCACCCTGTGCTGCACTCTGGTTTGAGTACAACCCATTTTCAGTTCATCTCAGGAACTGCAGGTAAGCTTTGTAGAATCCTAGAATGGTTTGTTTTGGAAGGGACCTTAAAGGTCATCTACCTCCACTACTCCTGCCATGGGGTTGCTCAAACCCCATCCAGCATCCAAGGGGGCTATTCTGGGTCAAACAGGATGCCTTTTCTAGACCTGATACCCACAATATGGTAGTCTGCAAACATAGGTGGCTGATGACCCAAAAATGGCACCTAAATTCCTGTTTCCATACGGTTGTAACTCATCAGCAAAGCTACCAAAATTTAATCATAAAATCAACACAAATACTTAAATTTGCTACCCTTCTTGCAATTTTTCCAGCCCAGCTGCTGTGGACAGCTTGTTATCACCGAATCCAAACTTGGACCTTTTCAACAGGATGATTAGGGATTGAACTGGGAGGATGAAAATTCACACCACCCTCGGCTCCCGCTGACGTCAGTGGATTCAGCAGGAGCTGCAGCTGCTCTGAGTCTCTGAGAGTCAGCCTTCCAGCACGGATGTTTAAATACAGTATAAATTAAGATTCATGTGCAGCAGTGGGAAAACACTTGCTGTATGATGCAGATCGTACAACAGACACACTCTGCTGGGCTCACGCCTCGGGGAACACTGCTCTGCAGGGACCCACTTCCCACGGCGCTGCCAACAGCGGTGGTTCAACGTCTCCAGAGCTGTTGTGCAAGACAGAACACACTGGGCAGCCACCCAGGGCGTTCTGAGAAGCTGCAAAATGCTCTTGATAACCTCTCCCAGCATCTGGCCCTGAACACAAGTTGCCCCAATGGCATCTCCCACGGCACACAGGGCTCCAGCTGTGCCACTTTCCCAGCGCGCACAAAGCGCTTTCTGACAGTTCACACACTCTTCCCCTTTCCTTATCGACACAAACCCAAGCTCTTTAGCAATAATTTCCCAAAACCCAAGAAACACCAAGAGCAGCCCACAGTTAGGACAACTCAGTACAGAGCCAGTAGCTGCAGCTTCTGCTCCAGTGGTTATTTATAGAAAGCAGAACAACTCCAGCAAAAGAAACCAAAACAAAACCTCAACTAGGATGGTGAGGAGTCCACCAGCTCCCCTCACTGCAACAGAGAAACTGAGCAGAGACTGAACCACGGTCACTCGCATGGACTAGATGCAATGCTGCCATAAAAAGTTGCTTTTGATCCTGGGGTAAAACCCCAGTTTCACTAGAAAAGCTTTGATGAACCCAAACAGAAGCAGGAATTTGTCCTGGTATCTACAGGATTTGAGAGCAATTGGAGGGCAGGGACCATCCAGAAGACCCTCAAACAATACAGGGATTGTATGAAAACATTCACTGTTTTCAGTGGACTGCAGACCTGATCTTAATTTCCTTTTAAGTATGCCTTCAGGGGCTCTTTAAAATATCTATTGCCATGTTTTAGTTGAAATGTACTTTTCCAGATGTGAATGTGTAAATAACCCAGGGTAGACATCACATGTCGAATACAGGACCCTCCATCCAAATCCACCTTTGATTCCAAAAGGAGTTCTGTGAACAGAAAGGACTGTAGTAACAGCCTCCCAGTATTTTACTGCATTTCTGGTGATGGGATAATGTAGCAAAAAAGCAAATATGCCATTTGTGTTTGTCACATCATTCTTAAACCGCAGAGAAGCGCAGCTTTCGGCGTTGACTCCAAAAGCTTTAACAGCCCACCTAAAGTCTGTCAGGCTGCTGGTTACAGGGAACATGTCATTTTTTGGCAATTAGAACAGAAAAGTCCTGCTAATCATGAAGATAAAAACCTGGGAGCAAATAAAAAAAAAACCAACACCAACAAAGAAAATTCTAAGGAAATCCACATTTCCAGCAGAATAAGGGAAAATCTGCTCTCTCAGATGGAATAGGACTGGGCTTTGCTGAGGAGGCAGTAGGTGCAGAGGCCAACAAAGCACCAAGAGCTCCAAATCTCACTGTAAGCACTTGTTTGCTTGCCTTACCACCCACATGAAAACAAGAGCTCTCTGCCCAGGGGCCAGCAAGGAAGGTTCCAGAAGAAGCCACTGGAGCAGCTTTATCTTGGTCCCACCTACTCAAAGCCTTTCACTCACAGCAAAAAAGCACCACAGGAAAAGCTGCTCAAGCAGTTAATTATCAAACTGTGGCTGTGTGGCTTCAGTGTGTTCTGTGGAAGAGTGCTGGGCAGCCAAATTCTGACTCTCCAATTTATGATTTCCCAAGACTCTGAGCTGGCCTGGCTGATGCACTACAGAACACACACCACACAGGCAGCATAGCTGCTGTGACTTTTTGGAGACTTATGACAGACTAGAAACCTCAGCCAGAGGTGAAAGTGGCCCAAAAGACATCAAACACCATACACCACCACTTTCTAATTGCATCCTTGTGAGGCACCATCAAGTCCAAGAAAGACAAAAGAAATGAATGTCATCCAGGAACGTCATTTCCAAAAACCACCCAAATTTGTAGCTTCTGGAATTTGTCAGAGGTTTTTCCAGCAAAAAACAATCTGCTTTCCACAGGCAGCTTGGTGGATGCAGCTATGCCAATTTTCTGTCAAACAACTGCTTTAATGAAATTTTAAGTCCAAATTTTTTGCTCAGACTGCAAGGAGAGCCACTGCAGCATAGACTAAAAGCCTGTCTAGCTTCACACTCTTTTCTTATCCAGTAAGTCCTTGCTGTGAGAACTTGCTTTTAAATGGCTTTGTGAGGTGTGAGACAGCTGGGGGGCTTCTTCCAGGTGCTCTTTGCATCACCTCAGCTTGTGGAGCCCCGGGGAGTGATGTTCCATCTCCCAAGCAAGACCAGTGCCCAACAGCAAGCTTCCAGAGGAGAGCAAAGACAACAGAGGTTTTGGCTAACAAGGCATAAAGCCCTTGCATTATGGATTTGGAGAAGTTAAAGCTGAATTTGAGTAGGCAAAATCACGACATCCTCAATTAAAACGCTAACTGGTTCCTTTTCTGTTGGTTGTTTTACACGCACGGTCCAGTTCACCCCAACGCTATTTTTCAGAATGGTTAAACACCAATTAAAAACATGTAGGAAACAGCCTGTGTCAGTGCTACCTTAACCTTGTAGCAATTTCCTTTGGAAATTAAAGGAATCTATAAGATTTAACAGGCTTACGAGCTAACAGGAAAGAAAACCCTGTGGCCGATCAGGACTGAAGGAGTGGGCAGCTCTGAGCACTCAGTTGACTGCAGGGCGATGCTCAGACAAAGAATTCCCAGGGCTGAGTACCCAGTTTGAGCCACCACAGGAGGTTCTCCCACCTGGGAACTGATAAGCAGCCATTCTGACAGGCCACACAGCGGCACCTCGAACTTCACACCCAAGAAATCAGGTACTTTTGAAACCTGTGGATGTAAAATCTGAAGACCCTTATTAATAAGTAGGAGCCTGAGCAAAACTCAATTTTACCCCTCTGAACATTAAGCAATAAAGTTTATTATGTATAAAGTACCAGGAGAAGGAGGTGACAGAGGAACAGATCAGGTTGCACCCCTGACTATCCTTATGCCCCCTTCCTGGGAGAGGAAGGGGCCACACTGACCTTCAGACACCAGACTGAGGTAATGGGCTTGGTTGTTCCTCTACCAAATGAACCAAACTTTAAGCAATAAAGAAAGCAAAAAATCCAGAGATTTACCAGGCAATTTTCTCCCTGCAGATTTCAATCAATACAATAAGGCACTTCAGCTAATAACTGGTGTTCTTTAGATGACTACATGGGTGACTCCTCAAGATGTGAGCCTCACTGGGATACATCCTCTCTCTGACTGATGTCTCATCCTGTTCCAGATAAGAAAACCACCCAGTACAACTCATGCCATTGCAGTCTGCCCCATTTTTCCCACCAAGGTGCTCAAATGTGCTGGCAGACAGTACACTGAAGTGTTCTGCATGAGGAGCAGATGTAGCTCCCACTTATCTAAGCACAAAGAGAGGAGCAGAGCAGAGCAATGCACTGCAGCTCATACCCAGTTCTGCAGGATGATGATCTGCATGCCCAAATCAAGTAAAAAGGCAACAGAAAATGACAGTAAGTATTGGGCAGGGATGTGGATGTACTTCCAGTCCTGCAAAAGCCCAATAAAAGACTATCTCCACCTCCTTCTATGAGTTTCAGCCAGCAAACAAACGAACAAAGTTTTTTCCTTTGCTTTTGCTCAAGAGTGATGCTGTTACTCACTGATGACTCAAAACTTAACCATATGTTTGCAATGTATCTGCCCCAGAAAAGGCTGTTCTACAGCTCTTGGTCTGCTGCTGTGGTGTACAAAGCTGGGCCATGACCACAAGTGACCATCCAAAGAGGGTTTTTGTGGTTTAAGTTCCTCACCCAAGGCTCTTGGTGCCAACACTTCTGTGGTGTAGGAACACCCCAGAGTATGGGACTCATTTCACCCTCAGGGACTCTGTTCTTTGCTCCAAAGGCATGGGTTGAGGTGCTGGCCATTAGAAGGTTGTTGGTTGAGTGTTTTTTTTGGCCTGGTAAATTTTCCCTGGGCAATTCCAGGGCACCCTGCAACTTCTCTAACCTTTGCCAAGTGTCATACAGAACCAGGAAGCCACACTGGGGTTTCTGAAGGATACAGAAGCCAAATGCAGCAGGAGAACACCATGGACTTCCCAAGGAGTCAAACACAACATTGTAGGCAAGAAGAAAAAAGGACAAGCTGGTGCCATAGCACTTCCTCTCTCTTGCTCTGAACTTCACAGTTCTTCATGTGACCAAAGCAGAGGAATTCCAGAAGGAGCATTATGAAATTAAGAAGCTTCAGATGAACGAACAGCCTGTCCTTGCTATGGCTTGTATGTCAGCATCCTCTGTGCTCCCAGAGCCTGCCCAGACACTGCAGCTGCCCAGCAGCACATGCTGCTGTTGGAATTAGAAGCATCAAAACCTCTTGATGCTGCAGAACGTGGGTTGGGACACAAGGGCTCGGTGCCAGCACTGGATGGAGGTGTCACCCATGGCGATGCCACCCAGGGCTGGGAGCTGGGAACAGCTCATGCTATTGCAGTGCTGGACTGCAGCAAGGCGGGGGAAAAGCTAAATATATTCCTGTAAAAAGCAGCACTCCCCTGCACTTGTTTAGCATGCATCTGTGGAAAGGCACAGAGAGCCTCTAACCAGGGAAAGAAAAATACAGCCTGGCACACCATCCTTGAGACACCCCCAATGTGTAACGTGCCCACAGATGCTGATACTGCAGCAGTGTCAGGAGATCTGCTACTGGGAGAGGTCACATCCATCCCAATGCACCCTGCTGCTATGGCAGAGACCCAGCAGTGCTGGTCTGGAGAACACCTTCATGAGCAGAGCTCCAGGTTGAGTTCAGAAATCGGGCCATGCAAGGCTACTAATTGTCCCAGTGCAGAAGAAGCATAAGCTGGGACCAGAAAAGGGCCAAAAATTAACCTTCCATGTGCTTGCAGCAAGACTGGCCTTTCCTCATCCTCCCAATGGATCAATCAATCGATAAATAACCAAAAAGAAACAACAACAACTAAAATGCTTTAATTCTCCTGCTCCTGTTTCTCACAGGTTACCAGCCCAGCAGTGTGTCGCTCCATCGGGCATTGGGAAGGGCTGTGCATGGAGCAGCCACCCCAGCACAGTCCCTGTGTGATCCCAGACAGCTCTGGCAGGGCTGTGGCTGGAGCTCAGCCACCGCTTGGCAAAGCTCCCCAGAGTGCAACTGCACCGCAGGATGGAGGGAGGAAAATATCTCAGCGGCAAGGGCTGAGCTGCATTATCCAAGGGAGCCAAACCAGCCGAGCACAGAACCAGCCACAGACACTGCTGCCAGCACAAGGAGTGAAAATGCCTGTGGTCTCCAAGCTGCCTGAGTGCAGGACCACCTTTCTCTGTCTCTCAGCCTGACCTGTGCAAGGAGAGCAGGGTGTGATTTGCACCCAGACCTCAGGATGCCCCAAGCTGGAGAGGGAACTGCCCCACTTGCAGCCAGGCTCCTCCAGCACAAGCCCTGCCCACCCTCAGGCAGGAATGCAGCACGGAGAAGAACCAGGACTCTGCTCCTGAACCACCTGAATATCACATAGACAGCATCTAACTTAACTGAAACTTAGGAGTAAACAAATAAAATCCCCTAGAATTGTGTTTCTGCTACCAATGACAATGAGGTGGGGAAAAAAATCTTGCTTCTCCAACCCTAACATCACAAGCACATAAAAGTCTCAAAATGGCACAGCTCACCTGCTGGGATTCTGAAGCTCAGAACACCACATAAATGGATGGGTTTTTGATTGCCAGGCCAGGCAGCACCACTCACACAAAGATACAAAACCACCGTGGTACTCGGCAGGACCCTAAAAATCAATTTTAGTTCATCTTCTTTTGCCCTGGGTGGTACAGCACATTCTAGCTGCTCAGCTTCTTGGTCTACAAAATCCACCCCAGCTTACTAGGGAGGTTTACTCTATACTGTATGGGAGACAATAAGTTTTACCTGCCTTCACAGGGATTATTCGTCATTTAGTTCAAATAAAAAAAAAAAATCCAGCCCCTTGGCATAAAACCCCAGCATTTCTGCATTACAAGTAACCCAACATCTCACACAGCAGATCAGCAAGCTCTGTTTTGATGCAGGAGGGGGATTTGAAAGAGCAGAGGAAATCAATGGGTAGAAATCGGCATTTTTGTTGAAACTTGGAAGAGCCTGGGGAACAGACAAACGACTGACTTCCCTGCATCATCTCAACTGTACCTATTAAATAAGATCCCACACGTAGTATAAACTCTACCATATGTGTGCAGAAGAAAAAAACATTTTCAGGGGCTTTTATAAATGAAATCTCCTTTGTGGCTAAAAAAAAAATAAAAAAATGTATTATGCTAAACCTAAAGTATTACAGAGGCTGCAGCTGCACAAACAAATAAATGCTGTTTACCAGCAGAGGTATTTACTTACTGACAGTCAAGAAACGTTGGCTTATAATAAAACGGTGGCATTTTAGATTCATATTTTGCTTTTGCTACATTGTTTCCATTCGAGGCCATAAACTGTTAAAAGAGAAAAAACAGCAATAATTATAAAATGTTAAGAGCATTTTCCTTTATCCTCTTTTGCTTTTACAGAGTAATAAAATTATTGGGACGGGGCATCTGTTCACTTTGAGAGGTTTTCCCAGGACTGTGCACAGAAGGGATGCTGTAAAGACTGTTCCTGCAAACCAGGGCTCAGAAATTAATATTGACTATTATTGCCAGGGATCCTGCAGTTTAATATGATGCTGAGGACAGGTCCTTGTCACAGTCACACCTACATGATCCCCACCAGTCCCCACAGGAGCTGAAGGCAGCATGCAGTGGCACTTCCTCGCTGGCATGGGAATGAGATGGCTCTGACAACACATCCTTTGCTTGAGATCACATCACTTGTGCCAAAAGGATAATTTTATTTTTGCGAAGTCATGCCAGCAACCTCAGAAAGGAGTTTAAAGTGATAAATAAATAAATAAATATTCTGTCTGCATTGACAGCCCTCCTTTCCAATAAAGAAATATATTTCTATCTGCCCTTACAGCCCTCTTCTTCTGATCTTGTATACAAATGGCTAGTTGAGAACTCTGCAAAGAAAACTACTTATTTTCTTATTCATATGTTTTATTTAATGAAAGTCACTTTACAACTGTAAAAACCCCATTCTTTTCCAGGCAGTCATGCTAAGTACATTTTGTTTTGTGTCAAATGCCAAGCATACAAACCCAACAAGCAGCTAAGCTTTTTTCCATTATTGTCATGGTTTTGAGTTCCTCACATTTACATATTCAATCTATTCCCCCAAAAAAATCAGGGAATGAAAAACCCCTGCAACATTAAGGCCTATTTTTATCAGAAAAGACATGACTCCATGAGTTGCAGCTTTCAGAAAAACCTCAACTCTACACATAGAAAATAGAGATCAATGACTGGTAGTGTTCTTCATGCTTTTAAAGACACCAGTAGTCAAAGGAGAAAGGTTTCCTGGGTAGGCCTGCCCTTAGAAGCCAAATCTAGGCAGGTGTGTGGCATAGACAGAGAGAATTTGTACTGTGAGGGTTTGGTTTTTCAAGATGTGAGTTTAAGAGTCTTCAACACTAAGAGGAACAAAGCAAGAAATAGCTGAGCTGGGCAGGTGTGGTGGACCAGAGGTCTAGTCTAGGCTAGAGAAAATGTAAGAAACAGAAGACAATTCATTAAAAATTAGTAATTTCTACACATTCTATTTCACTGACATTTTTATACGGGTGGGGGGAGCCCTCAGAAATTCTTTGCAAAATGCCTGTTCTGTTTCAGTCAGCATCACGGACCTCATTCCCACATTCAGGAATTATCTAGACGTGTTTTCTGAAATCACACTTGTTGTGGCATCCTTAGAAAGGACTCTAGAGGGAAGAACCCAAACTCCCTGGTACTGCCAGCCTCAGGTGCACGTACCTCCACTTGAGCATCATCCCAGTCATCCAAGCGGACTGACTTCACTTTGCTGACCTGGGGAATATTGCGGTGGATTCCTGAACAATTCAAGCAGATGAAGATCCCTAGGCTGTGGGATGCCCAGTCCGGGTCTGAAAGCAAGAAAGAAAGAGAGAATTGCACTTGACTGATCTTTCGGATTCAGGGCAGAACAGGGCATGGCAGGGGAGTTCAGGAGTTACCAGGTTGAAGGTCCCTGATTCTAAAGGAATCAAATAAATACACAAGCAAAATAGGATGTGTACTTGTTTATATTAATAGTAATACAAATTAAACTAACAACTAGCAGATTTGCAATCTCCATTGCAGTTTTTATTCACAAACCCCCAATATACAGACAACTGCATGTGCCCAAGACCTCCCAAACTTACTTCGTGCTCACACGAAGAGAGGAATATCCATCTTTCATCAGCAAATGCCCCCAAAAACTGCATGGAACAGAAACTTAAACCCCAGAAAATTAAAACAAACAGCTCAGGGAAACCGCTATGCTGCTCCCTTGCCTTACTTTTATTTATTTATTATTATTTATTTTTTATATATGCTCCACAGAAAGACTTTCCTCCCACAGCTGCCGCTCCCAGCAGCCCAGTCCGCCAGCCAGGAGGTTTCCAGCCCTTTCCTTAATGGAAAAATGCTGCCAGTGGCAGCTCTGTACTTTCTCTGAGCAAAACCACACGCTGTTTACAGCCTCAAGCTGACATCTCACACAAAGCACTTCAAACACAAGTCCCTTGCCTCCAAATTCCTCCTTGGGAGAGGCACTGCCTGAAGCGGGGAGACAGAGAAGAACTGGAGCTGGGCAGGGGCCGGGGGCAGGACACATCCACCAGTGTCCCTGGCACTGCCTCACCAATAAAGCCAATACAGGGATCTTTGTTTGAACTCCCGCTGGCAAATGTCAGCGCCTGTGAGTCCAGCTGCGCCCCAGCAGAAAGAGCTTCATTGCAAGTCACCAAGTCAGCCACTAAACCCTCCCAACAGATGTCCCCTGGCCCCAAACTCGCAGGGGTGGGAGTCCCTTGGCCGCCCCATCACATCGGGTTGGCGAGGGGTAAGGGCAGGTCTTCCCTTCTCACAAATCCTCATCATCTGTTTATTCCCCGCAGTAATTACACTAAACACTCGCTCCTCACAGTGCAGCAATTATTTATAAAAGGCAAGGGAACGTGCTTTCTCCTCCACACACATATTTAATGCCCAGGCTGTGTCGGTGCAGGGAACAGGCTGGCATGGGGCAGCACAGCTCCTCTGAGGGGGTACCAAGGGCTGCCACCAGCCCTGCCCTCAGGGACAGCCACCAGCCTCCCCCAGCACACCCTAGGGAAGACCAGTTCGGTTCTCCAGAGGTGGCTCTGCTCAAATACAAACCCCAGAGCTAAATGAGCAGCCTCATCAGACGTGGCTGAGTGCTCACCCAGGAGAGGGGAGCAAATTCCCAAGCTGTTACAAGTCCCATCAGTCGCAGCTTTCTGGGCTCCCAAGGCTGGCACCAGCAGACTACAAATAAAGGCTCCTTTTTTCCTGTTTCACAAGGTCTCCTATCCTCATGCCAGGCCCCAGTGGCTACAGCTCAGGCCTGGCAAATATAAAACCAGTCAGGTGGATCTAAGGGCATCTCAGCAGAAGCCAGGTGCTGCCCACATCCAGCCATGCCAGTGAGAACACAGGGTGCTCTGCCCCACAGTTCCAATCCTCACATCCTCACCCTCCTCCTCCCACAGGCACTGGGTGACTCAGCTTCACACACCATCCCAGGTCAGGCATCCTCACTTATTCTGACCACAAAGGTTGTGGCTAATTATTGGGTTGTAGGCAGGCAGCAAGAACCAAGAGTTTTGAACACTCATGCATGTTTCTGTGCTCTAACTCCTCATGTTGCCCTTTCCCATCTGCAAACACATGGCTCTAATCAAAGTCTGGGACTTGCCAAAAGTCCTCTCACAAAGTCCAAGGTGCAGCACTGCTGCCCCGTGGCAGCCCAGGAGACCAAATCATGCAAGTCAGGCAAGGTGAAAGCACCTGGTCTCTTGTTTAAACATCCATCGCTGACTTCCACAGAGAGGATCAGGTACAAGGAATGGTGAAATGTCCACAGGGTGGAGCCGCCACAGAGCAGCGATGACAAAGCCATTGTATCAAAGTCTGGAGCTGGGAGCTAAATGGTCACCAGCTCCCTGTGCTCAGCACAGCTGCTCCAGGATAAATGTGCTCCAAACCTTCCCAGTGCAATGAAATCCGATCAAAGCACTGCCTGACTAAGGGAAATGGGTGTCCAAGTATGCACTGGTCAATAAAACAGGTTTTACTGGGAGTCCCAATGCCTGTTTTATGTTAACAGATTTATCTTAGGCGTGCAGGTGGAAATCTTCATGTCGTCAGCAACTTCCTGGACTCAGGCTTCTAAAGCCCTCTCCAAGAGGTAACCCCTCCACTGCCTGCACTGCTGTGTGTGACAGGAGCAGGAGATATCACACCTGCCTCCAACCAGGGATGAGGACACATTTGGGCAGAGAAAGAGTCTCCTCTCCTGGAGGAGACTCCAGCTCCAGTGGACACCAAGTCAGCTCATACACAAGCTGTCTCTTCCTGACATGGGTAAACAGCACCTCAAGCAACAGGTTTGAAGCACACCTGGGCTTTAAAGCATTCTCCTCACACCAACACTGTCTTCTTCAGACCAGACTCTTAAACATGCTCCCCCTGAGCTCTACACCATGTCAAGCTTTTAAGAAATTAAGAAACAAAAGCTGGATTATATTACAGAGTATATGTGCACAAATGAGGTGAAAAATTCTCCTATCAGGAACACGGTGAGGTCACACCAGTGACCTCTGACCTTGGCATTATCACAGACTCTCACCTTTCAAATGACTGCACTGTTGCTTCAAGATAAGACAACATCTCATCAAACACATAAATAAATTTTCACAAGTGCCTTCACGTGAAACGAGTGAATTTTTGGGCAGCACCATTAGTTTAGTGAACCAGTGACCCCAGGCTGCACAGCTGGCAAGCTGAGCTCTCCAGAGCTGGGTGAAGTCCACCTTACTGTTAGACACTTCAACAGCTGGAACACATTCTCCATGCTGGGCATTACCGAGAGTTCAGTAATTTTATTTAAGACATTCTGTCTGGGCATGGAATAAAAAGGTGCACTGAAATGGCAATATGTTATAATCAGGAACTTTTGGGCATTGCTTAAAAAAGATGATTTTTTTACTAAGCCTCCAGAGTTTTGAGCAAACATCAGTGAAGCCTAATGAAAACTCTCCAGCATGCCTAAGTTCCACACAAATTACTTTATTCCATTATTTCAAGCCAAAAGTAATAAAGATGAACAGGAGCAAGGGGAATATTAAACCAAATACACTGTTTTAAGTGCAGAAAGTCTCTTATCCTGAACAACCGATTCCAGCTCTTAAAGGCTGTCACTACCCAATGTGCTAGAGATTCCTGGTCACTTATAAACAGATTATAATGACTTTCAAAATAAAGACTTGAGTCAACTTCCTTTTAAAAATTAAAGAAACAAGCAAAGCTAAACTAAACTCAGGAGAAGGGCATTGGGCTGGTATTTTCTCATCTCATTCATCTGAAAGGGAAGGCACAGCCAGAGATTAGAGAAGCTTCAAAACAAAACTAAAACACTTGGGCAACACAGCTAAATTCAAAATTTAACTTCCCCACTCAGCGCTTTTGCCTCTGTAAGCCCCAGGAAAACCAGCACAGAGAACAGTGAACTCTGCAGCTTGAACTCCATGTTACTGAACAAAAGAAAGAAAGAAAAAACAAAGGCTAGACCCAGAGAAATGTTAAGGAAGAAGAACCAACAGAAGACACAGGACAATTCACACAAACCAAAAACACTGGAAGTGCAATGGCAATTGAATTGAAATTTTAAATAAATACTCAATATGTCCTGTATCCAGAATATAAACATAAGGTTCCAGTTCGAAAATCCCTAGATGCCATCAATCCAAGAAGGCTGCCATGAAGTAGAGCAGCAACAGGCTCAAAGTAGACACAAGACAAAAGCAAGAACTCGAGCCCCAAAACTTACTTGGATACCCCTTCTCCACCTTTTGCCTTAAACGACAGCTATCACTACATATAGCACAATTTGATGACTAAGGCAAACAACTGCAAGAATACACAGCAACACAACCTTAACACATTTCCCAGAATACAAACAATGGCCTGACCCTTAATGAGCTGCATCCCATCCACATCAGCTGGATGGGAGCTGGTGTTTGCTTGGGATGGAGATTCAAAGGATTTTCCTGATCTCTCTCCTGTTTGAGGTGACAAAGGCTGATCAAAAGGAAGAGAAGGGCCCCTCCAGGTAGGCAAAACCTTTCTTACCCTGCACTAGAAAGGTAAATCATCAATACAGGATAGAATCACAGGGATTTTGATGTGACCCACACAAGCCCAAAGCCTTAGCTGCTCAGCTGCTGCTGATTTCCTACATGGCCCAGTCAGAGAACCTCGTGTTCAGCACTAAAGTTCTGTGGCTATTTACTTTGGGGAAAGATTAGGAGGCTAATAAACAGACCCTTGTCATGCATCCTGAAAAATAGCAATGAAAGACATTAATGTTGAAGCCAAACAGCCTCCCACCAACACTTCTCTTTAAGTAGGAAAATTTTTCAGTGAAGGCACTAAACTTGCCAAGGTCTTTTAATTCAACTGGCAGGTCCCAGCAGCCCCCTCTCACTGTCTTCAGCCCACAACTGTGCTGCAGCCCAGGCACCAGGACCAGACAGAAAACACCCTCACATTTAACCTCCTTTGTTTCAAAAAGTCCTTTCTCCTACATAAAGTGGCATGGAGTTAAATTGCTGTGAGACTCTTTTTTTTTTTTTATTTCTTACCCCTCCAATCTACTTATGCCCAGGGAGAAGAGCTGGCAAATTCCCAGTGAACAAAAAAAAGGAAAAAAATATCACTACTTAAGTGAGAGGACAATGGAGGTGCAGGAACAAGTTTCCTCTTTCAGCTCGAACATGAAAAGCCCGTTTCATGCCATTAGAGCAGCGAAGCTCGGGAACAGCTTTGCAGTGGGAGGTAGTGGGGGCAAGAGAGAGAATGAGCTGCAAGGCAGAGCCCCATCACTCCCCTGAGGGGATGGGGAGAGTCACTGCAGATGGCAACACAAGGCAGGACCCAATGACTCAGTTGTCTTCCTGATCTGGGTTGGACAGAGGAATGGAGAGGGTTGAGATCAAATCCGTTCAGCTCCCTCCTTAATCCTGAGCAAATTAAGCAATCCCCAGCACTCATGTGTTTCCCTCTAATCACCACCTCACTTGGTGACATCAAGGGAACGGAAAAGCTTCAGCTGCCTTAGAACTGAGAAGATGCTGGGCCTGCAGGAAAGGTGTTTACAACCACCCACCCTCTGGCTTTTATATGAACTATTACACCAAAACACCAGATCTGCATGGCTCTGCAGCACAAAGCTCAGATACCACTCCCCTCCAGCCTGTGCCTTCTGCTCTTCCTCTGCCCCTCATCCCCTCTGAGCCTCGGGCACAGAGGCCAATATTACCCAGGATCTGTGTCCCAGTAATCCATCCCAAATAAGAAAGATGAAAATGATAACAACCCATGTAAACTGCTCCTGGAGGGTTTAAACTGCAGGATTGCTTTGATGGGATTTCCATTTCTGTCTTCAGAGTCTCCCTGTCCTCCTACAATGTAAGATGATTCTCACTCCATGGAAACACAAGCCTAAGTCATAGAAAAACAGGGTAAAGAGAGAAATACTCAAGGTCTTGTTATGCCCTGTGATAACCATCCGTCTCATGACGCGAGGAAAGATTGCCTGAGACAAAGAATCATTTAGGAAAAGAAAAAAAAAGGCTGAATTGCCACACTAGTCTTGAAGAAAAAAAGATTATTCTAATGCACAGAGAGCCATTACACACCAGCAATTCAGCAACATTGCTCAGTTTGCACTTAAGACAGCATTTACCATGTTGTCTTCACTGTGAAGGCACAGCTTTAAACCCACATGCTTTAACATTTAAACAAACATGCTGCAAACCGACACCCAGGACACAGAAATATGCAGTGACAGGGGTCCCGAAGCCCCATCTAATGACTTTATTACAGTGGCTCCTACCCCAGAATTCAGTTCCAAAGATGTAACCAAGGCAATCTCATTAGTCATTACGGACGGATGACATTTTTGCAACTGAAATATCTTTTATTCAAAACAACCTTTTGTTGCAATTTAAGGTTTTGTAAAGATACAATTAATAAAAACCCAACTTATAAAAGGACCCTGCAAGTGAAAAATGTAACCTCTTTGGTTATTTTCCACTCTGATTTTCACATTCTGCTTTAGCATCCTTTCTGAATTCCCAGCTGCCACGGCCAGGGCCACTGCAAGACTGTTCTCCCCACCTGAGACACGTCCTCAAAATCTGGGAGGACTCTTTGGAAGCTCTGCTTTTTGCACAAGAGATTTTTTGGCCAGGCATATACACCAGTCTTGGGGAAGACCCAGATCTGATCTTCCTGAACATCACACTCAATACCACATTCCACCCAGCTGCAAGGGTTCATATCCTGTGCACGGACCAGAGGAACACACATCTTGAACTCAGCAGCCTTGCTTGCAGGGTTTGGCCAGTTAAATAATCCTCAATCATGATTAAGTGGCAAATTCTGGCCCAGACCCACGCAAGCAGCAGGTTGTGCTTGGATCTCCCCAAGGAGATGAGATGACCCTGTGGGGGATGAAGTTATTTACACAGCCCAGGAGGAGAAGCACTGCCTCCCTCCACGTTCCCTCTCCACCTCCAGCTTTGATTTTTGCATGGTCACAGCTTAGTCCAACGGTGCCAGGCAGTGAGTTCCTTTGCAACAGAAACCCAGGGGTTTGTTACAGACACAGAATACCTGGGACAAGCTGTGACTTCAGGGCTCTGGCTACTGAGCCTCTCCCAAATGCCAAAACAGTAACAAAAGAAAACAACCCTTTTTGACAGCAGGGAAGGCAAAAGAAACAAACAAACTTCTACTAGCTGGCTGATTCCTGGAACAAATATTTCCAAGAGAAAAAGAAAACCCAGCTGGCTTCCAAATACACAAATTAAAGTGACTAACAGAGAATTATATTTCTGATCCATCCTATTTTTGTTATCAGGATTCCTAAGCTAAATGGCTGTCTCTTAAAGTGGATCCTGTTCTAACTGAGGATTTCAGGGAAAGGACATCTTCCCACACTTTTCACACCATCAGCAAAGTGGGATCCTAACCTTTGGCTTCCCCCGCAGCTGTACCAGATCACCCCTATGATGATACTCACATGTGGGAAAGCACAAGTACGCCCTGCTTTCCTCATCTTGTGTTCATTCCCCATCCTCCCACTTCTTTCCTTCTCACTTTATTTTATTGCTTTGGTACCTTTCCAGGGTCAGCTGCACACCTGATTCCAGCTCTCACCTTTATCTGTTTATGCATCTCACTTCTCAGCAAAGAATATACTTGCACTCCATTCTGGAGGCTCTCTTAACCTCTATCCTGCCTTTCCTGCATTACCTCATCCCCAGAAAGACCTGGCCTGCCACACCTGCCCAGGATGAATAACTGAATTCAGAGTGAATATTTTCTATATCAGCTCCAGACACAAGATAATACCTTAAGTAGCCCAGGGCATCTCAAGTTTATTGTCACTCCCAGGCAGACGAGCACACTCCAGCACCACGAGTAGCTCTTGTTTGCCAAAGGAACTGAAGCAAAGCAGTCACTAAAGAAATTGGGTTGATGAATAAGGATCTGGTCCCAGGGAAGTAATGCCATGAGAGTTCAGAAGAGCTGAATGGTATTAATATAGCACATCTTGTGTTACAAAAGCCACTGGCCCAAATTCTCCTCTCTGAGTTTCAGATTCACTAAGACATCTCTGTATGCAAATGTCACCAAAAGCAAAATGTGGTTTTGTTGTTTTACAAGCCCTTTTGGAGCCTTTACCAACAACCCTCTTTCCCTGATGTGAGCTATTTTACTGTCCTACAGCCTCATCTCCACCCTGATAGTGCTGAGAAACTTCCCATTTGACAGAGGGAGAATCATACCACAGACCTGAATGGTTTGTAAAGTTTTCTCCAGGAAGGAATAATTTAGGCAGACACCTACTCGGTGAGCCTAAGCTGTGCTCAGCAAGGCACCTCAAAGGTGGGCTGGTACAGTCAGACAGCAGCACCAGGCAGCAGATGGGTGGGAGCAGGCAGAGCAGCGCGGCGCTGCAAAGCCGTTCACGCTGTGCTGAAAGTTCTTTGTCCTTTCCAGCTGGGTACCAGGGGACACAACACGTCTGAAAGTGAACTGCAGTGTCCTGAGATGCAGGTTAGGGAGACAAAACCACTGGTAATGGTATGAGCTGGATAGTGGTATCCAACAGATCTTGAAATCCTAAGCAAATCAATATCTGGGAAAACAAGATTCAGCTGAAGTGTTGGGTTTTCTTTAACCTATAGAATGACATAGACTGGGAAGGACATCCTTTCTGTACACCTTTTCAGAGCCATCCTGCTCAAGCTAATACAAATTTAGGTGTTTCTATATGGTGATTTTCTTTTTTGTGTGTTTTTTTTTAAGGAAAGCTACTTGCTCTGCAATTTTTCTAAGGTTGTTCTCAAAGGCGGGTCCCACCACCTCATGCAGACCCTGCTCAGCAAAAGAATCACACCCCGACCCCAACAATTCACCATCCAAAGGGCTAGAAAGACGTTCCGAGCCTAGATTTTTTTCCCGTCTGCGCACGAAGACGACTACGGACATTCCAGCCCCGCTCCCTGCACAGCTGAGGCACCCATCGATGGCAGCTGGGCAAAGGTTGGCCGGCAGGGTGGCCGCAGCGATGTCTCTGGTTGTCCGCTCTGTTTGCTCGCTGACAGGGCAGTAGCAGCCGAAGGGACACGGAGGACACGCCGCCCCCGCCGCCCAGAACACCCCCGACAGAGCCCCCGCCGCCCGGCTACCGGCCCCGGCCGC
>VYXB01003697.1:1254630-1462130 GCA_013397135.1 Pachyramphus minor
CCCCCCTTGCCCTGCCCTGCCCTTACCCGGGGCGGCGCAGTCGGCGCACGCCGCGTTCCCCGGCCGCTGGAGCAGCTCCACCAGCGCCTTCCTGCTCCTCTCCTTCGCCATGGGGGCGGCGGGAGGCTCCGCGGGGCTCCGCTCGCTCCGCCGCGCTACCGCAGCCTCATGGTGCGGGCGGGGGGCGCTGGCGAGGCGGGCGGCGCCCGGGCGGCTCCATTCGGCCCCGCACGCTGAACGCGCCTCTCCGGCCGCCGGGACGCGCCGCTGCCGGGGCGGTGCTGCCGCTGCCCTGGGAGCCTCTGGCCCCGCCGCTGCCGGGGCCGCCCGGCCGGGCACGCCGCCGGTTCCGCCTTCTCGCCGGGCCCCGGGGGGCTGGTGGCTCCCCCGCGCCGCTCGCCCGCGACCTCCAGCGGCTGCTTGTAGCCCGGGTGCCCCGTGTCCCCCCCTGGGGGTTCCCCGAGGTTCAGGGCGTCCCGTCCCTCCGGGTGCCCCCAGCACCCCAGTGGTCCCTTCTGTGGTTTAACTCGGGATGACGGTGACAGGAGGGGATGCTCTCGCTCATAGCGTGGGAGCCGGCGGGGCTGGGAGAGGTGGGGGCCGGGGGTCTTTGCCTAGGGGAGGTGGCAGCTCGCAGCATCCCCCAGCCCTCACTAGCCATGGCCTTGCTGCTCAAGCACCTTGGCAGGTTCACGGGCAGCACTTTTCGGGAGGGTTTTCAACATCAGCGTCTTTTGGGGGTTGGGGATACTTGTGAACGCTTCACTAGTAGCCACACACACTCCTCCTTCACTGGTGTCCTTCCACACATCACCACCACCTTCCATGTTTGTGTCTTAGCAGGACCATCCTCCAAACATCTTCCCACACTTTTCACACCCTCCATGGTGTCAGGAGAGAAAACACCTCTGGGAAAGAACCTTCCCTGTGTCATCATGTCAGTGTTGCTGGGACCAAGGGCTGCAGGCCCTCATGCATGTCATGTCACCTACAGGCAAGGCTCTTGTCCTTGTTTTACCAGCTAAGGACTAGGGGGTGACTCTGGGTGGCAATGTGGGAAGCCTTTGGCCAAGGAGGGGTTCAGAGCTGTGCCTCGAGGCTGTTGCCCAAACTCCTGCTGAAACCTTCCTCTCAGGTATGGGTCACCTGCAATGCTGATATGTCCTGTTTGTCGTTCATACAGCTCTGCTTATAGAAACAATTTTGGTTCTGCAAAGCAAGTCCCCCATTCAAATCGTTGCTCTCTGCTTCCTCCAACAAGGCAGAGCTCTCCTGCAAGCTCAGCTCATGTTGTTCATGCTGCCCATGAGGTTCAGGATGTGCATGACCACCTGCAGGAGGAGCCTGCTGGTATATCCTGGAAGACCTTCACAACCAAATCACCATCTTGATCCTGCAAACCTGCACAGATGTGAGCAGGTTCCAGAGGACACTATGTGGGAGAAAACAGCGTAACACTCTTGAATACAGAATCGTGGCCTGGTATATTTATATTTGCCCCACTTGCCTGGAATACATTCTTCTAAATGACCTTTGCATTTGTGCTGCCAGAGAAGCAACTGGAAGCAGGCTGATTTCTGACTGCTGTAACCTGATGTCAGACTGTTCCTTGCTGACTCTGCCCAGTGTCCTGCATCGTGCTGGGTTTACTGGTTTAACACACATGGGCTGATAACATCTGGAAAGTCATTCCCATTCTAACCAAAGACACAATCCCACACACAGGCCTTTTGTGGGGAAGTTAAGCATCCAGACCCTCACCTTCTTCAGCCTCCGAGTCACTAATACTTACCTGGAGCAGAGCACTGACTTCTAACATCCACTGAGAGAAACCAGCTCAGCACATTATCTTAGCCCTAATCCTCCACACCTGTGATATGCTCAAGCTTGAAGTGTAAATGCTTACAGGATCAGAGCTTTTCCTAAGCCCAAGTTAGGTCAGGTTTTCATTTGCACTCTGTTTTTTCCAGAAGAGGCACTTGCTGAAGGCTTCATGTGATAGCCAGGATGCTGCACATCATCATGAACTCACCATGGGCCAGGGCTGGGAGGAGGGAGGGGGTTTGGTTTGAAAGTCTCTGTTTAGCTTTCCATTAAGACTTATTGATTCTCTTAATTTTTTGTTCTCCTAGTTGCTAGGCAATCCCTCTCTCTCCTCCGCGTGCTGGAAGCCAGGGCTGCAGACAGAAATTTATATCTTGTAATAAAATCAAATAAAACAGAGCCTGTTGTCAATGATGAAAGGGGAGCATTTCATAAAGGACAGGCAGAGCAGGAGAGCAGGGCTAGCAAGGGTCAATCAGCAGCATCCTCAGCATTTAAGTCTCATCAGAATTACTCCAGACTTCACACGGAGAAACAAACAACCCACATGATGGAGGGAACATGGAGAGATGATAGAGAGAAAAGTTGGAACTTAATGAGCCAGAATTGAAGATAAACTTTTGTTCAGTGGAAAATCAAAGGCTTCAAACAATCTCACATGTACAAGAGTACCTCTGTAAATTTACTCCTGGTTTATCCAAGGTTAAGAGGCTGGGTATTGTCCTAGTATCGATTGGCACAATGTTGATCCAGGGCAGGCAGTGAGGCTCTCCTGATGGACATTGGCTCCTAAGGACTTTGATTCCTGGTGTAGAATGGGGACAGCATCTGATTTTATAGTCTCACAAGGGGTAAAGCGTGAAGTTTGCCCCGTCAGAGGCTCCCAGAGGCTGCTGAGCATCACTGCTCAGCCTTGTCCATGTCATACTCTTCCCTCCTGCCCGTATCCAGACTCAGAGGAGTCAACACCTCCTCTGAGCTTTGCCCCACACTTTCCCTATGGGTATGGCCTGTCAGGGAATGCTAAATGAATTTGCTCCTACTTCTTGCAAAGTCTCTAGCCAAACTCTCTGGAGACATGCTGTCACTGTCAGCACATCACCCTCATTCAGATGCTTTCTGTCTCTCCACTGCTAAGTGACTTGTAGGTCTGATATAAATTTATATACATATGTATGTAAATACTTACATATTTATGTGTAAGATGTGTTTGTTTGTAAACATGTATACTTTCAACTCAGTCTTTTCTAAATCACAAGGTTGTTGCCTTAGAAACGGACATTATTAATGCCATCTCTTGAGGTGGAAAGCACAGTGGCAGCAAGGGCAGCCTCTGGAAATGCTGGATACTGAGGTCAGGGCAAAGAATTCACAGAAATTCCTTTCCATCATCTTTGTGGTGACACCCTGAAAATGGCCAGACATAACTATACCTTCTCCTTGCCCTTCCATATTAGCTCCTTTTAACCTGAGACTGCCTTGTTTTGTCAGGAAAGTGCTGTTTACACTGGTTTTTAGTTAATTTTGTAGCCCCAGCCCTGAGATGGCTAAAGCAAAGTCATAACCATGCAAGTGAAAGGGTGTTAAACAGAACCCTTTATGTGACCTGGGAGCGCGTTCACAGCGTAAGGTGGGGAAGCATTACAAATTCCTGCGTGAACAGCAAACCTGAATAGAGATATCAATAATTCATGCCACTGCAACTGCATTCAAGCAAAACTCTGGAGTAGGAGATACGCCAGCCTGGATCCTTTAGGCTTCCTCAGCACCACAGGGGAGGCAGCTTTTGCAGCTGGAGGTTTGTGTGAACAAGCTACAACACTGGCCAGCTGCACCTATGCTACAGCAGCTCATTTCCGTTGCAGTTTTGGTTTCCTGTTCAAAACAAAAAAAGAAAAAGAAAAAAAAAAAGAGGAAGAAACTTAAATCCTAGAGGTTTTTCTTTAAAAAATTATATATCTTGTTTTCTGGGTTATCTAGTTAAATCAAGAGTGGCTACAGCTGAGAGGGAAGAATGCCACAGAGCAGAGAGCTCAGATCAGGGGAATTAAAAACTCTTGAACTGAAAATCCAATACTGGTGCCAACTTTCTCTGATTCTGAGCAAACTGCTATGTGGATCCTGTGGGATTGTTCTTCTGTGGAACAGGGAAAAGCACACTCACTGCATCTGCATGGTTAGGATGTGTTGGTCAAGTTGAAGAGAAAGTGAGGTGAGGGCACAGAAATAACAGTGAAGTCCTGTGTCTGCAGAGCTGCTCTGGACCTGCACCAGCCCTCAAAGACAAAGTGTTGTGCAGCTCTAAAAGTGCCTCACTGCAGAGTGATCAGCATGTCAGGGTTTCATTCCATTTGCAGAGTGGTCAACTCTGTTGCAGCCTAGTGTTGCCAACGTGAAAGGAGAGCCCTTTGCTCTAATGATTTAATAGTCATGCAGGTAACATCATGCACACAATCTACTCCTCTGTAAGGCAGCAGAAATGGGGAGAATGAGGACAAGAAGGGGGTTCAGGGCAAAATCTTTGCTGATTTCCTTAAACACTTTTTTTTTTTTTTTAGGTTTCTGCAACACCCTAGAGCTGATCATTGATCTCTCACAGCCACATTGCCAACAAAAAGGAAAGTTGTCCGACCACCAGCCTGTCACGTGCTCAGGATATGCTTTCAGTTTCCATTTTGCCTGTCTCTGGCCAGCTCACTGCAGCAATGGGCTGATTTAGGAGTTGATATGTGGTTGCAGGGGGTGCTTAATTGCTCAGACAGCGTTGCTGGGAGCCAAGAGACCTTTCAGAGAGAGAGAAAGGGGGTAATTGACAGCTTGAAGATGTTGGATATTTGTATGTATGTCTGCTCCACGGCACATGGGGAAATCTCAACACAGGAAAAACAGCTCTGTAGCAGTTATGTTGCTGTTGTACCAAACCCATTTCATATGATGTAAAATATGACATGAGGGGGCAGCTTCCAGGCACCTGTCTGGAGCTGTGCTGATTTCTATGGCCTAATGACAGGCTCTTTTCTGCTCTCAGAGAAGACAAAATTAGGCCAATGAAGTCAATAATTCAATTACATCACTGGTAGGCCACTGCTTTTAGCATTATTCCCCATTTATTCTAATTAAAAGACAGGCCTGTGGAATGGAGAAATTCCGTATGGAGAAACCCAACATATATGTGAAGACACTCATATGTCAGGGCATCAGCTCCTCCAAGGAAAGTCAAAGTGATTATTCAGAGCAGGACGTCATCACCTCAGTCTGAGTCAGACACGGCAGGACAGGTTTGATGTGCCAACCACAGGGCAAGCACTTATCATGGAAATGGCTTTTGCTCAATTCCAATAATTTAATCTCTTCCTGGCTCAAATGGCTCATCCTTCCAGGAACAGCTTGGAGACATTCAAGCAAGAGACTGGGCTGTGTGATGTCCCATTCCAGGGTGGGGATAGAAGCAGCCCAGCCAGCTGCTGCCAGCTCTGGGTTCCTGGGAAGCAGTGGCTGATCCTGCCAGGAGCCCAGTGCAAAGAGAATGATGGAGATGATACAGGCATGACCACAGGTTAGAGGGGCTGAAGCCCAGCACTTCACTTCTGGGCTGAAAGTCCCTCAGAAAAAAAAGAACAAACCATTTTAAAAGGGCACAGAAGAGAAAATGGTGCAATTATTTGCCCCAGCAGTCAGTCTCATATCACAGACTGCTGCCTTCAGCTGCTGGTCTAGCTCAGAGAGCTGAGACCACATCATTTTCTGTACCATTGCTCAACTGTGATTTGAATAAAGCATTAGATGGAAACAAGGCTGTGGTTTTCTCTAGAAAGAGATTAAAAATGATGGCCTGAAGGAAGTTGCCAAACAGCTGGAGATGGTAATTCAGCCTCCCCCCAATTAACTTTGTCCACAGAAGGTTGAGGACTGTGTCCTACCCTTCCTCTGGCTGCTGATGGGATTGTTTGGATGTCACTGCATGCCTCCTAAAAGCTCCCACAACATCGAGATACAGAGCATGCTGCTCACTTCTCCGTTTATTTCAGTATCCTTTGCCAAAGAAAAATCAGCAAAGAATTAATTAACGGCAATTATTTCTAGCAACAACAGAGCAGCCCTGCTCCAGAAGCCATGAAAACAACATCATGAGACCCCTGTGGCCAAAAGGCCTTTCTAAACAGGTGCAAAAATAAACAATTTTATAGCAGGCTATAAAAAGAGCCGAAGCCAGGTTGGGGAATGGCAGGAGAACAGCCATTTCAAGGGCTGAGTCAGAGCAGCCACCCAGGTGACTTTTGTGAAGGAGCTTTAATAAACAAACCAGAGCAGAAGCACTAACCTGAGTGAAAGAACCAGCAGGACCAGGTTATTGCTGCAATAGAGGGTTTAGTACACCTGTCACTCTGTGTTATTAGTGCTGCTGAAGTGATTTACTGTCCAAGTCAGTCTAACCGATTAGAGCTGTGATCTAAAGTACAGCCAGCTCCAGTTTCAGTGATAAACATCACCCCCCCTGCCTATTACTTGCTAAAATAAGCTGAAATAAAGCCATCAATCCGGACATCTCTGTGTTCAAATGAGTCCTTCTGGCTGGCACCACCACACCTGCAAGTCTCCTGCCATGCACGCTGGAAGGATGGAGGTAAATGTTCCAGACACGCTCTCATTTTTTCACTTACCTGTTTTTTTTTTCACCAGCCAGTGAATGCAGAGTCTCTGTCCCTTTGACCAGAACTCACACACCTCCTGTCACCACAGCCCTGCAGTGACCTGGTTCCTGTAACATCTCTGTGCTGCCCTTGCACATGCTGAGCATCTCTCACACAGAGGTCAGGATGCATCTCCTGTCAGAGATGTTCACCCCCGTGCTGTCTCCTTGAAGGTCGCAGTGGACAGTCCCACTTTCCCTCTTTCCCACCAGACTCTGCAGCACAGTCTGGGGAGGGGGAGAACTAAACTGAAGGCCACACTCCACTCTCCTGTACCACTCACACTGATGTCTGTGCACACAGACTGTTAAGAGCTGACCCGTGGCATTGCCTCTGCTCTCCCATGCGGATACTGCTCTGGGATTGGGCTGCATGGACACAGTACCTTTACCTCTAGCTCAGAGAGACATTTGAAGGCACAGAGAAAGGGGACACACTTATGCTGTCTTAGCAACCACTCTGAGCACACACAGAGATGTGCCAAACAAAGGCAGAGCCTGGAGTGTGTGCTCTCTATGGGCTGGGCCACAGCGATGGGTGGTGAGGACACGGGGTTAAAGACAATCTGCTAAATCCAGGGGTTTACAGCACAGTATAACTCCAACCTTCATACTAAAGAGCAAAAGCCAAGGGAGGTAACCCCAGAGTTGAAAGCAGCCAGCCTCATTACACCCCTGGGATTTCCTGCTTGGTTGTTCATGGGGCTGTGAAGGCTCATTTATCAGTGGGGGGCTTTACTCCTGCCTGGTTCAGCATCCTGAGTTACCAGCAATTTTCTCAGCACTGATCTGATCCGCAGCTTCTCTGCAATCCTGAGTGGCAGCAGGATTTTTTTTTCCCCCTTTGAATCTGCCTGCCCCAAAACTGGCTTCCTCAGTGTGATGAAATGCTTTTGACCATCCATGGAGCCACGCTACCTGGGGATGCTGGTGCAACCCAGAGGGGAGAGGCCCTTAAAAGATTGGCAGCAGATGGCTGCAGTACACAGCATCACATCAAATCCTCAGGGCTATCCTGGTGTCCCAGATTCTGTAGTGCTATCATTCTCCTACCTTGTCCACTAAGGAGAGATTCAGTGCTTACAAACCCTGCTGAAACCCAGAACATGGTTTAATAACAGAGAAATGTAAATTGAGCAAACAAAACCGGGCCTGACTCCCTCGCAGAGCACCCCCTCCCATGTGGCTGCCTTCCCACGTGCTATCCTTGATTAGCAGCTCTGCAAGCAGGAGCAGAACTGGGTGTGTGAGCAGGTTCTTGCTGAGCAGGGCTTGCTAGCAGCGAGAAAACTAGAGATCCTCCAGAAATCAGAGCTGCCAACTCCTTGAAGGTTACTAAAATAGACAAAGGACTCAGTTGCCCAAAGGGGCTGCAGAAGCACCTCCACTGCCTGCTTTTTAAACCTATCAAGGTGAAGTGAAAAGCCTGGATCATTCTGGGTAGTCTCCCTGCTTTCTTTCCTGCTCTGCTCTCTTTTTTCAAGGCAACTTCCCACCACTGCTCTTATCAAGAATTTGCCATAATTCATAAGGACCAGACCAGAAAAGCATCCATAATCCTGGGTGGTCTAGGGTGTTGCTCATTACCAGGAAGCAGGGCACACAGTCAGACGGACCCCAACATCCCTCCCAGATCAGCAGGAACCTACCTCACTCTGTGTGGGAGCTGGGAAAGATTGCTCGTGCAGGCATCCCACCAGAGGTGGGGAAATATGGGGCACCAAGGGCTGGATTCAGCCCAGCAGATTTGATCAGCTGAACTGTTTTACACTCACAGATACAACTGTGGCCTTTGTTGGCTATATGGTGAATGCCAGGCTTGTCTGGGGTGTTTTTCATCCAGCCAAGCCCAGCAGGGATCAGCAAGCATAAGATTGATGTACCTGCTAATGCAGCTCCCAAGATTTCCTGGAATAATGAGAGAGCACAAGCATCAGAACCTCTGAGAGCAGCCATAAAAACCTGTCCCTATATCATCATCAGTCTCAGGAAACAAAAAATGCATCAAAGTCTATTAAGTCCCCTGCACACATGCATTGGACTTCTAGGTGACTTTCTATGAAGCTTCTATTTTGAGCAGTGATCAATTATGCATTTCAAGCCATATGGCACCTTCATTCCAGAAGGAAGGCATTTTGTCTTGAAATCTGTAAGCTAGAAAATCTACTGCATCCTGAAAAAAATGCAACACTGCCAGTTATTCACAAAAGCAGGATCATTAGGGGAAAAAAAAAAAAAAAAAGGAGAACCAGGATAAGATTAATCAAACACCCAATTTTCACTGAAATACTCTGGAAGGGGAAAGAGACTCTTGCATGTGCACTTCCAAATAGGTTGGTTTTGTTTTTTTTTTTTAATTAGCCTTCATCAGAACTTTGATTTTTGTGGGAAACCTGCTGCTTTACACAGCATTCCCAATTTAGCAGAAAGATCTCTTCCAGAATGGATGCCCACCAGGCACAAAAGCAACCAAGTCCTCTGGGGTCACTGTTTATGCTACCAGGAACGACCACACTCCTGCATTCTAGCAGAAGCATCATTCCCATCCCAGGAATTATGGATGAGAAATGTAGAAAAATAGTGCTCTCCAGTGGAACGAGAACACCCAAGGCACTTTTGAGACCCTACAGCAACAAGTGATGCTACAGACACTTCTTGTATGGGAGCAGGTTGCTCCTTCTTTCATAGCCTCACACAACCTAAGTTTCATTCCAGAGGCTCAGTGAAAATAGTGTTGCCTCTCAGAGCTCTCCAGGCCTGCTTGGAGTAAGATAACAAGGCGAAATTTAAGAGGTGCTTTAAGTCACTCACTGTTAGTGCTGGTTAAGCCAAAACCACAAAAGCAGCAGTAAGGGAAAGCTGTTTTGATTGCTGCCCCAAAGGGCAACGAATCATCAGCAAAGGCCAGCAACTCCATGGTCTGCAAAGGAAACCAAGTGGGTGACTACTGAACGTAAGTGTAATGCCCAGCCACAAGGAACTCCTTGGATTTAAAGCAGGCAGGACAAACTGGGGAGAAGGTTTTGGAAAAGGACCAAGTGTGAAGGTCAGCAGCTACACCCACTGCCTGCCCCTAACTGTGCACAACCCCAAACATTCACTTCACAGGTGCTGACAGATGCAACCCTTCTGCTATGCCAGGTACACCATTGCAGGTGGCAGATGGAGCAACAATCCCTCCTCAGCACAGAGGCACAGGCTCATTGTGCTCCCACAAAGGACTTTGGACCATGGCCCACTTCCAGAGCAAGCACAGGAGGCTCTCTTTGTGTAGGATTTTCTGTGAAAGCACACCCAGAGCTTTGGAAATGTTTATTAAACCTTTTCTTCCTTGTTCTGCAGGTCACTGCAGTTATTTGGAGAGATATACCTAGAGCTCAAGGTCTCCCAGGAAGACATAACGACGGTTGGCTTGCAGCAATGTTCCCTCTGTAAATAACTGCTGCGATCAAGGTTAAGCTCTTTGTGGTTGAGTGGATTTTAATAGGAGCAAAGAAAGGGGGAATGTGTGGGCAAGGCTCTCCCCAGTGCCAACAGCAAAGCTCTGCTGCTCCAGAGCCCTCCGGGAACTCCCTGGGACTGATCCCAAGCAGCAGAGTGCCTCCTTAGGGTGTGAACGAGGTTTTGCTGAAGAAAAGCAAGAGAAAAGACAATTACATCCCCCTCACTTATTGATTCTACTGCTGTGGTAACAGCTCAAATAGATCTTCACTCCAACACAGTCAACACTTCCTCCTGCTTCGGGCTATCCCTTCCACACCTGCACATCCAGGCTGGCAGTCCGTGCGTCTATCCCAGCCCAACCTCATTTCCCAGCCATTTGCCTGTCTCCAGCTCGCAGGATCCGTCAGCAGGTGGAGCTTCTCGGGAGCTCAGGCAGCAGCTGGCAGGCTTCTCACAGGAAGATTAATGCACTTGGGTGGGACCACTCCCGCAGCAGAGCAGCTCATCAACTCCAAACAGCTCCACGAAGGAATCAGTGCCCCTGACAAACGGCCTCTCCTGTAGCACACACACCTCAGCTCAGCGTTACCAGAATACAGATTTTTCTCAGCTTGGTGATGGGCTTCTAGAGAGGTTCCACCTTGGTATGGGCACAGGAAGGATGGCTGTGAATTTACAGCTTTCCTTTGGCTTTCATTTTAAAGGAGCACTCACCTGGATACCACAAGCAAAGCTAAAATAAAGAGGTTTTAAATGAAGAGGCTTTAATTAACGATCTGGATGTTGGATGAAGAGCTTTATGGGAATTCTTCCCAATGACTCTGGTGTCCCATACAGCAAGTTGGGAAAACTGTTTGACCCATGTTTGGCACTGATTAATGGCTTTTTTTCCCACCACTTCTCAGTTGCATTAGCTCTCACTGCCTGATGTCCCTCACCAGCTCTAAGCTTACCTTACAGCTCCACTGAACATATTCTCTTCTCCAGCTAATGCTTACAGGAAATATTTGCTTCTGCCAGTTCCCCAGGTTTTCAAATATCCACTCACAGCTGTCTTCTTGCCCTGGCGTGAGGGGACAGTGCTGTGCAGCCGACTCACAGTGCTGGGAGGCAGGATGAAAGGTGCCTGTGGATCTGGATGTGATCTTAGGGTTGGTGAAAGGTGCAAACCTCTCACCCCCATGGTCCCTTTTAGGGTGGCAACCACTCAACACCTCAAAAACTTTACCCCTTTTACTCTAGAACAACCCAGAGGACAGAGCTGGTATCAATGTCTCAGAAAAATATGGACTGAACTTGTGAAGGAACTGTTCGGCCAAACGACAGTGGAAAGTAACACCCAAAAAATGAAACCACCTCTGATAACAGCCCAGATTACTCCCCCACCACTGGTGGGTTCTTTCACACCTACCAGGAATTCACTTTGCCTTATAATATTCAAGAAGCACGGAAGCATGAAATTTGATTTCTTTCTTCTGCAGATGCTGGAGATTATTTTAATTCTAACTTGGTACCACTGAAAGAAAGCTCTTGTTCAGTGGTTTAATATAAAGTCTTTTAATATCTGTTGCAGAAATACAATCTCTGCTTTCTTTTCTATAAATGTACTAATCTCACCAAAGGATATAATTTGAACAGCAGAATGAAGTAGAATAAAAATATGCAGCAGCAGGCAAATGTTCTTTTCAAACAGGAACCTGCTCTGAGCTATCTGCACTCTGTTCCATCAGATTAGACCTGAGCAACAATTTAAATCTCAGCTCCAATGATCAATATGAAAAGCAGAAAATGTTCTTCCACCCTTTCCTGGAGATCAGTATGAGCAGATGCACAGTGGAGAGAAGCAAAAGCAAAAGCACACAGCAGGGAAGGGGAGATATATCAAAGAGAGGACACCAAATAAAGAGGAAAGTGTTGGAGAATTGCCTTGGCAAACAGATCACTGTTTGTATCACTGTCTGCAGGACCTGACCCTAATGTTTAACGTTCAAGAACCAGGTAGACAGAGAAATGAGTCACTGGGGTAAAAACAAAAACAAAAGAAGCAGGGGTGACAGCGCAGAAAATACATCCAGAGGATTTACAAATTTATTGCCTGCTTGAAACACATTTCTAAGGGGCTAACAGGCCAAACTATTTCTGCTTGAACTCAATATCAATTAAGAAAGACTCAACTGCATTACTACGTGCAAGAGAATGGCTCTGGTAATTCATAGTTAAATTATACAAACACATATCAAGGATCTTAAAGACACATTCAAGAGCTGATTGCTCACCTGCTGCAGGACCTTCTCAATGTATGGACTGCAGCCACTTGTTTTGGAAAGAAACATTGGATTTCTTAGACAGCTAACTCCTGATCTACCCTAGTTTTTAATATAACAAAAATGATTTTAAAAGAATAAAACTGTCCAATCACATTATGTATATTTTGTAACTTAGAGCACAAATAAATACCATTTCTGTCTCCACACTGATTTCACCATAAAGGTATTAAAACCCCAAAACATATGGCAGCTCCACTTGGATAAGTGAATGTATTCAGAATGAAAGATCCCCAGTTAAATGATGAAATGAAGTTAGGTGAACACTGCTGGCATGGTAAATAAAAGCAGAATCACTACCTCACTGGTGTCTGGAACTAGAAATACTCTCCTGACAATGACAGAAGATTTTAAGACTGGAAAAAAAAAAAAACCCAACCCAAATGCCTTCCATAGCAGGGTGAGAAGGAGATCACCCCAAACATGGGCACTAATACCAGTATTTAATGAAAAGCAATTTGCAAGTACCACAACAGCTTCATTTCCACCTAACAAGTAACTCCTGTGAGCATATTAGTACTGCCCACACAAGATTAATCAGTAGTTCAAGATCTACACAATAAAAGGTGGTTTTGTCCTTTTAAAATAAGGCTTCACTGTTCTTACAGAGACATGGAGAACACTTCAGGCAGTAACTGTTTTCCCTCTAGAGAAATTAAAAGAAAGAAGTTAAGAAATACTTGAGCAAAGGAGACAAAGGCAGCTCTTTGGTTCGTCTAAAAAAGAAGTCTTATTTTAGGAAAATTAAACTCTGGAAAAAATGTTCCTTTAGGAAACATTTCCTATTGCAATATGAGTAGAAGGTACAATATGTACTACATTTAGAGTTATGCTAAGCTGTTTGTCTAAGAGCAAAGTTGTCTGTCTTCATCACAACTTCTCATGGTTTTCTTCTGATTTCTCATTTATCAGGTCTTTAAATCCCAATTTTTCCAGTGGTTCGTTAGCCATAAGCTGCCTAAATTAAAAAGAAAAAAACAAAAAGCTTTTTAGAGAACACAGTTTATAAACAAAAGAACAGCAGCATTCGTTACTTCATTTAGTATAATTGACCCTAAAAAAATCCAAGAACATCTATACAGTTATTGCTGTTTGGCAAGATCTCAGAAATCTCAGTTTTTGGAGAGCAACAGTCGGGATTATTTTTTTTTCTCCTTAACAGTAATTAAATGTCTTGTTTCCTGATTTTGGATACTGAGTAAGTCTCCTCAGAAACGGACCTGACTCCTGGTTATCTTTAACTAACAGACTGCGTAACAGCTTTCTAAAATTCTACCTGTGCCATTTATGACAGTGAATTACCACTTTTAATTACCACTATCCTTTACTGCAGTGGTTTTCAAACAAGGTTTTGATTTGCGGCCCTCCTTGTCACCAGCCCATGAAAGTGTGTTTTCCTTAAATGCAGAGTTCCCTGACTCACCATTGTACTGGAAGCATTACAAAACAGTGCATGAATGGAAACATCCCTGGAAAACCAAACACCAACACTTTTTTCACTTGACCCGAAGAACAAGTTAAACTTTTAACTTGCCTGCTTGAAACATATTTCTAAGGGGCTAACAGGCCAAAGTATTTCTGCTTGAACTATACCTGAATTATACGAGGATGTACTATATAGGAAAATATATTATATACTTAAATATGTATTATATACTTGAATATACATATTATATGGGAATATATATTATATAATTGAATTATACTGGGCTGTATTTTGAGCTCAGCATTAAGACTCAATTGCATTTGTATACACAAAGAAATACCACTGGCTCTGATAATTCATGGTTAAGTTATGCAAACACCTATTGGGGGTCTTAAGTATACTCAGAGCTGATTAAGAAGGCCAGACAGGAGGTGAGCAAAGCACCGCCTGCAGCCACGCAGAAGTTTAACTTGTAACCACTTGGAAATAAAAATTAAGCTTCCCATCGAGAAATGCGATTGTGCAGGATGGAGACTGCCCGAGTGCCGCTGTTATCCCACCGTACGGGCTGGATAACATGGAAACATGAGCCAAGTGATGCTGATGCCGCACGGGGCACCTGCAAGGACACCTTCCTGTGTGACTGCGGGCTGCCTTCCCCTCCCGTCCCCGCAAAGGGATCCCCGCCCCGGGGACACCGGGCTGGCCCCCAGGTCTCCACCGTGTCCCGGGGACGCCCGGGACGGGGCAGGGCGGGTGTTGCGGGGCGCACTCGCCTGTCCATGCGGCACTCCAGGTAGGCCATGGCGTGCTGCCGGCAGGCCGCGCTCTCGTAGCCGCTGTGCCGGAGACACTCCATGAACCGCTCCTTGAAGGCGCTGCACTCCCCTGCAACACACAGCGAGGGGCCGTGACACCCACCGGGCCCGCGGCAGGGGCGGGGGGGATGGGGGCAGGCCCGGCGCGGGGCCGCGGTACCGCACCGAAGTGATCCAGCGGGAAGGCGCCCTTGTCCGGCGGCCGCGGCGTGAAGCTCTTGGTGCTGAAGTTCATGGCGGTGGACATGTCGCCGGCGTTGTGGGGGGGGACACAGACAATCCCTCAGTCCTGCGGTCCCTGTCCCTCGGTCCCTGCCCGGTCCGTCGGTCCGTCCCGCCGCCGGGGGGAGCCGCGCACCGAGCGCATCGAGCGGCACGTGACTGGGGCGGGGCCGCCCGCCATGATCGCGGCGTCCCCGTTGCCACGGCAACCGCGGTGATGGGCGGGTCGCCATGGAGACGCCGCCGCCACCGCCCTCCATGTTGGGCCGGGCCCCGGCGGGACGGTCGGGCCGGGGGTGTTCGTGTCTGTGCATTCAGGGCTTCATCAGCTTCTGCTAAATAAGCCGATTCCTCCTCATAAAAACCCGTGGTTTTGTCCTCCTTCCCCTCTGAACGCTCCGAATTATTCTTGGAGTTTTCCTGGGCAGGGCCAAGAGTTGGACTTTGATGATCCTTGTGGGTCCCTTCGAACACAGGAAATCCTGTGATTCTGTGAATGGGTGGGTGAGAGCGATAGCCACGGACCGCCTGTCTGCAGAGGGGCCTGGAAAAATGGGCTGGCCCTGGCACTTATTCAGCTGGAAATGAAGGGGGAAAGAGCCAAACTTGGATCCTGGTGTCAGCAAATCCTTTCATACAGGATCCAGCCCTAGCGAATCTCTCCCGTTTCTTTTCTATCCAGGGACGAGTCTGAGGCCAGGGTCCTCCTTCTCCTCTGCCATGAAGAACAAGTTCCTCACCTGCCACTGCTGAGAGTGCTGGGTCTTGACTTAAAAGCACATTTTTCAGGACCCAGCCCCAGCTGGTGTGATCCCAGAGCCCTGGGGATAACACTTGCAGGAAGGCAGTATGAACTTCCCTCAGAAACCCAGCAGGATTTTGGAGGAGCCATCCCTGTCCCACTGCAGTGACACGAACTCTGCCATCAGCTGCTCGTGGTGGCAGTAACATGATTGCTTATCCCTCATTAATCCCCATGGTTTCATGCCGTGCACAAACCTCATGGACAGCAATGAGTTATTTTATGCCTCCTACAAATGATGGGTGAGCAGGAGAGTTCCCATCACGTGGCATGAATGCTGATGAGGCTGGTTAAACCAAGCAGTTTTTGGCAGATGCTTGGGAAATGGTGAACTTCCAGATCCTCAAGATGGATAATCAGGAAAAACACCCCTATTGCCTGCAGGTTTACAGCACGCTTTCTGCAGATCCACAGTCTCTTCCTGAAAGGAGGATGAGAAATGGCTTTAATTTAACCTACCCGAGTGTTAACAGTGGATTACAGTAGTATTTTTTCTTCTTTGCTAATAGCTGCAATTGGTTTCAGACAGTCTTTCATCTGTTTCAAGTTGATTTTTCTTTTAATTAAATGACTGAGCTAAGTAGAAAGAATTCGAGGCTGGGAAAGAAAAAGAGAAATAGCTTCAATTTTTAAGGACAGTCATTATGGAAATACTACCTGCAGCCCTGTTTAAAGTGTGTTTTGTTTATGCCTTGATTGCTTTCTTATTACAGTATTGAAATTCTAAATGGAAAATTACACCGTGTTCTATTACATAAGCAACTGGTTTAAACAGGCTGAAATTTAAGGTTTTATTATTAGGTGTTCAGTGCTATGAACAATAGAGGGTTTTTATTATACAGCAAATGGCACTTTTCCACTTGACTTCATTACAACACTTGGTGGTAAAAGGGAGATACTCCTTTTTCATAAATACATGCAGCAAACTGTCTCCCAGATCTCAGAGGACTGAGCAGCTCTAGTTCACCTGGACGAGATTAACTGAAATGTCAAGGCACTCGATTTCAGCAAACTGCCCAAATTATATTCCTCACATTCTGGCACAGATGATGGTTCCCCATGTGATGAAGGAAGAAGTCAAAGGAAAAAGATGTGCAGGAATCCCACAGCAGAATTATTCCAGACAGATAATGACAATCCATTCCAGTTCTGTTTAACATCTTTATCAACAATCTGGGTGAGGGGATTGGGTGCATCCTCAGTAAGTTTGTAGATGACACCCAGTTGAGGGGCAGTGTGTATATTAGGAAGAATTTCTTTCTCAAAAGGGTTGTCAAGCCTTGGAACAGGCTGCCCAGGGCAGTAGTGGAGTCACCATCCCTCGAGGGATTTAAAAGACATGTAGATGTGGTGATGAGGGACATGGTTTAATGGTGGCCTTGGCCAGTACTGGGGGAAGAGCTGGTCTCAATAATCTTAAAGATCTTTTCCAACCTAAACTATTCCATGATTCTAGGCAAAGGCTATATCAACTTGATATATTTTATTATATCCAAATATTATTATCTATTCATTATCTGTCTGTCTTTGGAGCCTTAAATGTTGTAGTTACCCACCTTCAGGTCAGGTATAGTAGCAGGTGTTTGGTTATGGTTACTTAATGTTTATATTGCAAATTCCAGTTGCACCTCATAGAGTTTCCTTCAAAGGTACATGCTGTTATACAATCTAATACATGTGCTTTAGCAGTTAAGGATGTATTTTTCCCAAGGAGATCAAATGAAACCCCTGTTAGATAATCAATGTGAAGAAAAAAAAAACCTCATTTGCAGATTAAGCCAACCAATTCCAAAGAAATTCAATAAAAATAAAGCAGTGTCATACACAGAGAATTAAATGTTTTTCCCATCTTATCTTTCAAAGAAGTGAGAGAATTTGACAGCATCAGGGAAATATCAAGTAGCTGCTTCAGTAAAAAAGTGCCCGTTGTACAAGAGAAATCAGATAATTTGTAAAGCATACAGTGTTTCACAGAATCTCTAGTCTGGAGTCCTGAGCCCTTTCTGAAAATTAGAAGGCTTCCCAAACTAGGGAAAATCTTGGATCTTCCTCTTTCAAGGTACAGAGCTTGATAGATTAAAAAAAAAAAAATCCTTTGCTTGAATCAGAGCTGTTAGTCATTAGTTATGGACTAAAGATTCATTAAATATGGATTAAAGAAACATTTAAAAACTGTTTGCTCTTTTACAATGTTGTCAGATAGTGCTGAAAACTTATTCCACTATTGGTGTTTATCTGTCAGTTGTACAAATGTCTCTTCAGAAGGAGTTATTACATACCACTACTTTTCAGAATCACCAAACTGAATAATACTTCAGAGAAGAGCCTTTATTCTTTTTTATGGGTGGGGTAAAGTCGGTGACTTCCATTATTTTCTCTCTTGCACCACACTGCATCATTTAAGAGCCTACAGATTCAAATTATCAGGTAGTTAATTTGAAAATAATTTATTGACAAGCCATGAAAGGCTTCGAGTAAAGCACTCAGGGATTTTGTAGCTTGACTTGGGATAGCTGTAAGAAATTAATGAGATGAACAAGACCAAGCACATTCAGATGCTGGAATTTGTGCCCTTGAGACTGCTGTTCCCAGCCCAGGCGCAGAACACACCTCAGAGAAACATCCTTCCAGGATCACTCATTCCTACACCTCACCCTTGCAAGGCGAGCACGCCGCCAGCTCTTACATAAGGTCTCTTGCTACATCACTGCCACAGGCTGTTGTAAACCATTTTTCTCCCTTTTAATTCAGGTTACTAGACAAGCAGAAATGCAGAATATTACCAGAATAGTCTGGGGAATGGGGATTTTTGTTGTGGATGATTAATGAAGTATTATTATTTTGCACTTACAGGGAAATTGTAGTTTCATGCCATTGAGGTCAGGGCCTTAATATGTTATGTGCTCTGCAAAGATGTACCGAGTGATAGCTCTCTTTTTGATTACTGCTGAGCCAAAGCCTCATCAGGTTAGAGAGGAACGTTGTAGAAATAGTAACCCTGCACTGAGATGCAAAGAAACCTTTATCTTACATTGCTAGTTGCAGTTGTGGTATATCTAAATCCACATCTCTACCTGCATCCAGACAGGGGCCTGAATGTAAGATGCTGGGCCCCTGGCTCTGTAGATACCTACCTCCTAATCACCCTTCATGATATGTTCCCAAATTTCTCTTGGATTAATACAATTTCTGCAGTACTCCGTTGAGATGGACTGAGGGTAGAAAGCCAGAACATAAAATCCTTGGTGCTATGACAAGGCAGTTGATTTGATCAGTTGTATTTTGAAAATCAACTCCGACCTTCTCAATACTGACTTCCCAGGTCAGACTGCTGTGACTTGGTGTAAATGTGAGATCTGGAAGAACATGGTTCTGGCTACAGTCACAAGGGGTTTTACTGCAAGTATTTTTGTAGATATGCATATTGAAAAGTACATTACCAGCACCAAACCCTGGGATCTCCCATGTATTTTCTCACTGAATGAGACTAAGGAAGGAAAGGCATCAATTCAGTACAACAAGAAGGCTTTTAAAAGCACCAAAGTTCCCAAGAATGGTAAATACTTCACAGGAGTGGAAAATACTGTCACCTTAGGCTCTACACAGGGACAATGCACTAATCCCATGCATAGATTTTTTTATTTTCTTCTCCCAGTGACCAGGCCCATCACATAAATTCTTTCAGCTCAGAATATGTAAAAAAAAAAAAACCATGAGTCTTTAAAATTTTCTTTTTGCCGTGAAATAATGATTTTTAAAAATATTTTTCAAGGACTCTTTCTTCTCGAAGTAGATTTGCAACCCACACTGATTTGACAGATAATTGGAAAGAAACTAACAAGTTATTTGTATGAAAATGAGCATAATGAACACTTGAGATACTGATCACTACCTTGTAGTGATTCTGCAGAAATACAGATTGGCAGGGTGGGAAGAAGTGGGTGTAATCCAATAAAACAATGCAATAATGATGAAAAATTGAAAGAGGTCAAAGTCGGGAAGCTTTTGATTTCTTTTTGCAGTGGCATTTGTCAAGGCAAGCAAAATCCATTAGCAAGGAGCAGCCTGAGTTTTAACACATCTGGGTCTTTAAAAATGTTAATGTTTAACAGGGTGTGCTCAGGCTTTATATGTTCCTGATAACAATGCACGGGCTGATAGGCATCTCCAGAGGTTGTAAATCAGTGGCAGAGCCTTGCAAGGCACACAAGCACTTGGTGTTCACTCTCATGGTTTATTATGTTATCAGCAGTCATTGAATTATGGCCTTATAACAACCCTTTCCCTGCATTATCCTACGGTTACTGTAGCATTGTTAACCTGTGTCCCATTAGAAGATGATATGACCTTCTGCAGATGAGCACACAGAAATTACTGTGGCTGTTTAATGTACAGGCTCATTTTCTAGGAGGAACTGAGCTGTGCCCACAAAGTCTGCTTACCTTAAGATGGTATCAGTTCTGGCTTGGGCTGGTAGAAAGACAAAGACACGTGAGCAGGCAGCAATGTTTTCTCCCCAGTCCTGTGTGGGATGCCTCACCTGCAAGCCAGCAACTCATTTGTAGGCTGTGTTCAGAGTTGCATACTGGAAGCCAAGGTATGTGAGGAAGAAGTGGAGGTGAGGACATCAGATTGGCTGTATTTTAAGACTGCAATCATTCCCTCCTGCTGGAGAGCTCCTCCATTATTTCCCAGAGTGCATACACCAGTCCAGCAGGTTGCAAGTCCATGGGCTCACTATTTGAGAAAGGGTTTCACCCTATATTGTCACCAGGTACAACCTGAAGCTTGAAACAGATTGGAAGCTCTTGGGAAGATGCTCTTTCTTGCTATGGCAGCAGCCAGCTCCATTTCAACAGACCTGTATGTAAACAGAAACAACAGATTTCCTCCACTGGTACCCAACTGGCGCCATGAAGGGTTTTTTCCTCCCTCTTACTGTGTATTACAAAGTGTCAGGAGTCCCAGTGGTCACAGAGAAGAATCTGTTACCATTTGAAATGTCTGGGAGAAGAGAGTGCAGAAAAAGACCTCATAATTGTGCAGCAAATCTTGAGACTGACATGACCATCCACTGCCCTCTTTTCTTTGCCGACCCTGCATAGTCCTCTTCTGCACAGGAAAGTTCCCCCCTGTGAGAAGCTCAACTCCTGATAACAAGCCTTGAAGAGCAGGCAGATGTGCAGGCACATGTGCAGGCACTTTTTTCATGTCAATCTAGTTAGAGTTTATTGATTCCCCTTGCCTTCGGCTAATGTACTTTTATTATTATTAATAAATAATCATCATTTTTCCATCAGTGGAGCCTGCACCCGGGAGCCTTAGAGAATTCTAGCAAAAGTATTATTAAAGCTAAAGATTTCTAAAGGGGTGAACAGCAGCACAGCCCAGTAATCTGACAGAATGTGCAACTGGGGGAACAAAATATCCTCATTTGAGAATACGTGATAGAGCGTCAAAATGGCTCTTTCCCCCAGTTACCATTTCAGCGGTGGCCTCCTGTTCATGATAATTTCAGCTTTGTTCTCATCCCTCCAGGATGCAGAGGGTGTAGGTGGCTCTTGGGGAGCTGTCTCCTGGGCAGGCGGGCTCTTGCAGGCCCCTGCCCTGGCATGGTGCGTGACTCAGTGCACCTGGAGGGCCAAAAAACTGCTGCTGTGTGCTCCTCCTGCCTGGCACCCCCTCTGCAACAGCTGCCCAGGCAGCCTCCATCCTCTGCCTAGCCAGCTGCACTCTGATCCTGGCTCCTCCCAGGTTACAAAGGTTCAGAATCTCTTTCCCAATCTGGGCAGAAGGACTCCCTGGAGGGGATGGTTTCTCCTAGAGGATTGCATGCATCTGCCCATAAACAGAAAGAGTCATCACCAAACACAGAGTCAGACATGGACACCCAGTCCTCTGGACAGTAAACTGCAAAATAATGACTGAAGTGGTTTCAGGAGTGGTTTGGAATTGCTGGTAGAGAATTTTTGGGACAAAGATCAATAACAATGCCAGCAATGAAAACACTGTGTTGCTCAAGGAGGTGGTTTCACTGGGGTGGCAGGAAAGCAAAGAGAATCAGAGCTGTCACCTGTAAATAGATCCACTCCCACTGGCGATCCTGAATTAGCACATCTTAATGCAACCACCATTCCAGCTCCTCCATGGTCAGTCTTGTCTTTCCTGAGGGCTTGCTTGCCAGCTGCACCCTGGTCCATGTGTTATTGTGGGCTTTCCCTCCTGCATTCTGCCTCCTCTACTGCATCACCAGTGGTCCAGTTGAGTCCTGTGACCTGGCACCGTGGCAGCAATCCAGCATGGGTCCTGTCCCTGCATTCTGCCCCTGAAATCAGGTGGAGAACAACATGCCCATAACAGAGATTTTCACTGGAAAACAGACACCTTGTCTCAGTGTTATAGATGAAACAGGAGCTCCTGGTTACGATAATCCATGGTTCAGAATAAAATAGGGTGTTTTATTTGTCAACATAATGAAGTACATCTGTTCTAAATGGATGTTAACAAGACCACAGAGTCCTTTTCTCTGCACAAAGCTGCTTCCCCAGAAGGTGTGTTCAGGAAATGACAGAAGGGCTATAAAGGGACCCCAAGACGTTCATGCCCACACTTGGATTTGGACATGGCCATGCTGAGTTTCCTGCAGTACGTGGGCTCCAGCTCGCTGCTCTGTTTGGCAGCAGGGCTGTTTGCTCTCCTTTACTTTCTCACCAGCTCGAAGAAGTCAGTTTGCAGATTGCCTCCCGGGCCACGGCCTCTTCCTCTGATCGGAAACTTGAACGTGGTGGACCTCAAAAAGCCTTTCCAGTCGCTGACAGAGGTAGGGGCTGGGTGAGCAGGGAGGGGGTAAATGTGCAATTCCCAAAGTGAGAAACGCAACAGAGAAATGGAGATGCAATTGTGTTTGCTTTGCATGGAGGGCAGAAATGAGATATTTGGCATATAGGCCAACTGGCAGAATGACTTTTCCTTCAGAGGTTTACAAACACAAACATGTATTTATATATATAAATATAATACACACACTCATTCCTTTATATGCACTTCAGTGTACACCCCCATCCTTTGCAATCAGCTCCATATTGTTGGTGTTTTGAGCCCTTCAGAAGCTGCAGGCAGAAGACTCAATTTGGGCCAGTGTGGTGACAGATCAGGACTATTTGCCATCAAGAGAGGTCTCACTGCAAAGCAAAGCACAACTCTGCCTCCTCAACTCTTCCCCTGCACACACACTCTGGCCAGGGTTTTATTAAGGACTTGATGCAGGACTTTTATATGTCTAACTAAAAAATTTGCTTTTTCTTACANATGCAGGAAAGTAGGGTATCATCCCCACAACAGAAGGAAGAGGGTCCTATGCACACATTTCCAAAGCTAATTATATCCCTGCAATGCGAAGCACAACTCTACCTCTCCAACCATTCCCCTGCATGCACACACTGGCCAGGGTTATCAAGGACTCGATGCAGGACTTTTATATGTCTAGCTAAAAAATTTGCTTTTTCTTACACAGTTCCATGGATACTTTTCTTTCTAAAAGAAATTAAAAAACCATTTAAATATTATAAAGCCAGGGGCAATGTTTGTTTCTGAAAGTGTCTGCTGTGTTCCCATAGGGAGGGGGTGACAAGTCAGTGTGAGTTCAGATTTCTTCTGGCTACTGTAGAGACAGTTGAGGTGCTGTGAGTGACCTGTCACATGCCCTATGTGTGCTTACTGGACACTGTGATGGAGAAGAGCCAGTCTGCAGTGAACTCCTTCACTTGAACATCTGCAATGAGAGGACAGCACAGACACTGAAATCCTCCAGTTAATTGTAGAAAAAAGGGCATTCTGGGTTGCAAAAGAATGGAATTCCTATAGCAGGCATGCAGTGCTCATCTGCCCTGATTTACAGTGCAGAGGATTGTGCAGAGACCAGTTTTGATGGGCTCCTGGACCTGAGCTCCCAGCTGATCCTAGGCATGTTTGAGGATGTCAGTATGAAAGAGCAACTATTTTGGGCAGTATTGGGGGATTTTATAATACAGATGTCAGGGGATGGCACCAGACTCATTTCCTGTAATCTACCAAGCAGCTTTATTTAGGCTTTCAGGCCTTCCACATTCAATACTTGTGTTTCTGAGTGAAAACAGAGTGGGTGCCAAGAAGCAGTAATGCAAAGAAATGACCAAAGAAGGCTCAGAGACAGCTGTGATTCCCTGCCCCTGGCTCTGCCACACACTCTGTGAGCTGCCAGGGATGAAAAAAACAGTGCTAATGTTATCTCCCAAGCCGTCAAACCACCATTTGATGAAAACAAATTCAATTTGTCTGGTGTAATAACAGGAGCTGCTTCTAATCTGAAATTCAATTTGTGGAATGTATCGAATGCATAGCAAATGGTAACCCAGGCACATCAGAAACAAGAAGACATTTGGAGCTGGTGGCTTGAAGTGTGTTTAAACGAAGTCTAAAATACCAAGTGAAGGATTAGCTTGTCAAAGCTACCTTTCTGTGTAACAGATGATCCATATTTAATTTGCTATAAAAGCCTGGTGCTCCTGTGACATTATCTACAAGAACATGCTTCCTAGTTGGATTCAAGTTTCTGGTGGCCAGCAAATAATTTTGCAATGACTGCAACATTATGCACCTTGCCATAATTAGAGACAAGTGCTGTCCTGAAAGAAAGAGTTATTGTCTAGCTTTGTTTTTGCAGTGTTTGTGGCTTCAGCCTCAAAGGTGTGTGCACGCCCACTTGCCTCAGGTCAACATCATTACAATAAACAGGCCTGCCTGCCACAGCATTCTCCAACCAGCCTCCCAGTGTGGTATCACTGCACTGGCCTGTTACTACAGAACACCACAGGAATGCAATGGCATTTTATTGACTCCCCTGATAGGAGAAATGATAGCAGACACCTTGTTGTGCAAACAGGATGCAAGCTGAGATGCTGGCAATCGATAGCTGTTGCTTATTACTTGAATTACAGCAGCACCTGGAGACTTCAGGCAGGGCTAGGAGGCTCCTTTTGGTCTAAGAACCACCTAGGGTGGCTGGTGCTAGTGTTTGAGTCCAGATCTGGTTTTGAATGAACATATTTATTCACCTTGTCAGCTATCCAAGACATATGGAAACGTGTTCACCGTGCATTTTGGACCCAGGAAAGCCGTGGTACTGGCTGGATATGAAACCATCAAGGACGCCCTTTTAAATCATGCTGAAGAATTTGGAGAGAGGGCAGAAATACCCATATTTAGGAAAATGACGCAAGGAAATGGTAATTGACCTTTTGATTGGGTAGGTTTTGTAGTTTGTTCAGTACCTTCCTACAGCAGAGAGTATCACCGTTGTATAGATCACTCTTTGTGATCTGAAAGAGGTACCAGTGTATAAGAAAGCCTTACAAATGTTTATGAACAACAGGTGACATGAGATGTTCCATCTTTATTTTAGGCATAGCATTCAGCCATGGAGAGCTATGGAAAACTATGAGAAGATTTACCTTGTCCACACTGCGAGATTTTGGGATGGGAAAGAGAACCCTTGAGATCCGAATCCTGGAGGAAGTAAATTCCCTTATCAAATATTTTGAATCCTATCACGGTGAGTGTCAAGTCTTTCATCCAGAGACAGAAAACAGGTCTAGCAGAACAATAAAAATTAATGAAAGTTTAACTCTGAGCAAATGGTAGCTCGTGGTTAAAGTTCAGCATATGCTGCAGTAGGTTATTGAACCAAGGCCTTAAAACACTGAAACCAAGTTCCCTCCTATGCATTATGGGTGGGGAATGAGTTTTCTTTGGGAGCTCAGGACTATATTTCCATAGGAAATCAGGCCAAAAAAAGCACAATCACATAGTCCTTTCTTTTAATTGCTTGAAACACAGGGAAACCATTTGATACAAAAATGATACTCAACAATGCTGTGTCCAACGTCATCTGCTCGATATTGTTTGGAGAGAGGTTTGAATATGATGATCCTGTATTTCTAACTTTGCTGGAGCTGATAAATCAAAATACTAAGCTGTTGGGCTCCCCGATGGTGCTGGTAAGAGCTCTATTTTATGTTTTAACGTTTAGATTTTTTGGGGATATCAAGTTGTCCATATTTGTTCTCCTGGCCTCCCATAACTTGCTTCTTGAAAACAAACATTATCAGCCAGCCAGTCCGCCCATACAGAACAGATCTGTGGTTCTGTATCTAAAACACATAGATTCCCAGGCCCCTGTGCTTAGTGTGTGAAGCTTACGAGTAAAAGAAAAGAAAACCAAACCAAAATCTTCACAAGAGGAACAACTTTACCCTCTTTGAAGAGCAGAAGCACAATCTCAAACCTGCCTTCTTGTATTCCACATTCAGTAACTGTCTTAGTTATGCTTCCCCTAGTATCAAGTTTGACAAACTTCTTTTTCTTTTATTCTGGCCACTGAAATTCAACCTTAGCGAGCTAACAGCCTGAAATAATCCTGTTCTTTCCTGACACAAAGCTCCTGCTTTGACCATCAGTGGAGTGAGCCACACTGAGGTCCATGTCTGGCTGTAACCCCAGGATAGCTAAACCCAAAAAGCACCACCCGAGCACAGGTCAGAGAAATGTTTTCTGTCTGTGGAGGTGGCCAGTTCAAGTCCCTTCTGCTGCCATAGGGCATGACACACCTGAGGACGTTCCCTGGAATAACTACAATGCTCACATTCCCATCTTTCACATCTGAAACCCTCTGTCCCACCATCTACACAGATGGAAGCCCTGAAAAAAGATTTAAGCTGGTGAATCTCCCAAAAGTCATGGCAAGGAATCATGCAGAGGCATAACAGAACACTCTCTGCAGGAATCCATAGCTGCTTGGACAGTACATGTGAATGTGGGGGGATTACAGCAGCCTGAAACATCAGGGCATGGGACAAAGTACAAGCAGTGTGATTTGAGATACCAGTATGTGTTCAGAATGTCAATTAACAGTAAGAATTCTTTTGCTCCACAGTTATATAATTTCTACCCATCCCTTGGATTTCTCTCTGGAGCTTCCAAGACTGTGCTAAAAAATATCAGTGAGTTGAACGCTTTTCTCCAGAAGCTCTTCCAGCAACACAAAGAGGAGCTGAATGAAAATGATTTAACAGGCTTTGTTGATGCCTTTCTGGTAAAACAACAACAGGTACTTTAAAGCTGAGTCTCAGAGTCTTTCTCTTCTCATAGCTGTGACTTATTCTTAGGACTGGCCATCTGTCAGGGACTGGGAGTGCATGGTGACAGAAGGACTGCAGTGAGCAGGATATATCAAACCTTATACTCACAGTGAGCTGTGCTGGATTTACTCCATGGCTTCACTGAAACTGCTGGTTAAAAGGTTGCCATGATGTCCCGTGTGTGTGGCATAAGTTACCACCCAGCACACATAAGGAGGAGATCATCCCAAACCTTCCTGCAAGAATGGTACAGTTATAAACTGCATTGCAATAAATAAATTCCAACTAATCTAATATCTGGACCTGGATATTGCCCATATGCTCGGGACCAGACAAATTCCACACAGCACAGGCTGTACTGCTAAAATGCTAAATGTTTAGTTTTCCAGCACGTTTAGAGTTACAGAGAGCTAAAACACAGATAAAAATGGTGGCAACACAGTCACACATAGGTGTCACTTGCTGTAGAACTTATGGCCATTACCTGTATGTTTTGAAGGAGTCAAAGAAACCCCACACTATGTTCGACAATGGAAACCTGACATTTTCAACCCTGGACCTCTTTGCTGCTGGGACTGAAACTACATCTACAACTGTGCGCTGGGGGCTCCTTCTGATGATGAAATACCCAGAAATTCAGAGTAAGGCTGACAAGTCTCTTGTACAATTCATTGTTGCATTCTTCAGGCTTTGGTTGTGAAAGGGAATGGAACTCATTCAGGGCTGCCTAGAGTAACGATTCTGAGTGCTCTGAGAGTGATAACAACCGTTGACTTTACAAAGGAATTTTTTTCAGCTGGATTGCAATAAACCAGCCCAGCCAAGTGGGAGAGGCTAAGGGGCAGTCTACAGTTACAGTAAAGCTCCCCCATGATTATTCACCTGCAGGCTATGGGCTTACGTCACTAAAGGTCTCCTCAGGAGCTGATTCTGATCTGGTTTCTGTTGAAGGTTATGGGGTAACAAGGGTGTGTAGTCAGAATTAGGCATAGGATGGACTGTAGTGACTCTGTTCAAATTCCCTTGGCTCAACAACAAACCTGAAAGAGCCATACCAAGCCCTGGCTTACCCACTTCTGCTCTTCCCAAATATTCACAGTTTTCCCTTTTCTTCATCTTTGACAAACTGGAAGTCATTTCAGTTGCAAGGTAAGGTTGTTATCAGCTTCTTAATCCTTTCCTCCCTCCAAGGAAAGATTCAGGAAGAAATGAACCGTGTCATTGAACCAGGAGAGCTGCCTAAGTTGGAGGACCGGAAAAAAATGCCTTATACAGAAGCAGTGATACATGAAATACAAAGGTTTGCCAACATTGTCCCAATGGGTGTATCACGATCAACTCCCAGCGACGTGAATTTCCGAGGCTACATGATTCCTAAGGTGAGCTTTGAGGACAGCAGCTTATGCTGTACAGATTCCTTACATTTTTCTTTAAAGCAGACAAAAAAAAAAATACAAAGAACTAGAGACACCATGTTGCATGTTTTAGTCTGTGACCCTTTGTCTTGGATCCAGGATAACTGTTATAGCATACGACGACTGTGGTCTGTTACAGCTGTTTGAATCTTGAATAACCATAATTAAATTGCACTGGTTTGAATATTTTATGTCAAATGTGGAGCATCTACTTCAGCATCTTTCTTGAAATATCTGACTCTGTAAGAAAGGAATGTTTTGTGGTCCAAAAAATAAAACAGCAGCTACTGATAACAGACAGAACCACAATGGGGCAGGGAAGCATCCCACTTCTATTTGTCATGGCTCAGTCTTACTTGCCTCTTCATATTAGAAACAAGAAAGCAGTCTGGCTCAACTAGGAGAGTGATCTCCTCTTCCATGTGTTTCTTTGATCCCTTTCAGGGTACTGAGATTATTCCACTGCTGACCTCTGCTCTGAATGATGAGTTACACTGGAAAACCCCAGATCAGTTCAACCCTTCCCATTTCCTGGATGCCAACGGGAATTTCATTAGGAGAGAGGCATTTATTCCATTCTCCATAGGTGAGAGGGGGTTGTGTGTGTATCCCACCTGGGGCTAGGCTAATGGCAGTTCCTCCAGATTCAGGAAACTATGAAAGCCAGGGATACAGAATAAAGGATGGGGCATTTCTAGTCATTTTTCCTGACCACCATTGCTGTCAGTAACCACCTCTTCTTTGGGAGATCTGGGAGACACCAATTTATTCACAGTCACTGAATAATTTCATATACCTACAGCCCTCTGTGTAGCTTGAGACCAAGTCAGTAGCACCTCTAACACACAGAGAGAAGGAAGGGAAAATATCCTACCTCAGCAGTCTGTTCTTACAGACTGTATCCCCAGTTGAGGTCTCAGAGATCAATGCTAACAGTTACAGTGCTGATCATTAACTTCTCTCCTGGTTGTTTTCAGGACGAAGGGCTTGCCTTGGTGAAGGACTGGCCAAAATGGAGCTGTTCCTCTTTTTTGGGGGCTTGCTCCGCAAATTTGTTTTCCGTCCCCCTCCAGGAGTGGATAAGTCAGACCTGGATCTCACTGCTGATGTCGGCTTTACCTTGAACCCCATGCCTCACCTGGTTTGTGCTGTGCCCTGTGAATGATCGAACAACATGGCAGTAGAGTAGTGAACACTTCAAGCTTGAAAGCAAGTCTACTTACAGGGGGGAATAGATGTCTGTACCTGCACTTTAGGGCAAGGAAGACACCAGGCAGTGCTATTTTTCTCATTCATGCCATTCTCTCCAACAGCTCTTGAGGTGTCTCTAATGCAAACCCTTCAGACAGCCCTGAATACTGCTCTCAGAAACAGTGTGATTCATTCCTGGAACAGCATGCCAGAGCTGCTGTTTTCAGGACTATTTGAAAGAATGAAATGCCTTCAAGCCTCCTCTATAGATGTAACCCATCAGAGGCTCTCCTCTGACAGCCTCCAAGGGGAATTTCTCAGCCCAAAGCCCAAGCTCTACAGCAGAGCTAATTACTGATGGCCCAGCTGGAGACAACAGACACTTAATGCATCTGGAAATCTCCTCAGGATGGTTTTTCAGCTTAGCCTCCAATGAGCTTCTGTTGTGCCACACAACCTGCCTTATCTTTATTACAGAGTCCCAGACATGAGGGTGTAACGTGGGCTGATGCCAAGACCCAGGCATAGGACAGTTATCAGAAAACATCTAAGTGGTTTGGGAAGTGGGTTCATTCCAACTCACACCAGGCACTTCATGCTGAACAGCCTATTTATGATGGGGCCAATTTAGCAGCATTCTGCTGCTGCTAGGAGAGGCATTTATACCACTCCCTCACCTCTCCTGGCTTCATCCTGGCTCTGGCACTTGTCCAATCCCTTACTGGGCCATCATAGATCCCTAAACCGGCAGAAAATGACCAGTCATGGCAAGTGAAGAGTTTCTAATCAGTGTGGCTAAAGCGACACAAGTCCATGGCAGCGGGAGGGCGATGCAGCCTGGGGCTGGGCAGCAGGACTGCCACACTCCATCAGAGAGCTGGGAGAGGCTCAGCCCTCTTCTCCACTTGTCATCGTGGAAACAGATGTAAAACTGGTAACAGAGTCTTGAAGGAGAAGCAGGTTAGACTTTGTTACCAACTTGGTTTCTTGTACCATTAACTTGTTATATGGGGGTCTCTGTGGAAAGCTGGGGACACCCCAGAGACTGTGGCTGTCCTAGAGCAGCTGATTACTACAATTGATGGTTTATTTCATGTAGCATCCATTAGGAGTAGGAACAAGTTGCTGTAGCTGCAAGGCTACATTCATTGAGGGAAGCATGATACACCTGTGAAATCTGAACGGGGGTGCAGGTACAAGAGGGGAGGCTGCTTTATGTGCTGTGAAACAGGCAGGAAACCACACATGGGTGAGGGAGAAGTGGGTCGCTGGAGATGCTTTCTTTTTGGTCTCGAAGTGGGAAAGAAAGGTTAGGATGAAACAAAAAAAGGGAGAAACCAAGTTGTAGAGACTGAGGGAGCAGTTATGGCAAAACCTACAACATAAAATTAAAGTTCCTGTCATCTAAAGTTGATCTGTGCTGCAAGTGGAAGGAAAGAAAGGAGAAAGAATATGAAGGGATGACAAAGTAGGGTGGCCTCTGGCCAAGCCACTGACTCTTCTCACTAGCTTTAGTTCACACAAATAAAGGCAGCACTCTAACATTTATACTGTACCTTGTACTTGTACTAGTATTGAACTTGTACACGTGCTGTACCACAGGGCGAGCTCCAGCTCCTGGTTACAGCTCAAGGAGTCTCCTGGGCAAGCTGTGCAACCGGGAAGCCTTCGCTGCTGCGCTTGCTTACGTTTGTTTTGCTGTTGCTCTATTTGCAGTCTAACTACTGCAAGCCTGACCTTATCACCCATTTAATCATTAAATATTTTATTCTGTTGCTGTTGATCTATCTGGTGTTACAGTATGAAGTTGATTTTGGGTCAAACTGATAAAGTTGGACCGCACCACCTTTAATACACCCACACTAGAGAGGTGAGCACAGGGATCCTTGGGCAGCACATGCAGCCAGGACGTTTAGCAACACAAAGAGTGAGCAATACTCATAACCACAAACAGCTCAAAGGAAATAATTGAATTTCTAATTCCAGAAAATCACAACTGCTGTGTGAGTCAGGATGTGGCTCTGCGTGGCTCTACGATGAAGCCCCTTACAGTGGTCCCTGTGTCTCTTGTGTTTGCTTACAAGGAACTCATCACGATAAAAGCCACCAGGAGTTATCTGAGCCTGCAGTCCTGGGTGCACTGCTGGTCAAGAATGGGACTGGCAGGGGAGGCATAGAGATTTGGGAGGATTTAAGTTAAAGGATGCAGGGCTCACTGGTTAGCTCTCCCCAGGCTGGCTGGCTGGCAGTGCAGTGGTTGCACTTTAGGAGCCCGATGTCCAATGCTTCACATCCTCACCAGCACCACCCAGTTCACATGAGGTGGCAGAGTGCCACGTGGGCACAAGGGATGGAGGACAACCCGGCCGGGAGCACCCTGAGGGGCTCGGCTGCCCCAGGAATGCACCCGGAGCAGTGTCAGAGCCTGGCAGGTGTTCCATGCTCGGCTCTGTGTGCTCAGGCAGGGCAGCACGTAGCAACACGGCTCTGGAGCAAAACACGTACCAGACACATTACTGAGACAGGAATTTCTTGTCATCGCAAGAGTTTTACTTACCTTTGTCATTTTAATGCATTGCACTCAGAGCCTGGTTTGTAAAAAACCACAATACACTCCCCCTGGCTTTTCAGGGATAGTTTAAGTCTCTTTCTGAAAGGCCTTTTTATGATTTCAGAGGTTCTCAGGGCAAGGATGAAAAACCAGGAGAGCACCAGCAACACATAGCTTTTGCACCACAGGGTGCTGCTGATCAGAGAAAACCCTGCAGGAACAAACATTTTTGCCCAGGGTGCAGAGCATGTGCAAGTTCTCATCACAGTGCCCACGTTCTGTGTCCTGTGCCAGCCCTGATCTTTCCTGCCTGTCTTTACAGCCCCTCTGCCTCTTCGTTCACTGCAGAAGGCAGGGTTGAGTCATCCTAGGCATGCTCTGGGGGAAACCATTGCCTCCAGCCCATTTCTTGGAAACTAATAAAAAAATAAATCCCAGAAATGTTGCAACACACTCGCTGCTTCTGCTTCTGGGTGGCTGCTGTGCTGTAACATCTCCCCACCACGCAGAGACCTCCAGTGTGCAACCCAGCCCCGTTTGCTCTGGGACCCTGCTTACCATAGCTATGCCCCACTCTGGATCAGGTCCTCCTCCTTCTCTGCCTTCTTTGCATTTGGAAGGTTGAGGGACCATATTTGCTGAATATTGGCCTTTATATGATCTAACCTTTGGACAAACGTACCTTTAGCCTTGCGCTTCCTCGTCATGTAAGAGAGCTCTTTCTTCCCTGAACAATCTTATTCCTTTGGCTGTTTATCCCCAACTTCCTCCTGAAAACCACTATTCAACAAGGCAGACCTCAATTTCTACAAGATTTAAACCTTTATGAGGGATGCAAGTTCCAGGTGTTTGACTTAAAATCATCTTTGACTTAAAATCATTCCATTCTCCTGTCTTGTTCCCCTTCTGGAGCCTGCCAGGTCAGCTGGCTTCATTAACTTCCCTAACATCTTCCCTCTATCTCTTAGAAGCTGCTGTTGCAAAATGAAGAGCCGTCCCAGAAGCTTCGAATCTAATTTTGTCTTTCCATTCCACTCATGAATCCACTCATGATCACTTGATCCAAGCTAATTTTCCATGGCTAGCTATTACATGTCCTCTGCTTCAGACACAAAGTCTGAAATCACATCCCTTCTGGGCAGTTCAGAGCAGACTTTATGAAGAAATTTATAGGCTACGAGCCCCCAGGGATACATGGGCTTTACCATTATTAACAACCTTTGATCTCCACTTGACATCAAGAAAGCCAAAGTCTCCCATAACAATACTGTTTTTTCTCTCTAGTAACACAGAGATCTCAAATCCTACCACAATCTGAATCTGGAGGTTCTAATAGGATTCATAAAAAACCCTTATATTTCCTTGTGTCAGCAGAGTGCTCGGAGGGTCATAGTACTGCTAATGAAGGACCTTGAGGTCTCAGGGAGGAGGAGGTTATAGAGGAATGCCAAGCACCTTTTCCCATGTATATGTTCTTGCACACACATGCATGGGTTTGTAATTTGAAACTCTCTTTACTTCTGGACAGGCTTTGCAAACTGCTTAGACCACATTCTCTGAGGTGTTTAAAGAGGGTGGAGTATGCAGTATTTATTTAGGTACTCTACAAACCTTAATAAGAATCGAGTGCTTGTAGCAATTGCAGAGAGCAAACAGAAAGCCAGCTGGCAGAAACTGAACAGTGCCACTGCATTTTTATTGCTTATAACCCCCAAAAACCAGATTATTACTAAAAAAATGTCTTTTTTAATTTCGTTTCTCTCTGATCCTGCATTAATTTGTCTGCTCTTTGCAACAGTATTATTAGCCATAGTCTATTTTTCAAATGGCTATAAAAATTCAGGTTTTAAATTACCTCCTGGTCCAACTCCTCTTCCGATCATTGGTAACCTGCACTTGGTGGATCTTAGAAGGCAAGATAAATCACTAATGAAGGTAGGACAAAAACTCCCTAACCCAGACCCTTATAGATTTTAAAGCTGCCTGGGATATAACAGTGAGAACTTTTTTGTCTTTTTTTTTAATTCAAACTAAATTGTAAAGGTGTGAAAATTGCTTTATAATATCTTTCTGGGTTTCTTCTAGTCAATTCTTTGTTGATGCAATGTAATTTAGGAGCAATCAACCATTAAAAAAGACCTCTGGGTAATATGGGATTTCTTCATGTAATTGTGAGGATGTACATGAGGTCTATAATGCTTGTGGGATTTGAAATATTAATTTGACAGCTTGGACACCCAGAAATCTTTTAAAGTATTAGGACATAACTAATGTGAAATGAAATTGCTTCCCTCCCGTACGCCCTGGAGATCTGGCAAGAGGAATTCCACAACGCAGTGACCCCAAAACTGCTGTGGAGAGGGCCAAATCCAGCTGCTCCACTGCACAATCCCCTTGATGAATTGGATACGCATTAAAACCTGGATGGCAGTACAGGAGAGGGATGGGGAAGTTGTGCTAAGGAGCCAGAATGAATAGCCTGTAAGCTCTTCTACAAACCTGTAATTATGACAACTTACCCCACTGATGGTGGTAAAGTGTCCTTCGGTGCAAGACGAGGCTGCCACAGCCCGGGGCGTTTCTGTGGGCGGCTGAGCCTGGCTTTAGCACCCGCGGGGACCGACCCGCGCCAGGGTCACGGAGAGAGTGAGCAAACAGACAGCGCCGGTTCACGGCTCCCGTCACACTGGTGCTCAGCAAACACGGGCTGTGTTGTGGGAGCAGACCTTGGGGGGTTAGTGCTGCCATGGGGTGAGGCTCCAGCACCTGGTGTTGTTATGGGCAGTGTCAGGGTTGGGGTCAGTTTACCCAGCAGGGCTGGGCAGACGCTGCTGCAGCCTCTGAACGGCGGTTCGGAATTACCTCTGCATGCTTTTGTCCCTTGCTACTCTGTATTCGGTATTGCCTGTGTTTGCCTTCGCTTTGGGATTACTCCAGAGGGGTTATCCCTCCATCTCACCCCATGGAGAGCGAAAAATGATGATTGCACTGAGCAGCAGGCACTAACTGGTGTATGTTGGTAGGGCACTGATGGGTGTCCCCTCTTCCCTGTGAAAGCTGCTGGTGGCCCAGCACTGGCTAAGGCTGCACACATACATCTTGTGTTTGCTTAGGCAGCCGTTTTGGACTGTGGCTTCCCATCACCTTGCTTCAGCTTAGCCCAAACTCTTCTTGGCTGTCCCCTAGTGCTCTTTTCAGGTTTCCAGCAAGATACAGAGGCAGTGATGGGCTAGCGACGGGCAGGAGCAAGCCTCCCACAGTCCTCAGTGCAGCGCCGAGCAGATACATGGTGTCTCTGATCTAGTAGCAGGAATGCAGGAGTACTACCAAAGTTTTCCTGTGCAGCAGCATCATTAGTTGTACTGAACTGTCTTCTCTCTTTTCGTCTTTCTCCTGTTTGCCAACTTTTGTTGCCATTTGAGGTCCAGTCTTTAACTCTAGGTGGGTTTTATTGTTTTTAATTTATTTCCTCCTTAACAGCAAAACCAGATTAATAATGAACTGATGGGGGGAGGGAGGGTTCTTTCATGGCAAGAAGCCTGAATTCCATATAGATGCCAGCCTGGCATCCATATGAGATGCCTTGTGTTTGACCATGATGAGCTCTGGCTCATGGGTGCCATTCTGCAGGTAGCAGCTCTGAAGCCATTCCCAGTAGGATGCCAGGACGGAATATGTCCCTTCAGAAAGCAACAGGTGCTTGCTGTGTGCACTCTCCCTCCCTTCCTGACCATCACAGCTCGCCTCTTTTTCAGCTTGCGGAAAAATACGGCCCCATCTTCACCCTCCACTTTGGGTTCCAGAAAGTTGTGGTCCTGACCGGGTACGAAGTTGTGCGGGAGGCGCTTGTGAACTACACAGAGGAGTTTGTAGACAGACCATCCATCCCAATATTTGACCAAATTCAGAACGGAAACGGTACTAGAGCAATGATGGGGGTGGGTGGGACGGACGACACCATCACTTAGTGCCAGCCTAGCTGTGCATCCCCGGAGCCCGGCTTTTAAACATCCCCCTTGGGCCCTTCTGAAGCCAAGCTGACAGAAGACATTTGGCTTTCCTCACTTGCGCTCAATGACTCCTGGCTTTCCATCATTTTTGCTAATGCACTTGCAGCTGATCCGTATCCTAAAACTTCAAGGGTGAGGAGTGGGATTTTTAAAGGCACTGTGGTAATTCTGGGGTTAATTTCCATAAGGTGTTGATGTGAATGGCTCACTGCCACCACCACATTTATGAACCTCCTTCAGGGGAAGTCCCCTGAAACTTCCCCTGTTTTCAGGGGACTTTGGACTAAGTGGTTTGGCTGTTTGGAGCTTTCTCCCACTTTCCCTTTCTCCCACTGCCAGGTGCCTCAATTTTGGACATTATCAGCCCCCACATTTTGCCTCCCCACAGAGGCTCTTGGATGCACCACCATGAAGCAGGTTCAGGCAGAAACAATAGACTGAGGCTGGAAATTCGCCCCCCACAAAAAATCCCATAATTTTTCCAAGGCAACTCTACATCCCTGAGTATTTCAGGGGACTTTTTGCCTTGTTCATCCTCTGCTTCACCTGAGGCTTTAGCTTTAAATCCAAAATACAGCTTTATATGCCGGTCACAGGCTGAAGTTGGGATTAGAATTAGAAATAAAATTACCGAGCCATAATATCAATAGATGAATTTATCGCTACATAAATAAAAGGAATCGATGGGGAGAGAAGTACTTTTTAGAGCTAATTTACATGTAAAATATCCCTGTGGGAGACTGCCAGTATTGCACCATAAGTCCTTTCACACTTGTCTTCTCAGCCCAAGTCTGAGGCACTTAGAGGTGACTCAAAGATCGAAGTTCTCAGGGGCTGTTAAGTAACAATGGTCACAAATTTTCCCATGAAACATTTTTTCCTCAGAAAATGCCAATTTGTTGACTCTGAAGCTGTTCTCAGAAAAGGAATGATCTTGATGAAATTAGATAAAAATTAAAAATTGAAGTTCAGAAATTTGCTTTGAGATTTTTAGAGAAAAAATTTTGCCTTCAAAATTAAAACTACACTGCTTTAAGACAGTGGTTACTCTAGAAAAAGCAAACACATACAAAAACCTCACAGCCAAGATGAAGTCATGAAGTGCTGGAATCCAGCTTTTCAACTGACACAATCTGAGATAGTTTTTTGATTAAAGATCCAATTTTTTCTTTGCAGCACTCTGATGGGATGAAATACCCATCCCTGATTGGAGGTTTCAGTGATCATCGAAGCATGAGCTCAGAAACCTCCACAAAAATGTCAGTGTCTTTGCCACTGCTGAAAATACAGCATTGCTGAGAATCTCAGTAAAACAGCTGAGCACTGACCAGGACTGAGAAGACTGAGTTATTCCATCCCATACAGATAAAACACCTTTATGACTGGAATAGGACAAAGGGAGAAGCTTCAGAGATACAAGGTTGTTGCTTGAGGCCTTAGACTTGTAAACAGTGGTGTCGGAAAGGTCGCATGATTGACTTAAACCAACATCTCCCTCCAGCTCTACAGCCAATCAGTACTAATCTGAAAGCCATCCCTGCTTATCTGCCACTCAGGAGAGGCCTGGGGTCACTGGCTTGGGAGGGAGGTTATTTTCCTCAAACTACAGGCTCAGTGAGATCGGGAGAATGAGGCTGAGAGGATGTAGGGATGGCACACACAGAAATGGGAGATCCTTAGTCCTTAAATCCATGGGAATCTGGGCAGCAGAAACACTTGTGGAGATCCCTCCTCATCTGGTCCTGTTTTGTTTGGTGTGGTGGGGCTCCTCCATGCCTGAGCCCAGCACCATGTCTCACGGCCTCCCCAGGTCTGTTCTTCTCCATCGGGGAGCTGTGGAGAACAACGCGGAGATTCACCGTGTCCAGCATGCGCAACCTCGGCATGGGGAAACAGATGATAGAAGGGAGAATTTTTGAGGAGCTTCACTTCCTCATTGAGAAGATCAAATCCTTCAAAGGTGAGCTGGAAACCATCACGGAGCTGTACAACTTCATACATGTCACAGCTGCTCAACATCTCACAACATTCCTGTTCTCCTTCCATTGCAGGGGAACCTTTTACCCTGCCGTCCTTCAACTGTGCTCCCATCAACATCACCTTTGTCATGCTGTTTGGGGACAGGTTTGACTATAAGGACCCAACATTTCTCACTCTCTTAAGACTCATAGATGAAGTTATGATTCTTCTGGGATCTCCATATTTAAATGTAAGTGACCTGTCCCACAGAGTAACAATTTTTTACAACGGCACATCACGTCTGTGAGCCACACAAACCACAGGATTTGCTTCAGCAGTTTTCAAATGTTCAGAACCAGCCATTACACCTAAAATGTGACAGTTCTCCATGTGCCACCTTGGTCACCACAAATGTGCTGCCACATTCCCCTTTGCTACTTTCCTTTTGCTTCCTGCACATTCATGTGGAGCTAAAATAAGAACTGAAATATTATTACTTTAGTTCCAGAGACTATTTTTTGAGGGAGTTTCAACATAATTGAACCATCTAGGCTTTCTTTGCTGCATTTTCTATAGACACATTCAGTGTTGATGTTTAGGTGAGTGACACTTCACAGATTGCCTTAAAAATGCTTCCTTGGAGAGTGCCAGGAAATCTTCGCTCATTTTCAAACTACCCAGGCCTATCTTCCACAACTAATGCTGGAAAAAACTAACTAGTCTCATGCTGACCTAACCTGACTGGTGGCCTGGCACACTGCAGCCCCAGCTCTGTTGGAAGGCTGACCAGGCTGTTACCAGAAGAGGATCTATTCCCACAGAACAGCACAAATGCTTAAAATCAGGTCATACTAAATAAAGGCTCAAATGGTTGCAAAGCCCTCCCTTTACGAAAATTTGCCCAGGAAGTCCCTGGGATGCTGAGATATTCCTATTGAAGACAAAATTCAGTGGATATGTTGTGCCTTGGGAAGAAGCTGTTTTAGCACCCATCAAGGTCGTGGGTTTGATCTCTATACTGGCCATTCACTCAATGATCCTTGTGGGTCCCTTCCAACTCCAAACATTTTGTGATTCTGTGTGATATTTCTGCAGGTCTAATGCTTCTCTTTTTTAATTCCTCATTAGTATTTCAATTTCTACCCGTTCCTTGGATTTCTTTTCAAAACCCACAAGATTATGCTTAAGAAAATAGAAGATGTGCGTGCCATTTTGAGGCAATACATGAAGGCGAGCAGGGAGGATATCAATGAGAACAGTGTGAGGAGCTACATCGATGCACTGATATTCAAGCAACAAGAGGTATTTCATTGCTTAGCTCCATTGGCTGTTTCTAATGTCTCCTTGGGATTTTCTAGCTCAAGCAGTTGCTCAGTCTTGATTTCAGCCAGGTCATATAAAACTGCTGAAATCCATGCTGTTATTCTAGTGGTGTTGAAATCAGGCACCAATCTCTTACAGTTGGTGCATTTTACTGCAGGGATTTTTCTATCAAAATTAAGATACAAGCTACACTCTCAGTCCACTCCTGAAATAGCAGCACTAATAATGTGAGATCAGCTTCTTGTTCCTAGTAGAAAATGCATGAATTCACATGAAAGCTGACGCTGCCTTTCTTTTTATGACAACAAATCAATTAATCGTTGATACTGTTGCTCTAAGATAAATGATCCGCTTAAAGTACTTGAATGATAAATCATCAGTACAAGTCCTAACCCTGCCCTGTATCTTACTTAGTAGAGACTTGGCAGTTTCACACATCAGTTGATTTCATTCAACACAAAATACTTGGGCTCTGAGGTTTTTTCTTCTTTCCAGCTGGATCTGGGCTGACCTTAGGCACTAAGCATTCTACTCAGCTCTGTGGAGGAAAAGTTAGCACAATTCTAAAGCCCAGGCAAAAATGGCCTGAAAGGTGATTTTGAACACTGCTGGGGATTCAAACCCATGCTTGGGCAGAAGCAGTCCCTCAGAGGAAGGATTAGCTGAATGTCCTTCTGTACAGGGCTCTTTCCAAACCTGCAAGGCTGAGCCTGTGAACAGCACCTGGCTCTGGGCTTTTTCCTGCTTCTGGGTGGAGATTGATATTGAACCCAAACCCCACTCCAGACTTCCCATCTGTGGTGCTCCCTCTTTAGTGAGTGCTGTGTATTCAAGATCAGGTCTATCTTAGCACCCAGTTCACAAACACGAGGCCGTAGTGAGCAGTGTCATAGGCTCTGTATTCCCTAAGCTTGCTGAATACTAAGACTGATGGTTCTAAGAGCTTTCTTACCTCTTGTGTTTTTCAAGGAGAAAAACAAGAAAGACAGCCTCTTCCATGATGACAACCTAATGGCATCCATCCTCGACCTGGTCATGGCAGGAACAGAGACCATAGCCACCACACTCCAGTGGTCCATCCTGCTCATGATGAAATACCCAGACATTCAAAGTGAGCAACTTTTACCTACACTCCATCCAAGGCAAGGCTGAAATGGGGGAGAGAGAGGCCTGGCCTCAGGTCCACAGAAGGTCTTTTGCCTTAAGACCTCAATCCTACCTCTTCATTGTGATGAACTCCTGATGTAACTAGATTCTGATATAGGTCACAAAATAGTCCCTTCGCTGGTCTCTTGCTAGGAGAGAGGATGAGTGCAGATCAAAGTATGATGCTGAAAAAACAACCCATCCACATGCCTGAACCAGACATAGAGCAGGGAAACCCATGCTGGTGCTTTAAAAATCCTCCCCCTCCAAACTCTGGAATAATGGGGTCCCAAAACCAAATCCAAGGAAGGAGTTGGCTTCCTTGCTCAGGCAAACATCCCTTTTGTTTGTTCCTTCCAGGAAAGGTACAGGAGGAGATCGGGAGAACAGTCAAAGCTGGAAGCTGGGCCACGTATGAGGACAGGAAGAACATGCCTTACACGAACGCGGTGCTACACGAAGTGCAGAGGTTTATCACCCTCCTGCCCCATGTTCCACGGTGCACTGCTGTTGACACCCACTTCAGAGGCTACTTCCTTCCCAAGGTAGGTACCTGCTCCATCCCAAGAACCAAACACCCTCCTCAGATTTGCCAGTGTCCCTAGAGAATGATTTCTTTATAGAGAATTAGAGGATAGAGTCCAAAATCACCCCCAGAAGAGTTTCTATATTGCATCCAGAGAGATTGGTATCATAGGACTCATTCCAGTCCCTCTCATACTCAGAACTTCCTTACTCCATGAGTGACCCTGGTTTACCTGCTTGCTGCCATCTGCACAATGAAGTAGCTGCCAGAGAATTTGCAGGATCTTACCTTCTACTTGAGGTTTTCACAGCACCACATGGGGTTTGGCTTCAGTCCTTGGCACTGGTGGGAAAATCTCACTGTTCTCTCTCTACTGGATGATGGGATAAAACCCTCAGGGTCTCCATCTATTCCAGGTGGAGCAAATCTCCTGGGACACCAAAGTCTGTGTGACAAAAATGAACCAAAACAGATCACTTTGTTATCTTTTGTTCCTTTGTGTACCTTTCTTCCAGGGTATAATTGTTATCCCATCACTTACCTCAGTGCTGCTGGATAAGACACAATGGGAGACACCACATGAGTTCAACCCCAACCACTTTCTTGATGCTGAAGGGAATTTTGTAAAGAAAGGAGCTTTCCTGCCCTTCTCCACAGGTAACTAAAGGGCTGATCTGCACAGAGCTGAGGCTATGGCAGGACCATTTCATTACAATATACACTAAGGAGGTTTCATGGCTCAGTATTGCCCTTAATTCGGTCAGTAAGCAACCAACCAAATGGATTTAATTATTCTGCATCTGGGCAAGTGGCTGCTCTCAGAGCCCAGGTCTCCAACCACTGAATCTACCATAAAGAGGGGTAAGAAAGAAGAAACACACTCATTTAGATAAGTGGAATGTTAGGATAAATTTCACATGAAAAGTAAGTTTCAAACCATTCCACTTTGGAAGGAGGTGGCATTTATCCATCAGGCTTTTCAAAGCCTTTTTCAGAGAGAAAGGGTTAAAGATGCTGAGAGTGTTGGAAGAGCCAAGCAGAGGAAAGAGTACACCATAAATGTGTAATAAGCCTGTAACATGGCTGTGCCCTGGTGCTGCAGGTGGCTGTGTGACAAAAGACTAGGCAGGCACACTGTGCCAGCTATCTTTAACAACACAGGCTCCTCCAAAATGGTTTAAGGCATTTTAAGGTTTCACTCCTGCTCCCATTGTAACATCTCAGATCCTAATGTGTCCATGGCAAACATTCCAGTTTGATTTTTCCACCAGGTTAACTCTTTGCTTTCCTCTGCAGGGCGAAGGAACTGCATCGGAGAAAGCCTGGCCAAGATGGAGCTGTTCGTCTTCTTTGTAGGGTTGCTCCAGACATTTACTTTTCGACCCCAGCCGGGAGTTTCAGAGTCTGACTTGGACCTTACTGTCCCCCAAACGACTTTCACATTAAGGCCTCAGCCTCAGGCGACCTGTGCTGTCCTGCGTGAATAACCACAGCCTCGCTCAAGAGCACCCCAAAAACTGGGAAGCTGTTTAGACCCAACTTTGCTCAAATTCACCACCCCCCCATCCTGCCACATGGTCCTCTTACACATCCCCTTCCCATGGTCTCCACCCACTCCCACTCCACTGTTCCATCCACCCCGTAGGTTGCTCTTTGCTCCTGTGCTGTCGGGGGCTGTGTGGGATCAGTCACAAGCTGTGATGGTGCTGACAATCACACACCACGACTCAAGACACACTGTGCATGGAGCCATTGAAGGGACTGACCAGCTGGCCTGGTGAAGGGGATGCAGCCCATGAGGGTGTAACACCCAGGCTCCCAACTGTTCCTAATGTCACAGAAATCTGCCCAAAATCCTGAGGAAAGTGGCACCATGGTTTTCTGGAAGCCACAGAAACACACCGTGGGTCAGACAGTTTATCCATAGGTACCTTCTGAACTTTTAGCTTCTAGCAAAATCCCACTAGGAGTCTGCCCACCAGGCAGCCAAGTCAAACACCAAGAGTAAAAAACCAGATTAATTCATGTGATTTGAGGACAAAGTTATTTCTGCCTTGAAATAGTCTCCTGGAAGATGCCCAGAGTCTGCAAACCTTTTTAGATAAGCAAGTGCTGCTACCACCAAGCTCAACACTGCTTCACAGTCTGAATGAAACAGGAGCTACATTTCTAAGTTGCAATTTTAATCATAAGGCCACATGAGATTTGCACCAGCATCCCATCATAAGATGCTAATAATACAGAAAAATAAACTATACCCACCACTAGTTTTATGCATCTCTGTCTTTCCTGACCTTGTTAAATAGGAGCAAAGACTGTTCCTTGCTGCAGACCTCCTGCCCACATCAGCAGTCATTCCAGTGTTTGGGATGGCCTGGCCTTTGGAACCAGCCATGCAATTTTCCTGCAAATGGTATCTAATTTCACAGTGCTCATTTTGCACACACACATGCACAGACAATTGGGATCAGGGGTTAAACGAGAGCTGGTTTTGGTCGACTTCCTTTCCTCTGCAGCTCTGTCTGGCTATCTGTAGATCTGTTGTCCCTATCTATAGCACTCTTGTCTGCCATTATATTCCACAGTCTTATTCCAGTTGATGTATAGCTCACTCTGTTTTTCATCCATTTATCTGCTTCTCCATATGCATTTTCCTATCATGTGCTTTCTCATATTGTTTGTTTCTCCCTTCATGGGAACCCAATAAAGTTGTAATCCCACATCTTCATTACATTTCCTATGCCTGACACCCAACTTTGCAGTACACAGACATGAAAATGCCATGAAAGGTTGATCCTGAGCCCAGAATGACAATGAATATTATAATGTCAGATGTATCTCATGGATGAGAGGTTCTGCATACCCCCAACCTAGTAAAAACCAGCTCAACAGGAGACCCTCCATACCTGCAGGGTGGTTTCTCCAGGGCAAATTGCTCTCCCTTTGTGCTCAACTATGGGCTGAGAGTCAGCCCTGGGGACAGTCTCACTTCTTTACTCATGCTTGCAGAGGCTGAATCAAAGGTTGCCACCATAGCTCCCCTCATGCTGGTGCTGGCCCTCTTAGTGCCTTGGATCCTGAGCCTCTCACATCTCTCCCTCCTAAAGCATCATCTGCTGGCAATGTCACTTTTGAGGAGTGGTGGCAGTGGGATGGAGTCTTCTCCAGGGAAGGCAGGGAGAGACAGAGGAGAGACAGGTAAAGCAAACCACATATCAACTCCATGAAGGAAGTCTTGGCCTTGCTGAAATAAAAAAATACTTTTGCCTTGGGCTTCAGAGAGGGCAGAACTGTTCCTGCTCTACCCCCTCCAAAAGTAATGTGAACTCAAAAGACAGATATGGCAGCAATCTAATACTCTGGGGGACAATGCTGGGCTGAGCTCAGATCTGCACAAATTCACCAGTGGAAGCTCAGACCTGACCCCTTGCCACAGGCTCTCTGGTTCTTGGCTTGGAAATAGAGAGATGGATCCCTTCCTGCTCGGCACAGCAGCCTTCAGAGCTGGCTCTTCTTGGACATTCCCTGGCACTCCCTGGCAGCAGAGCAGAGCTGGCAGCAGTGCTGGCTGGGTACAGGGATTCAGTTATACCTGTGCCTCAACAAGAGCCAGGAGCTGCCAGGTGCAAACATCCAAGGAAAACAGGTTTCTGTGATTCCTTGGAAAAGCATATCCTACCCGTGCCTGCGTGGGCAGATGGATGGAAGTGATCCTTCCCCAGCACACGGAATTACACAGCTGAATATATCTCCACAAAATGGAGTGCCTGTCTCCTGTTTACTTGCTCAGTCAAGCGATGGCAGAACATTGATTAAGACTCAACTACATATTTATCTAGCAGAAAACACTGGCTCTCAGGGGTGGAAATACCATTTCTACATACCTTGGTGGCCCTGAGAGTCCTCCCTCTAGATGCAAAACATGCTTGTGCCTTGCAACACTCACCTGAATCAAAGGTAAACACCTTAGGGCAGGACAGGTGGCTGGATTTTTAAAATAAGCAAACCCAATTCACACTGTCTGTGGCTCATGGCATTGGCAGGTGGCTGGGCAGCGTGTCCCATCGCCCAGACTGCCATCACTGTGATGCTGGGATCAAGAGCTCCTGCCTTCAGAGGGGCCATGATCAGCATCTCTACCTGCAGCCCTTCTGCACCGGCCAGAGCAATCAGCACTGCACAGACTATAATTTCTACTTTTGCCACAAGATGGCACCACGATCCCTCTGAGTCACAGCCAGCCCAGCCCTGTGCTCCTTCCCGGGCTAAAACCCCCTGCCAGCACAAATTTGGGCCAGGTGAGGAGGGCAGAGCTCAGCCTTGAGGCTTTATGCCCCCCCTCAGCCCAACTGCATTCACCTGCTCCGAGGCTGGGTACAAAGACATTCACTTCCCATTAATCCGGAGGAATCAAGGAATGATTGGGGTTAAATTCATCTCCCATTTTTCCCATTTTATCCAGCAGCATGGAGGTGTGCAGAGGATCACTGTTGTACCCTGGAGCACAGCGATGCTCTGCTGTAGCATGCGTGGATGTCGCAAGCTTCCAGCTTCCCACTCAAGTGTTCCTCCCTTTGGGCTGTGTCTGGAAGCCAACTTCTTCCTCTGAGCAACTAATTTCTGGGCTTGTACAGGACCATTAGTGAAGATGCCCAGTTCACTGGAATTACTGACTAATGCCTGATCTGGCCCTAACCCAGCAGGGTGGTGGAAACCTGAACTTGTGAGGGAGTGTTCAAAAAACATGCAGATGTGGGACTTGAGGACATGGTTTAGTGGTGAACATGGCTGTGGTCCTAAGTTGGCGGTTGGACTTGATGATCTTAAAGGTCTTTTCTGACTTTAACAGTTCTATGACTAAGATTCAGTGGTCGTTGGCTGTTCCCGAGTTATGAAGCAGAGATAAGACATGGGCCAGGCTCCCTTGGTGTCCAGCTGCTCCCTGCTTGCCTCAAGCAAGGCAATGAGACAACGTCCTGGTAGCCCAGAGGTAGCACTGCTCTGCAGGGCAGGAACAGCCACAGAGATTGAAGAGAATAAGGAACAGATTCCAGAGTATGAAGACTGAGCTATGGGAAAACGGAAGCCAGAAAAGGGAAGTCACATTGCCACCAGACTGGACACAGATGAGACGAGGGATTAGGGAACCAGCTTTTCCCCACAAAAAGCCCTGTGCTTGAAGTTCACTCACTGCTTGTGATGTTTTCCCACTGGTGTGCTGCTCCCCCCTTCACCTGGAGAACAGCAAGTGGCGATGAAGTAGCCTCTGAAATGTCAGCTGAGGGGCACCTGGGAACACGTGGCAGGAGGGTGACAAATCTCCACACCTCATGGATCACTCCATTGGGAAGTGGCATGTTTTTCCACTCATCAAAGGTAGGGAAGCAGCCAGGGCCAAGAACTCACTCAACCTCTGTGTTAACCTTTTCTTCAGGACAAAGGAAAGGCAGAGAGTGAGTTTCCCTCAGTGGTAAAACACCTGTTAAATCCCAGTTCCTGCTGCCTGTTGGCTGGAATACCCCAGGGCAGGAAGTCTGCAGCCCCATGAGCAGATAGAGAGCAACCCCTCAGATCCTTTGGTGCTTAATGGAAGCACCCAGCGTTTGGATGGAGGTGGACAGGTTCCAGATGCTCAGATTTTGGATGCTCTGGCACACATCAGAGGCTACGAAGCAGTAGGAATTTCTGCACCTCCACGACTGGGAATCTGCCTCTTCCCATGCCTGTAGGGAGGGATGTGGTTGCCCAGAGAGTGCTGGAAAAATGATATTACCTCTCTCTTGCTCTCCATCAAGGAAAGAACTGTAGGACAAGTTTTAGACAGTCACATTATATAGTCTAGTTAATTTTTTCTTGCTTTTCCTTCAGTATGCAGCATTTAATGTATTAAAATAGGAGGATGATTACCCAAAATTTTAATATTTTAAACACAAATTTTATATATAAATCTTATATAAACAGACTGTCATAAAGCATGTTGATTAGACCAGAAATCTAATCAGCACTTCTGAATAAGCTATGGCACTAGGAATCATCATATTGTTAAAATACCTCATTTGAATACCAAAGCACCAATGTAGCTTGTCAGGTTGTTTTGTTTAATACTCGCTTTCTTTTCCTTGATGCAATTCTTTAAGATCACACACATACACCCCTCTTCTACCTTTTTCAGTATGTCTTGTGAGGTTTGAGGAGAAATACAAGGAATGAGTAGAAATTAAATAGCTAAAAGGAAACAGGAAAAAAAAGTCACAGGAAAAATTAAATTCCCCCTTTACCATGTAACACTCAAGTGTCATAATGGAGAAATCATTTATCATCGAATCATAGAATAAGATTTTATTTATGTGAGGAAGCACATGACATGTGGTTGGAGTCTCTTTTTTTGGTAACTAAAAAATGTTAATGTATAAAAGTGCCTCCTCTTAGTGAAAATTCTCTACAGAAATGAATGGAGCCTATCAGACTTGTCTAGACAGAACCTATAAACATGAATTAAAAAAATACAATTAAGAGATAGTGATACTAAACTCATGAAACAATGAAATTACATTTTTAAAGAGGTAATAAAGCAAAAAGATAAAGCATTACGCATTACGCAAAGAAAACTCCGAGTGTTTAGCAAGCCGAAATACTTATGTTTTAAAGTTGTGAGATCATCGATTTTATCTTTCACATGAATTATAAATCAATTACACTCAGTTCTCAGCATCGTTAAATTTCACAGCACAATAAGCAGTTGCATTTTATGTTCAGGGAGGTTACTTACACCATTGCTCACTGTTATAAACTGGCTGCAGAATAAGATTCACAAATCTTTTACTCTTGCTAACTGGTTTTGCTGTTTTCTGCAAAAACTGAACCTAGTGACCCCCAAATACACATACAATTGTCCTTAAGAGGTTACTTTGGGATGTTCACACAGCATCCAGTAGAAAACAGATGGAATGAGTCTGGTTAATTCTCTTTCTACATCCACAAAAAAAGTCTGTTTTCAGTAGTTTTATCACTGGACTGTTTTTAAAGAAAGAAACTCTGGCCATGCCTTCCCTAAAGAGACCTGATTCCCTCCTGCCTCTTCCACCTCAGCCTTGCTTGTACTGGAAACACTAGAGAGCAGAACATGCTGACATTTTGTGGTTTATTCTGGGTACTGCTGGGAAAAATACTGACAAAACCAAACCAAATCCATCAACAAAGCAACCAATCACAACAAAAACCAACCAACAAACAAAAAACCCAAACCCAAACAAACAAACAAACACCCCAAAACAAACAAGTTATACATAATCTTTCTGGGCAGGGGGCAGTATTTTAAGCAATTGGGTGCTGTTCACACCAAAGCTCTGGGTTTGGCTTGTTTATAGCTCTGTCTCTTTGCAGCCATACACAGCAAAAAGTGCAATGCATGGGATTTGTCTCAGGCTGACTTGTTTTTCTTCAGAAAAATGACCCAGCTGTTTCAGAGAGCAAGGCTGGGAGCAGATGACACTGCTCCATCCCTGCCATGAACAGGACAAGGGATTTCACTGAACAGCTTGTGGTTTAGAGGATAAACTGTTCAAGGGGACAGGAGGGCTGGTAGGGAGGCACCTCTGCTCACATCTGGGGAGTTCCCCCAGCTGGATAAACCAGGGGCCAAAAAAAGGGCTCAGTCAAGAGGCTTCAGAGGTGTTTGGGTACAGTGCAGAAACCCTCCCTTCCCAGGAGAGCTCCAGGGCTGAACACAGCCTACATCTTCATAAAGTGCTTGGGAAAGTGGTGCAGTGTATCCTTCCTCACACTGGGCCTCACTCCTAAAAACAAGATGAACCCCCCCACACACATGCTGTATGCATTATATACATATTAGGTCATCAAATCTTTTTCTTTCAGCCCTGGATTATTCCCTTCATTGTTTTTCAATGTCTAGTCTTGGGCAATGTATTAGTTTTTAACATGCAATTCAGAAACATGCCAAAAATCTGTTTACAGAAGTAATTGTTTGAGGTACAAACAGCCCGTGCTACTGCACTCTTGCCAGTTCTTGCAGCCTTTATCATGAGTCATGAGTGATCCACGCTCTGTCTGAACTCCCAGTAACTGCAGAAGGGATTGCATAAGCACCTCAGCCTTTGCGTTCAGAAAAATAATTTCCTCCCATCTGCGCTGCAAAAAAACAGCCCTGAAATGTGACCCAAGTGCCACTAAAAGCCAAAAACTGATAAGGCTGAGAAGAGGACCCCCAGACATATTTTTCCTAGGAAAAACATCCCCCAAGCCCTACAAAACATATCTCTGACAGTAAGGATGCAGCTTAAGACTCAGCTCAAGACTCTTAAATACTGTTGCAATTGCAACAACTGATTTGAGAAGCAGCACAGCAAGCAGGTCCTTATGTGTTCAACCTGCTGGTACTGTTTCCATGTGGATGTGATAGAATATTGGTACAGCTGATCTGCCTGCAAACACATGCTCTGTGTTCAGAAGGACATTCAGATCCAGGCAGCACCACCTTCTGAAACCCCAAATGGTCAGTGAACACCAGGCTGTACTTCTGTGACATTTAGAAGGAGAGACAAAGCAGAGTGTGGAGGTCACCAGCGGGTGGCATTTCCTACTAGGTGGGTGAAGAGCTACCTTCTGGCAGTGTCTGACAGAGTGAGACTTGTCAGAGACATCAGTGGAAAAACACATCACTTCTGCAAAATTACCCTGATATCACAAACATTGCAAGGGTCCCATAAGTAAGAAAAGAGCATTTGATCAACTTTTTTTTTGAGTCCTTTCAGATCACAAGGATGTTGTACTTCTCCATACTTTGCTCTGAGATGTATCAGCCTTGAGGATGCTTCAGGACTGTTCCCAGGTGCAGGGATGTTCACACTTGCACTGGTCACAGCACCCATTCAAATCTGGACTCCTCACCTGTCTGAGGCAGGATATGGACTGACTGGGAAGGACGTGTCCTCAGCTTGTACCCAGTCCTGTGGACTGCCCAGGAACATCTGTCCATCCGAAACCCACTTGTGTTACAAACAACAGCATCTGTGGTGAGAGCAGGAGACTGGGAGTCTGGATATGTGTGTCTGTGTCCCTGCCTGGACAAGGACTTGCCTATGTGGCTCTGAGGAGCAGAGTGCAGGGCTGTGCCCTGTGGTGTGTGTCGAGGCTGGGCTGTGAATGCAGCCCTTGTGCCTGGACCCCCACTCCCCAGGGCTGGATCAGCTCCTACCCTTTCCCAATCGGCATTTCTGGGAGGTCTCCCGGGCTCCGTGCAGAGCAGGATAAGGTGCAGGAATGGCATCGTCACACACTGTAAGAATTACAAAAAACAAGAGGCAGAGAGATGTCACTCTGACACTAAAAATGTGTTTATGATTCCCAAATAGAAGGGAAAAGGAAGCCATCAGCCCACCTCTGCCAGCCTTCAGCCTGGCCAGTGCCAAGGACAGGTTACTCATTACCTGCTGGGTGTAGCAACCCATGAAAGAGGCAAAGCTGGGCAAAGATAACAGCTTCTTAGATGGCCTACAAAAGCATTGTCACCTCAGAGACTTAAGTTAAAAATTAAAATGAAAATTAATATTTATCTAGGAGTAACTGACCTCTCTAAAAAAATCAGAACTTCCCCAGTCAGGGCAGGGTCATGTCACAAGTCACAGGAGAAATCACAGAAAAAGAAGCCCAGAAAGAAAAGCCCTTACGCAGAGAGCACCAGAACAGGTCTGTAGTTGGGAAGGAAAGTAATTCCCTGGTTTGTGTATAGTTATTTGGAGGTTGAGCGCTTCCATATCAGTCACTCCTGGACAAAGAGGATCAGAAAACAGAGCTGAGGTCTCTTTCCCTGCACCTGCCCTTGCAGCCCGCAAAGGGCAGGTAGGGCTAAAATTCAGACTGTGAAGATCACAATTTCTGGATGTATCCCTCCATAGCCCGAGACTGGCAATTCTTCCAAAGCAAACCCAAAATCACGGGCAGGCACAGCCTCCCACCTCCACAGCCCCGTGCTGGTGCACACCAGACAGAAGCCAGCCTGGCCAAGACAACGGGGTCAGGTCTCCAGCTTGGCTTTGTCAGGTCACATCCTGGAATACACCATCCCCTCTCTCCACAAGTGGACTTTCCCTCCCCACCCTTGTCTCCATGCAGGACCCTAAGCAAGCACGAGGGTGCCTGGGAAGCCAGTGGGATCAGCAGGAGACTGCTGGACCCGTGTGGAGGGCAGGTCAGCCAGGAAGGAGCCCACAGCCCTCCAGCGTGGGTGGCCTCGGCAGCACTCCCTCTGCTTCATGGCTGCAGCCAGCCACAGGGGAAAACTAAGCCCTCCTCCATTTATTTTTCTTGCAAACTGTGTTTTAGATGTTCCCAGAAGGGCTCTTTGAAGCAGCACAAGCTGCCTCAGACCCTTCCCTTCAGCTACTTAACACGTGCCGACAGCTGGGACAGCCTGGGTCAGCTGAGCTGGGACAGCCCTGAGTGAGCTCTGGCCCAAACCAACTGCCCAAACCCCTCCACACCTTCCACAGCCAAAATGCTGCTGACCCTGAACCCTGCAAGTGCCTTTAAGCCATTAATCCATGTGCAAACTTTGCCTTCCAGGCTGGAAATGCCTATCGTGAACTTGGATCTCGGAACAGAGCCTGAGGGCACTGGCTCATACTGGGTTTGAGAGGTCCAAAATTTTCTGTTCAGAGCTGCAGGTCAGGCATTTGTCAGAGGAAGGTTAAAGTGCTTAAATGGTGCTAAGTGCAACACCAGCTTCTACAGCCTGCTGTAGATTGTCTTTAAAAAGCAACATCCTCTTTCTCTATGCCTCGGGTCTGTCACTCATTTCAGGGATGTCAGCTCTGTTCCAGAGGCAGCACTATACCCTTCACTTGAATGTGAAGTGCACTTCAACACTTCAGCTTTCAACAAGAAATGCCATTATCTCTGGTTTAGAGAAGAAAAATCCAGATGGAAAAGAGAAAAGATTCAAAGGGCATATGAGACAGTGATAGAAACATGATCAGAACTGCAGTCATCACTAACAGGCATATCAAAAGGGGTGACACAGTAAACGTGCCCCCAGCAGATAATAAAGTAACTCAATCTATCACAATTTGGGTATTTTATCACCCAAGGAGCACTTGAAACATGACTTGCAGTTGCAAAATCCAGCCTGTGGTTTTAAACCTGTAGTCTCAGCAGTGGCAATGCTGAGAAATGAACCCATCTCCATCCTTACACAAACTCTGACTCCCCTGGAAGCGTTTCAGGGATTTACAAATTGTGGGGTTCAGAAATGCTAATGGATCACTGCACAGCACCACCAGCCAAAGGGGCACAGTGCTCCCTTGCAGGTTGCAGATTAATGTTTAATTCAATCAGTAATTTTAAGTTAAAATGTAGCAGTACTATCTGCCCAGGTTAACCTGCAGTCAGCGAGAGGCGCTTGCCCATTGCAAAGCAGGATCCCAGCACCAGGCAACTGCATTTCCCTCTTGCAAGCAATTCTTCAGGAACCAGACACAAAATCCTTAGAGGTTTGCTCCATAAACCATTAGCCAGTAAAAGTCTGATTAGGTCAGAGACATATGGCCTGAACCAGTAAAAATTTCAACATTAGTGGCTACAGGGTTATTAACCTTACGAAATGTGGATGTAGTTCAGAAGCTGCTGGGCTGCACATTGAAAACTGCATCACGTTCAGTCTTCAGCAGTGAGACTTTGCTCTCCTAAGCCAGCAGAAACGGCAAAAGGCAGCAGCTTTGGTAATGAAAACTGCTTTTTTCTTGATATCAACTGTGAGCATGAAGATGATACAAAAGATCTTTTCTAAACAGGCTTTTCCCAGACATTAAAAGTCTTAAGAGTTCCAAAGCATTAGTGAAACAGGAGATGATGGGCAGTGAAGCCAGAAGCAGTCAGTGCACCTTATGTATTGCAATTTTACAGCTGTGATAACGTAAATCTAGTTGTTGGAATAAAATCTTGTAAGTCACTCTGAAGTATTTGCAGGTATTCTCCCTTTTATAAAGATGAGCTCACTGTACTCTCAAAAAATCCCTCAGTCCCTCAGTCTTGTGGGGTCTTCACTGACTCCACAAACAAGGCCGACCCTGCCTGTTCATGTGAGATGGGTTGTTGTCCCAGGCCCGAAAGCCATGAGGAGACACTCCCACCTCACCACCACATCCCCACTCTCTGGGCAGGTGAGCAACCCCTTGGTCCCACAACTGCTTAGAGCAAGGTGCTTCCTAACTCCAGAAGGAAGGGATGTCCTCAGGTTGACGTCTTGGTTTATGTTTCATCTCATCTCACTTACTTTGGGCTTCTGTCGAGTGCAAAGGGACTCAGAAGGGGCTGAGCCCTGGGATGTGATGCCTCAGGAAAGATGCATCAACTTCACCAAGGCCAACCCTTGTCCCTTTGACTTCAGCTGAGTTTTACTATTGTTCATACTACAGCTTGCCATTAAAAACAGCAGGAATTTGGGACATGCTTCAGGGGTGTTAACCCCCAACAGGCTCTAACAACACTCACTTTCCCTTTGAGGTGTCCCAGTGATGCCATATGTGTGTACAGAGCAGCGAGCTGTGTACTGCTGTCACTGGCTCCAAAGGGACTTCTGAACAAGTGCAGCCACATCTCGTGCCCTGCTCACACAAAGACATGCACATGAGGACACCTGGCAGAATTCAGCTGTAATTTGCACGTTATGTCCCTGCAATGAGCCCTGGGAAGTGTCTTTAAAAGGAGACTGCTTTCTAATTGCTTCTTAAAAAAGCCTTTAACGGGGACTCTCTTTGGCATGACTCAGGGCTGCATTTCTAAATCCAGCTTCTCCCATGAAGTTTACCCTGGCTGTTTGGTTGGGTTGCATCCACATGCTATTTTTACTTTTTTGACCATCAAGCCTGTTTACAGCACAGAGGAACAATATGGGAACAGAAATAAAGCTGGGACAAACCCAAAGGAATGAGCACAGCAATGGTGCTGCCAGCATCTCTGGTTTGGAGAGCAGGAGGCGCTGCAGCTGTGCAGCTCCTCAGTGAGGCCCAATCCATTGCTCCCTTCTGGTTATGCATTTCAAACCTCAGTTGTGTTTGATTTACCCATCATCTGCAAACCTAACAGCAAACAGTTAAAACGCCTGTATGTCCTTACACTGCCAGCTTTGGATCTGTGGTGAATTATGAGAGAGAGTATTTTCTAGAATACAAAGGCTAAGGAACTGGCTGTCACGACAGTATTACTTTGGGCTTCCTTAAATACAGTAATCAAAGTATTTTGAACAGTAGCCTACAGCTACTGAATACTTTTCTGTCTTAAAATAGACACAAGCCTCCTCCAACCTTCTGCCATGAGCTCTTTGGTGACTCTGAGGTTTTGGTGGTTCAGCCCAGTTCCCTTTGCTACATCCAGTGAGCTCAGCCCAGCTGGTTCCTGAGCCTTTGATCCAAGTGCTACCAGCTTATTCTGTGAAACTGCGTCAAAAGGACACAAAATGATAGCAAGTGAAGGCTTGAAAAAGGAAATATTGTCTATATTTGCATTTACATTTTTAATATAGTCGTGTTGTCTAGAGGCCAGATTTGGAGAATGGAAACCAGGAGCCTGGTTTCTATTTTCAGCACAGCCACTGATTGCTCTGTGTTGCTGGCAAATCTTTTAATCTCTCTCCCTCTGTTTTTCCCATCTGTAATAAAGGGATGATCAGACCTCCCCAGCTATGCCTTGCGTGGCAGCAACTTCTGATGAAACAAGGCAAGGACAAAGCATTAATAATCATTCCATATAGAAAAGCCAAGAGGTCACAGGTATTTAAGTATGCTTTAGCTATTCAGTGCCCCTTTATGCAGCAAGTCTTAATGTTAATAGAAGTTTTATATTAATATGGAATGGAAAAGTAGACCCTTCAGGGCACAAAAATAACCATATCCAGAGCACCACTGAATAAATACAATATAAAGACGAAATCAGTTCAAATACTGAACAAATTGAAAGGCAAGGAGACATTTAAGAGGAAAAACAAAGTCATGCAGCCTTCCTCCCAGCTGACATCTAACTGCCCTCAACAGGACAAAACCAAAAAAGGAGTGTCGGGCACCAAGGGGGTCTCCTAAATGGTTAAATAATCCCAGTCCTCCATTTCTTTACGTCTCTGGCACCTTCCTGAGGAGATAACAAGGAGGTAGGTAAAGGACTGAGCTCCTTAAATGCAATACAGTAAAACATGTTCTCAATCTCATGTTTAATCAACCCTGTAAATTAGCCCACCAGCCCATGCCTGCATCCTCCAGGTCTGCCACGTGGCCACCTGTCCTTTCCTCCCACAGAACTACCCTGGGGCTCCTTCCACACAGCCAGGCACCAAACCTCCTTTCTGGGCCTCTCTGCAAAGCCACTGCCTTTCAGATCCCTGCCAGCTGCTCACAGCTGGGATATGGTTACCTGGGATCTGCCACATCTTCTCAGCCTCCTGCCTTCCAAATGCCCGTGGCTGCACCTCTGGCCAGATGTTTCACACCCCCGGCCCCATCATTGTGTGGGCAGTCTCTTGCATGAATGATGTCTGGCACTGCTCTCAGACCAGGGGAGGAGCCATTCCTATCATCTAAGCAACTTCTGCTCATTTTATTTACCTGAGCAGCTGCACTGGCACATTTTGGGGAGGACTTGGGAGATCCTGGCGATAAGCAGATCTCTCTCCACTGGACCACTGTGGCCACAGGAGGGTGTGTCTTTAAAACATTCAGCATCCTCCTGTCCTTCCCTTCAGTCCAGTTAATGAAATAATTTCAAACAAATCAGTGTTGCACGACACTGCCCAACAGCCAAGCTGCTTATCCCTTGCAGAGCCTCCTGGATCATCTTGAAATAACGTGCATATGCTTTTGGGGCAGAGACCAGCGTTTATTTTGAGAGATGCTTTAGGATCAGGACAGTCACCACTAGCTCATCACATTTACTATTCAGGATTATTGGACCACAAACGACCTTTCGGATTCTTAAGACTTGGATTACGAAGGGCTTTATATACTAAGCCTAATGATTTGAATTATAGCCTTAGCATCCTGACAATCAGAATGGGACTACAAGCATTTTACTTTCTTCTATCCACAAAACAGCTTGGGCCGGATTTTGAATCCATTTCAAGGGTATGTCAAGCTGGTGCCCATCATAATGATCTAGCTGAGCTGCAAGAAAGGCAGGATGACCTAGGTAAAGGTCATGTCTGAGAGAAATGGCAGGATTTTCTAGATAAGCCAGCTGAGACATCTGTCTGCCTTCCTCCAAGACAATTATTTTATCATTTCCACATATTAAAAAAACACTCTGAAATGCTACAACACATTTTAATCCATGGAGTTGCAGTAACAGGGCACAGTATTTTATAATTTTCAAATCTCTGCAGCAAAAAGTTTTATGGGACTGATAAGTATCTTCCTGTAACTGGCTGAACTGGAATACCTCTCAGTTCCCAAGACAAAAACACTGAACAACAAAAAACCAAGTCCCAGCAACTTCTGTGGCCCCCACACCAAGGCACAAGTGCTGTCTTTGCCAGTGTCAATGACATGTACAGAGTTCCACATCACAGTGAAATTTGTTTCCTGCCTAAAACATCTGGAGCTCATGATTCCCATTACCTGCACTCAGGTGCCCTTTGCCAGGACTGACGTGGAGCCCACTGAGCACCTCCGAAGTGCTCCTGCAGACAATCCAAACCACCAGTGGCTCGCAGCTGCATAGCAGGTCAAAAGTTTAATTTGACCATTAAAGCAATTTTACGAGGAACACAGGACCCACAGCCACAGCAACGATGCAAATAAAGGTTGATTGATCCATTCTGCTGGCTGAAATGCCCTTCCATTAGCAAGGAGGGGGAATATTGGCACAAGCAGAGCAGAAAAGCACGAGGACGTGCTGTTTGCAGAAGGACCGCATTGGTCACATTCCCCTCATTCCTCTCTTGGGGCAGCAACCATCTGTGACACCTGTGCAGGGAACAGCCCAAACCCCCACTCACCTTTCATCTTCTACTGGGACCCCTCAAAACAAAAGCCAGACAAAAATGAACTGAGACACTCTGTCTGCTCTGCGTTAGCAGGCGATTCAACAAGAATCAGTGTTTTCTCATCAAGCAATGTCAAAGATGTACTCCTGATCTCTCTGCGGTCACTTTTTCCCCCTCCCTTTGTCCAAAGACAAGCTGCAATAATACAAAAGGGATTTAGGAAAAAACGGGGAAATCCCTGTTTTTTTTAGCGAGCCAGCAGATATTTTTTAGGACTGAACCAATCTCTGGAAACAATTGCCGAGTTCACTGTAGTTTTCCTTCCACATTCTGTGCTCCACAGTTGGCAGTCCTGGCTGCTCAAAAGAAAAGCAACACAATGAAGTGCAGAGAGCTGTTTCATGCCACATTGCTGCACAGGTGAATGAGTTGTATTTCAATACCACAGGCACAGAACCCAGACAGCAATACCTGGCCTAGTTTTAAATTCTGCATTTCCTTTTGAGGAGTTGTCTTCATGTTCTTTGCTAATTCAGCCAGCTGAACTTTTCTATCTATCAGTTCAAGTACATTATAATCTGCTAAGAAGGTTGTACAGGAAAGCAGGAAGAATGTTGCTGCAATACTCATAACCCAACCATCCCCTCAGTGCAGAATGTCCATCTCTGAGATTAAACAGCATGTTAAAAGCACTGCAAATTAAAATTATCCCAAGTGTTTTATTCTTCTCAATAGTAAAAATATCTGACAAAGGTCCAAGTTCTGACTGAGGTGCCTGCACTCTACAAACTGTTTGAGGAAATCATCATTTCTAACAGCAGCATCTCCTTGTGACTGTTCCTTTGCCATGTTCACCCTTCGTATGGTTGAGGCCACCTGTACAGGGATGGAGTGGGCTCATGAGCACCCTGTAATTTGGCCAGTGAGTGTTCATTTACACAAAGGGACAGCCTAGAGAATGACCCTCCTGAAGGTGACCCTGTCTGGAACCTGTGTCAAGGAGCTGGGGGGGACTAAAGGGATGGACTGGATGCTGGAAAGCACCAACACGTGTCACTCCCCAGACAAGAAGCAGAGCCTCACAAGCATTATCAGGCACTGATGACCTTCTGTTTGAAGGTTTCTTTTTAGTCACCCAGGGCACTTAAAAAAGTGCTTAAATAATTTCTGCCATCTCCCCCAGTTTCTAAAAGACACACAGTCTGGGATGAGGCTCAGACTGACATAGTCTCTTCCAAACAAAAGCATGTCCACATGGTCTGGATTTGCTTGGTGGGACATCTATCTAGGGAACAGGTGATGGGATGGAAATCCAAAGTCATCTTGAAGGAATCTGGGGTAAATTTTAAGGATAATTACACCCTTATAACTACAATATCAAGATGTCTTCTGCTATCCTAGCCAAAGTGGCAAGCACCAGAAGGCACTTTTTCACAAAAAGATGGATATTGGAAGCACAGTTGGGTGCATGGAGATGGTGTGGGTACAGCTGGGGATCTAAAAGGGAAGTGTGAGGACCATCTGCTGATGAATGCTCCTGCTTACAGCAGGTACTGGAAGCTTCCAAAAATTTTTGGTAAGGGTTACCAAGTAACAGCTGTACTGACCTGAAAGGGATTGTAGCCAAAAGATGACGGGCACAGGCAGAGCTGTGCAGTCAAACTGGATACAGGCATTGCCTTTGAAAGTCCTCAAAGCTGCCACTGAAATAGGAGGATTTGGCTTGGACTCAGGCTGCAGGTTCATCCCAGATAGCATCTCATGCTGAGGGATCAGGAGGAGGAGAAGGTAATAGGACACAAAGGAAAGAGCATTACTATCAAGACAGGTTAATTCTTTAACTGAAATCAAAGCAGGTGTTTCCTTCATGGGACTGCAAGTGACCTGTGGGCAGGTGAGGTGGGGTGAAAATGATCCTAATTCTGGGGTGAATTTGAAGTTCATCCACAATAACTTCCACAGCTGCTCCATTATCCATTTTATTGCAATGAGCAGCAGAAAGTGGTCCATGGGCTGCAGCCTCCAGAGGGTCCACAGGCTGCTCTGAACACACAGATCCTCTGTGTTTATGTTATAGTAATGCAATCATCACAAAAGGGGACCTTAAGTCCTTCCTGGCACCAAGATGTCACCCATGGACTGGTTTGAGGCTGCTGCTGAGCACACTTAGACACTGCAATTTCACCCAGATTTCACCTGTTTAATGCCAGCAGTTCATACACAGGGCCTGGCTTACAACCAGCCCTGCTATTTTCAGCTGGATTGGACCTGAGCACTAACCACAAGTAGGACTTCAGAGAAGCTCCACATTTATTCTTTCCAGCATAGTGCCCTATTAAACAAGGACAAAAGATTTCCTTATGTAATAGGGATGCTATTTGTTATTTTTAACCTTATGGCAGCCACCATTTGTGCCAGGTGGCATTCTGCCTTAACCAGGCAACTTCAGGAGGTTACATTCCTCACTGTCATTCCTGCCTCCTGGCATGGTTGATGCCCATACATGGTTTTCTGGCTGCCTGTTGTCGTGCCTATCTGAGAGCATATATTTGTGACAGCTCACGGAAACACCAGTACTATTTAACAAGGTAAATCAGGGTGCTGATCAGTCCTTTCCAGGATCCTGCAAGTGCTTCTGCTTCTAATAAAGGGTCCAGTCTTTGTGAAATCCATAAAGTCTGTTTACACGTATCTATGCTACCAGACAAACACACCACTGAGCCTTAAGTTTTCAATGTGTCAAAATAGCTTTAAAACATTTAGTTTGAGAACATTGGTTCTTTTAGTCCAATTAAGCCCACAGAAAGCAGACAAACAAAGCAGTGACAACTCTCAGCAGCCCAAGACTGAAAACAAGCAGCAAGCCATGGGCTGAGCATCCTGAGCAGCTGAGACCCTGCAGCCTCCCTGCTCCCAGTGCTCCACAGACACACGTCGCTGCTCACTTGGCAACTTCCATCAGCAGCATCACTGGACCAGATTTGGGCAATTTCATGGAGCTTAAGCAAGCCTGGCTGATACAAAAGATGCTGCCAAAGACTATTGTACCTCTACAGCAGTACAGGGAAACACAGTGCCAACATCCTTTGGGTCCAAAGGAGCTCAAAAGCAAATGATAATTCTCACAGTGCTGTAGCAGCTCTGGCTATTTATAAGCAAATAAGAGTGACAGATCCTGTGTCCCATGGCTTACAATTTCATAAAATACATGTGGGACCACAAGGAGAATAGATGTAAGTTGTCACACCAGAAGGCTATGTGAAATTTCAATTAGCAGCAAATCTTCATTAAAAAATCTCAGTAACTAAACCTGATACAGAATGTAACTCCACCTTCCTATGAATAGAAGGGTAACTGGTAATTTTAATTATGTGCTCACATAATTTAGTGGTTTTTGCTTGTTTGCCTCTAACACAATCCCCCTTCATTCACTCTCCAGGCAGGAGGCATAGAGAGGTAGAATTTTAATTCTTCTGGCCATTTATATACATGTGGCATTTGTTGACCTTTAACTATTTGATTTTGAAACCTATTTAATTTTTTGACGTAGGTGTTTTCGTGGGTTTTGCTGGGGAATGCCAAAAATTTTCTGCATGTAGGGAAAAAAAAATGAGTAAGAGCAACTGTATGAGTGTTCCTCTGTTTGTACCCAAAGGGCGCTCGCTCTGTGTCTGTAACACCAGTTAAAGTTTCTTAGTAGCACAAGCTTCTTATTCAGCTTTGTTTTGACAAAGAAAGATAAACCACTGTTTTGCTTTGCCCTTCCCCCACCATTTACTCATTAGTTTCATTTAGTTTGCTATTCCCTGCTCCTTGTAGGGGAAAAACCCATATTTTTTAAAAAAATTACTATTTTAAACCACATTAAGTTATTGACTATGTGTGTTCTTATGAAGAATTTAAAATAGAATATAATTATAAATCACTGCTAAAATGAGCTCGTCCTGCAAAGGCCAGGACATTTAATTGTGTCCTTGTATGACTGGAATCACTGTAAACAACTAATATTCCTATTTGCAGGGACAGAAATAACTAGCTCATTCAGCTGTACAGAAAGGAAGACATAAAAGGAATCCAAGGGCTAAACCAGAATAAGCCACTGGAAATTTTATGTCAACAAAACTCGATTTAAATTAAGTAACAGCAATTCAGTATTTTGACTGTAAATGAATCAGAACATTAAAACATGTTTTAAAGGGAACATTTGTGATGCAACATCTATGACTAGTTCCTACACCAAAGGAATAGGAAAGTTCCTACTTATTTTTTCTGTGCAGGATCAAAGCTCCAGAGCAAAGTTACTTCTCTGGCTTCAGTACTGCTTCATAGACCTAAATTTTCAAAATAAGAACAGCAGCAGAACTGTGAGGAAAACATTGAATAAATGACTTATTAGTTACACACAAAAGGAAACACAGCCCTGATGACATAATTAAGAAGTTCCTTCATACTACATATGTGTGAAGGAGAAAAATTTAAGTTACACAGACAATTTCCATCCTTACATTTTCTCATTTTCTGAGTGCTTGACTTTGCAACTTAAATCTCTTTTTATGATTGTTGTTTCTGACACTGATTTGCAGATATGTGAATAGATTTTAACATTTGTTACTTTGCCTTATTCAGTGGCAAAGTTTAAAAAAACCCACACAACAAAACCAAAACCCCCAAGTTCAAACCAAAGGCGTGAATTCCTAAGCTATTTAAAACGATGGGAGATGAGTCAATAGTCACCTTGGTTTAAAATCAAGAGAAACACAGCAGAGCAATTCTCCAGTGAGATGAAATAAGGAAATAAACTACACATTCAGCAACTATGAGAGATCCTTTCCAAATAGGAACAGAGAGTTCATTTACCCAGTTATTTTACAATGGTGATAACAAATTAAAATTGTGGGCAGACAGCAGAGAACCAAACAGACACACAACCCACAGCAAGGATCAGCCAAATTAAAAGGAACTTTTTACACTGTCAAATTTTGAGTAATTAGTACTTCCATTAGAGGCACAATTCCAGCTTTAAGCAATTCTAAGTAATTAATGTTCCTTTATTTTGCCTAGAAATCCTGACTTCAGCATTCTCTTAGGACATGCATTCTGCTAAACAGAGCTCCACAATACAGATTAACTCAACTAGAAGACGATTAGCATAGGCAGATGGAGATGTAATTTGTCATTGTGTACACACTGTTACTTCTAGCCTTGGATGCAATTTTTTCTTAGCACAGCAAACTGATTCAAACAGAGGCAGAGACATGATTTTGTTCTATCTGTACCCATAGGATTGCCTGGGCTACAAGTGATGCAGAGATTTGAAAATTCTATGTGACCAAATGACAAAACAAAGTGAATAAAGTGCCAGATTGTACCTTCCCATACAGCTTCAACCAGCTACACGAATTCAGTAAATAATTATAAATATATTATTATAAATAAACTATTATAAAATAAATAATTTAAAATGTACCATGGAGGAAGTATTACTATACCTATTCATCACATAATGCAAGGAAGCAGAGGCTGGTCTGGTGACTAGCACACAGAAAAGGCAAAATTTGCTTGCCAGAGACACTACAGCATTTGCACACTGTAAGCTGCCTGAGTCCTCAAAATCTTGCCTTTTAAATGGGTCTAGCAATACATGTCTCCCAAAAATGTGTGTCCTTTTGCACTTCATGGCTGTTCTGAAGGTGACTTGTTTGCCAATCAGTGAAAGATTCCTCAAGAAAAGATGCAAAGTAAAAAAGTGAAATGAAATGAAAGTGTCCTTTCCTACTTACACTACAGCATCAAGTATAAGACAACTCTTAGATTTTTTCATATTGAGCTTTGAAATACAAGACACATGCAACACCACCAAGCAGAAGTTTAACAAACCTTTTCTCCAATTTCAAGACCCCCCTGGCCTTTGAACAGCACCTACACCAAGAGGAATGAGGCAGAAAGCTCGTGCTTTGCTTTCTCGGCCAAACACAACCACTGCAGGAATTACTTTCATTTGTAGCTTCTGAATTTTCCATAACTACAAGAAGCAGAGGCCAAAGACCATGTCCTTCACTGGGCAATAGGTAGGAGTGAAGGGAAAGCTGAAACAGCAGTTGAGGAAGAGGAGAGCAGAGCACGACCTCAATCCCAGGGGTCCATTACTGTGCAGGTGAGAGGCTCTAACTGTTCTTTTCCAAATGCTACTGCTCACATGGACTCCAGATTGGCAGGTCTTGTGTGCTTTTAATATTAATTGATATAAAATGAAACATGACATTCTTGATCTACAGAGTCTCTTCTTACAGATTTGTCAGCACTTGCATATGGTCAGAATCAATGTCCAATAAAGGCAAATCTTGACAAAACTGTCAAAATCATATAAGGCTCACACTTTTCTGCCCAGATCTTACCTTTATCATCTTTTTTTTTGCATGTCTACTCCAAAGTGCATTTGCAATGTGCTTGTGCTTTTAAGCTGCAAGGTATGTTAAGTGCACAATGAGGACCCAGAGTTTTGTGTGACAGAGAAACCAAAAGCAGCAGCACTGAGACATCTTGAGAGAGAACAAAAATTCTTCTCTGACATAAAAAGCGCAATGAAAAACTCACAAAAAGACACTTTGAAAACTTCATCCACAAAACATTCCTATTTTTCCTAGTGGAAAGAAAGAAGTACCAGCCTCTGCTTGGAGTGACAGCAGTTTTTCCCAGATGCATATTGTAGCATGTAAAATATTTGATCCAATGATCTTTATGAGTTGACTAAATGTCAGGATCGCTTCTTTTTACTACAGATACTTTTTACCAGCTTTCACACTGGAAGATCAGTGTTATAAAGCTTTGGGCCTCAGAAAGGCTTTGGCTCTGCCTCCTGTGCAGCCCCCACCCAACTGCTGCCCTGTGGTACTGCCACAGCACCTGAGCTGCCGAGGAACCACCAGCAGCTCACTGGAGAACCTGGACACTGCTGCTCAATTCTGCCCAACTCCACGTTTTGCCAAACTCCATCCCAGCTATTGTGCTAGAGCAGGGCATGCTGGTCTCTAGTATTTTTTGACTGAAAACATCATCTTCATGAAGTCAGAAAGCACAAGTTATTTGTTATTAGTAATATATTTTGTACTTCTAAAGATTTGTATTAATCCATAGCTGTGAAGGCTGTAAAATCCACTCAAATGCTTCTTATTGAAAAATCAGGTCTGCATATCTGTAGATCCTCCCCTCCTTCACCCATGCAAATTAAAGCTGTAATTCCCAAAGACAGCCACTCTTCTAAAACACTACACATTTCATATAGTTGTTATTAGTAAAGTATGAACAATGTTTGCAGAAACATTAAAGAATCAGGTCAAGAACTCTGTCTGAATACCGGTGTTATTAAATAAGCCAATCATCCAACTTTTGAGTAATTAATGTCCTTGGTTTTTACTTGAAAGCCTCATTTCCAGCACATTCATAGGAGACAAATGTCCTACCCCAAAATGAATGAACAGGAATTAACTCTTTTGGATGCCAATTACGAGAGAAAGCTGAAAATGCAATATTTTCAAGCCAGATACAACACAGCACTTCTCATTGTAGGGTAAGTTTAGGTACAGTCTGATGATTTCACCACATATAGGCAAGAATTTGATCTGTTCCCATCTGTGCATTATCTAAGTATCTAAACTATTGCCCTAATGCATTTGAAAACTTTAAAATATAAAAGGAAAACTAACAAAGCTGATGGAATCTCCAGATCACCGTGTGAAGTACTAATAAGCAACTGTGTTATACAATCCATGTTCAACAGACTGAAAATGATCTTTCCCAAATCCAAGTGACATCCTTCTGAAGCTGAAAGTGATAGATTACAGCTGGCTGAGCACGCACTGTACTGTACACTCATTTTAAAAGCTGCCATTGTAAAACACCCTCCAGGCTTTTTGTTGGTTCCTTTGCTCTTCTTATTAAGAACTGTAAAGTTCCTCTTATTTAACGGTAATTACAGGGGCAGATGGAGAAAAACTAATGAGAGGGAGAGAAGTTTATTTTTCTGAAGACGTGCAGTAAGATTAAGAGCAAGTCTACGGACTATATATGTTATTTTTATTTCATCACCTCAAAATATGATAAATATTTGCAATTGCAAAAAGTTACGAGTACAAAATTTATTATTAGGATTCTTTTTAGAAAATTACACCTTTACAACTCATTTATAGCCTCTATATATGACATCCTTTCCTTCTCTCCACCAGACAACCATTAAGACACAAAAATACTCTCAGGACAGCAGTTGCAGAACTTGTCGTATGCGCTCACACTTCTCCAGCACATTTGGGTCTTCTCCGTCAGAACCATCAAATTCCTTCATAAAAGCTTCAGCTTTCTGCACAGTTTTGTCTCTTGCCCCGCCCTGAAGGCCTTGCAGATAATCCAGTAAAATGGTGAAATACTTGTCTGGAACCTTTAAAGAAAAAAAAAAAAACAAGGAAGGAAAAATCTGATTTATTTTCTCATTCGCAATCATGTCACAGCATCACTTGAAAGACAATCAATCAGGAGACAGGCACAGGCTTTGGTGTTTGCCCAACTCCAAGTGGAAACGTTCGAGAGGTACAAGCTGCCAGGAGGGATGGACCGTGGAGAGATGACTGTCATGTGCTCGGATGGGCAAAGCATCTGAGAGGAAATGCTAAGCAGATGTGGAAACGCTGATCAGCAAATGCAAACACTCCCTGACAGGGAGCTCAAGGCTGTGAGGGTTGGTGGAAGGAAAAAACCAAAATGCACCAGTCAAATCCTCCTTTTGGAAACACGTATGTGAACCTTGCTAAATTTGGTGAGAATTGCATGAATGTGCCTGAGGAATGAATTTTGCTGGAATTACCCTCGCCCCTACCCAAAAATTACTTGTTTGCTGACTTGAGATACCACCCACCATCATGCACTTTGACAGAATGCTTATACAAAGGAATAGAACTTAATTTGAAAAACAAATTGAAATTCAGACATATGGAAATAATTTTTAAATCACACTGACTAAAACTGATAGGCTGAACCAACATGTACGACGTTAAAAGCACTTTAGTCATCTACAGTTGCATTACCCCTGTTTCCCTCCCTTTCTAATTAACCAGTCATAGATTAAATTTTAGCTTATCTGGGAGAACATACAGTTTAAATGATCATTACCTTAATGTTGGCAATAACTTAGCAAAGACTTTGGAATGATTTATTCAGGATTTCAAACCAAAGTAATAGGTGAACAGACCTATCTTGAAGCATCTCTTAACTTCATGTTGTGTATCTGTGGAACAGGTTTCAGCCAATAACAGAATATTTTTTGCTGTGAATCAGGGGATGTTAAAATGACCTCATCCTGCAAATATTTTTCTCCATGTTTAACTTTACACATATAACTTGACATGAGTCAAGTTAAACACATACGTAAGTATTTAAAGGATTGGAGACTAATTATTCGAGGGCGGTTTCAATTCTGCAAAGTATCAACATTTCAGAGAAGACAGAGCTTCCACAGACACTTAATTTACAACCTATTTCTCCATCGACATTTGGCAGCAGAACTTTGATCACTAAAACTTCTATCACTCCAAAAGAAGAGGAAGAAAGAATATTCCAACACTGCCTTCATCAATCAGGCATATTACAAAGCAATAAATCAAACCTAAAATCTGCATTCAGCCTCATAACTTGTACACTATGGAAAACCTTCTAATTCTTCATGCAAACACTTGTGTTAAAGACACAATACAGTTACAAAAAAATATTAATTTTACAGTGAGTAACACTGAAATGGATGATATATGAAGTGTTGCTATATTACACAAATCAAACACATTTAAATATAATGAAAAATGTCTATATTTTTGCAAGTCTTTTACTCACAGCAAGCTGGTACTAATAACAGACAAACCATTCCAATGCAAACAATTTCAGTGTGACAGTGCTCCTTTAATGGAGATACTCAGCACTGAGCTTTTAAAGCTCAGCAACATTTCCATGTTTCAAACCTTGGCTAAATTATCTCTATAATCTGCAACTCTTGTTCTCAGCCCTCATGGCACAGACATACCTGTGGAACTACAGCTGTTATTATATCATTTAAGCAAAATGCTTGAAGGGGCAATTGAAAATGTACTCTAAACTTAGAAATACTAACTGTGCAGGCTGACATGTGGCTGCCTGAAGCCTAGAAAACATTTAGCATTCGGCCCTAAGGGTAAGTGCCTAAGTGTTCAAAAAGCCCCCTATTTTTGTTCCTTAACACAGCTCTGAGGTTTATTTCAGGAGGAGCTCACCATACAGCACCCTGCAGGCAAGGTAAATCATATTTCTTCCTGACTTACAGTAGAGCCATAGCAAGGACTGGAACACACAAAGTGCCAGCAAAAACTTAATGAAATCCAAACTTTAACTCCTCAAATACAGTACTACAAAAGCGGCAATTTCAGGGGTCTTGGCGAGGTTTTCCAAGAAGGAACACAATCCTTCTTCTAAGATCAGTTTTAGGCTGGTTTGAAATTGGAGATCAAGATCTCCCACCATGGCTCTGGAAGTGGAAGTGATGCTTATGGGATTTTATTATTATTCTTTTGTTAAACTGTTTTGACCTTTTCCTTGTTTCTTTTTCTCACTCACACACTAATCTTGCCTCTGTTCTGACTGGAGCTGATTAAAACGGAACTATCCCGAAGTGAAATAATTCCTGTCATCAGGAAAAGGAGAGAAACACTACAAAAGAGTAGCAGAAAAAGAACAGTTACCACTTTACAATTATACAACGCAACTCATGAGTTTTCAGACTCGGTGACTTGCAGTTCCCGACATATTTTGCAAAGCAAACACAGATCCCAGCACAGAGGACCTCAGCTCAGTGCCACCACGCTGCCTTTTGGGTTACCTTCCAAGGAAGCTTCATCTCCAGGCAGCCCTGAAGCTGAACACAGCTGATCTGTCTTTCTAAAAATGCTGTGCCAGATGACAAAGATCAACAGATGACCTAGTGTTTGTTTTATACTGGATCCTGGAGAAGTATACACACCATAGGTACACAGGCTTGGCCCGGGAGCTGTCAGCCAACCCCTAGATGGATTTTAAAGGGACTTAAAAAAAACTTTATGTAGCAAACAACTTTTAAAACCTCAACTTATTTCTTACAGAAAGAGACATAGCAGTGCAGGAAACTCTGCTCAGTGCTTTGCATGGCTTTTCAGTAGGCATCCAAGTGACATCATGAGATCAAAGATGTGGCTTAGCAAGGAAAGAATCTTATGTCTCTTTTTGTACTTTAGTCATGCTTGGATTACCAACAGATTTTTTTCTGCAATGGACAGGAAGTTGAATTTGGGTATAAAAAATACTCAAAAGAAGCTGGGTGTGCCCTCCCTATGGTCCTGATGAAGAAAGCGACTTCATCATATGCCTAATTATAAGCACTTGAACAGTTCTACAAACTTCACTGAATCTGGATGCAGATGTTCATCATTCTCTAAAGCTCATATTCAGTCTTCTCTGATTATTAAACTACAAAGTATGTGAATTTAAATAAATCACAGCACTTTCAGCAGATTAAAAAACAAAAGGAAGTTTCATTTCAGTGTTGAGAAATAGGGGTTAAGCTGTGTTTTGATACATAAAACAAACGCTATTTACAGTTCATTATGTCCCAGTATAATTCAACACAAACCCCAAGGTAAACAGGTAAAAAAGTAAAAACATTGTTCTGCCTGCCAAACAATTTCTAGGTAGCTTTGAAGAGCATATGTTGATAAAGATTTTTAAAGGGGAAACTTAAAAACTGAAGACAGAGCAAACAACCTAGAAACCACCATCAAATTTGTATTCTGCAACTCATCCTTGTAGTGTATTTACACTCTGTGAACATTTTTGCCTTGATGAAACTCTGCTTTTAATTATCTGGGTCTCTAAAAGTATTTTTAACCGGAAAGTAACACCCTATGTCAGGTGATTGGCTTAAGAGCTGCTGCGTAATTTGGATCAGAAAGACTGATATGAATAAATGCTCAAGTGCACACAAAAACATCAGCAAAACCTGAGTGTCAATGAAATGAATCAATAAATAAGGCACTGTGCAAACAGACAGATGTTTGTTCTATTACACAACAAAATAAATGACCTGAAACTCCCACTCAATGCCACGATGCTCAGGCTTATTGGAAATTCAATTTATGTTGTTTTTTCAGTTATTAAATGAATGGATTTCAGTATGGATGCAATCCTGGCTTCTGGTTATACTTTATGTTTTGCACAATCAACATCAGGTTTCACTTATATTTTAATGAGAAAGCTATTTTAACATCTTGGCAATAAGACTGTACATCTTCTGTGGAGCCAGACATATCTGAAGCAATATGAGAATCATGGTTTACACTATTGGGTTCCACATTCAGAAATTCAAATTAAGGATATGACTCAAATTCTCAACAAACTCTAGGTTTAAATAAAACATGAATCTGCTCTATTTATGCTTGACATACATCAAATATAAAAATCTAGCATACACAGGAGAATGATCACCAACAAAGTACAAATATCAGTGACAAGCGATTAAAATGTTTCAGCATCTTGGCTGAAAACAAAGTAATTTATAAATTATTAAAAAATTATTAGACAAGTGCATGGCTAGTACTAACAAGTTTTGGTTAATAAAGAATAGCTATGACTAATGTATAACAAAATATCACATTAGTTCTGAGAAAAAGCAGCATTAACACAAACCTTCTCTTTATCATACATGTGCAGGAGAAGCCATGTTTGTCTTGTCTTTTGAAACTTCCATTCTTCTGGGTTTTCGGACCAGCTGCAGAAAATGAGAAAAAAAAAATTTTGCTTAAATGAAATACTCTGATATCAAAACATTCTTTATTCAGAAAATATTCCCTACAATGCTTGCAAGTGACTTGGTATGCACAACATGGAGTTTTGTGGCACAGATATTAGCACACATTTTGTGCAAGGCCACCTGGCTTCTGTGCAAATAGTGAAAGGTTATAGGAAGATATCACAGCCAAGAATGTTATAAGTTTTCCTCAGAAAGCACTGATTCCTTGAAGTTAAATATCGAGCCCCACTCCCCAGCTTTGGCCAGTCCTTCATGAGAGGTCACTGCCCTCATCTGAGCCACAAGAAACACTGAGCACCCCAAATCCTTATCCCAGCTGCAGGGCTACCTGATTATTTGGGGAGGTGGAGTGGACAAGAAATCAAATTTTGGTTTTAGAAGGCTGATGTTTCACAATGAACTGAAATTTATAGAAACTTAAGCAGCCTCAGAAGGACTGGAAGGAGAAGCTTGTGCAGCAATGGTCATCTCAGCAGTGGCTGGAGCCCATCACAGATGGCTGTTCCAGAGCAGACATCATTCATTCTTCAGGAGCATATATTTAAAGCTTGTGTTTGCCTAAAGGTGTGACTTAAATATTTATGTTTCCAGGATAGAAAAATGTTTTTTTATCTCTGCCTCTCTCACAAGGAATACTTCAATACTGTTCAAAGCAAAGGGGCGAAAAAAATTACTAACATCTGCAAACATTCTCTGGCTGTTTAGCAAACACATTTTAAATATGCAAAATTTTAGCTGGGTTAAAATAGCACATTTACATACATCTTGAACATATTTTTCAAGCTGGTACATTCTGTTTAAGAAGAAGAAACACATTTATTTCTGTAAACAAATGAGCAAACCAGCAAATCTCACCATAAAGTGAAGACTTCTTTTTAAAATTACATGCTTGAAAATTAGCATCTTAACATGTACAAAATCTGACAGCACACTAAAATATAATTTAAAATGAAAGAATAAAAAATATAAGGAGAAAACCCAGAAACTTTCACATTTAATTGATTTTTCTCTAAAGAAAAATATGTCTCCAGAGGGTAGCATGCAAGATGCCATTAATGTTCCAGCTTGTTTTACACAGCAATAGAGAGCACAGAAATCAATTGAAAAGCCAGCTGGGTATAAGAATTAGTATTGTTTAAACACTGTAAAGTCTAATAAAGCAAAAGAGTCCTCATCGTTGCTGAATGCTGCACCAGCAAGTACATTGTTCAGTCAATTCAATGAAAGAGAAAAAACCGAGACCACAAATTTGTACAGAAAGGTTCCATGGAAGCCTCTGAAGGCAACTCAAAATAAAAAAATACTGTCTTGATGTTCAAATTCAGGATAAAGAAAAAGCAGCAACAACTCATTAGGGTTATCCCCAACATATAAGGTTGCTTGTATATATTGTTTGTAACCAACATATAAGGTAATAATCAAACAAATAACCAGGAAAGTAACCAGAGTAAATGAGGAAAGACAGACAAATAACCACAATATATCATCTTTTACATGCTCAAATAAAATCCACAAATGAGCTGATTTAGAGGCATCTTTTGGAATATTGTAAATAAACAGGGAGAAGTTTGCAAAACAAATATTACACAAAAGCAGGAGACCAAAAAGCTGACTGACAAAACTTACAGAATGAAAACTCATAGAATGAAAAAAAAAATTATTATTATAGGGAAACCATCCTTCTCCCATCACTACCATCCTAGAAACCGAAGTACTTGCAAAACAAAGATCATTCGACCCTTGGTGTCACTTTGCCTTCACAGTAAGGTGCCCAACTGGACAACAACCACTGTCAAAATGACACCACCTGTAATGTGAGGGGCCACAGAGAATGAAGTAAAAAGGGTTTTTCTTGTAGGTACAGTTTGTGGGGCAAACAACAACCTGCTCATTTCTCTGTTTGCCAGGCAAACACAGCAGCTCCTGATGGAGAAACTGGGACTTCTGCAGGAAGTGACTGAACTTCTAGAAGTCCCTCAAAACAAACAAAAAACCAAAGACAATGACAGTGCTCGCTGTTCTTTCAACCTTTTCTGTTATGAGGTTCATCCTCAAGAAGAAGAAGGTAAGTGTAGAATTCTTTTTTATGTTAATTAAGCCTGGAAACAGTTTACATGGTAGTCTTTGCAAGGTGACAAGAACAAGCTGAATGACAGATCTGTGACTGCATCCTATGAAAACAGTCCCTCTTCTAATGAAAACCTTTAACACATGCTTGTATTTCCCCACACTATTCTATGTATTTAGACATTTGCAATATCCCTTGGTTAGACACACCACAGAGTACTCTGAATCTTTTATTCTCTGCTAATTTTATGTTTCTATCACTTACACTATCACCTGAGTGCTGTTGGCATTTAAAGTTCAAAAATACAACCTGATTTCACTAATCTCCCATAAAGCTATAGAATGTTAAAATATATTTATTGCCTACTTTATAAACAACTGAGACCAGCAAATGAGTGCACTATAAGGTTAATTGCTCTTATTAACCTATTACCAAAACCATATGCTCTCTTCTACATGTTAAGGCAAGTCGTTGTACTCCTGTATCCAAGAACCCATATGGACTTTCACTGCAGTGAATTCTCTTGTAGAAACAAACAAAAGTTTTAGTTTGTCTTCCTGAAAGGTTCTGCTCTATATACACCACAGTAATTCATATAAACAACAAATACTTTACCATAATCAACTGCAGAAAGTACACTTGTGCCCATTACAGCACTGGAGTCTCACAATTTATTTTGCTTTGTGCTCTGTCTTATTAGAATCAAATCCTAAATTAGTACAGTAAGAAAAAATAGTATTTTCCTTAATAGACAATGGCTATATTTGTATTTTCAGAAAATACTCCCAAGTTCTTAACTGGTACTATATCCATGGTTGTATCCTGTTTCTCCTTGTTCAAGAAAATGGTCCTTCTCTTGACCCGAATTCCTATCAAACTGTGGTCAAAACACTCTGGATAATGGATGCACAATCTTCAATGCAGATAACACGACAGTCGCTCTCTGTAACTGGATCCACCAACAGTTATTAAAATAAAACTTTTCCACTGATTCCTATGACTATGACAGCTTTTTCCTACTCCACTAACAGCTTTAAAACCTATGGAAAGTATCGCTCCATGACAAAGTGAGAGGGGTATCTCCTTTTATCAGGATGACATCATTAGTACATTTTTAGAAATGCTCAACTTTTAAACCACAGAAATTCAACCTTTGCAACACAAAGAGAGGTCTCATTTTGCTGTTTACATGCAGATAAGCTTCCTTGACATACTACAGCAGGAGAAAAGGCTTTTCCTTTGAGTGATTAAATATACAGAGTAAGACCAACTACATTACAGTTAAAAAACCTCTTTTTATAGACAATCACAACCTCTTCCACAGTTTGAATTAATTTGGTAGCTTCTACAATTATCCATGTCAGGATCTAACATAAACTATGGAATTGGATGAAAAATATACATGTGTAAAACATGTATTTTTCCAATGTGTCTCAGGCTAATTTTCAATATATTGTACAAACACTAATTGCCTTCTTCACACATTTAATGTTTGAATCTTTCTTATGAGCTCCAGCTCATTGAAAAAAACATATTGGTTGACTTTAGTTAAAGGGAACTTAAATGTTTGTGCAAATGATCTTCCTAAATGCCTTTGAAATTGAAGAAACAGAGGAAGTGAATCATATAAATCAAGCAGCTTAGGAAATTTTACATTTGGGCTTTCTTTTTTTACCACAAACCTCCTATGGAAAAGCTTCCCAAGATTCTCACTAGTCTATCTCATAAATGACTTTTAGTGCCTGTAGTCATCTCACACAAATCTATTCCCAAAACATGGGAATTCAGGCAGTGTAAGCAGGCAAACAGAAGACAATTGGTAGCGTGCAGGGCAGGGCATCCCTCTGGGGTGCCCTGGTAGAAAGAGATGGGGAAGGGAAAGTAGTCAAATTGGTTCCAGAAACACAGTAAGAGAAAAACATTATTGTTACAAATTGGATTCAGGAAGTCAACACAATGCATCTGCTCAGACTGCCAGCCAGGACAAAACACTACAAAGCTGTCACAACTGGTAAATAATCAGCTTGTGCAGAAAAGCTCTGTGCTGAGAACCAACCATTTTCCTAATTCGACTTGAAAAAAAATTATTGCATAGGAGACAAGTCTCAAGAAACCAGAAAGATGTGGCTGCTGATAACCTTCCAGAAGACACAAGAGCACTGCTGCATGCCAAAAGCAAGGACACCTAGACCCACCCACATGCACTGCTCCAACTGTGTGCCACTGCCCAGTCCACCATGGATACACCTTCCTGCCTGGGTATCTGTCCAAGGAAAAGCAGACTGCCACCAAATTTAGATTTCTCCAGCTCAGGTTTAGTATCAGGGAATTAATTGGAAAGGTTTCTCCAGCCCTGAGGACCAGTTCAGAGCAGTCTATCCTGTGATTTACCCATGAGGACCCTTATGTCTGACTCTCTCAAATTTCCCTCAAAGGAGGGACAGAGCCATGGGTCTGGCCCATTGCACCACATTCATGGAAAAGATCTACTGAAAATGTTAAAAACAGCATTCTACAACACTACATAAAAATTGTCACATTCTTCTCACCTCATTTATCCAGGTACTTTTCTGTTTTGATACACCAGTTATTTATCACCCTGCAACCTGTCTCTAAGGATCACCTATGTTCTTCTACATGGCCCCCAAGGAAGGCTGAACAGGAATTATGGCACATGACTAAGGCTTGCAGGAATCAAGTTAGGCACTTCATTGCCCAAACTCTCTGCAAACAGCATAATTTCTGCCCTATCAGTACAATGTGGATAACAGGTGTTTCCTCAATAAAGAACCACCATCCTCTAAAAAATCCCCTTAAAGATATTTTAAAGCCTTGCTGAAACACTTGGCACTCAAGTGATGTGCTGTAATATTTCACAGTGCAATACATACAATAGCAGCCACTTTAAAACCCCGTGCACTGGTGTTCAAGGCAACTCACTGCCCTTATAAGGCCCGAATTTGGAAACTCTGAACACTGAGTTGGTCCAACGGTGAGCACAATGCACATATGGCCAACAGGTGAGCCTGGGAATGCTGCTCCTCAAAGAGGCTCCCTGGAACCTCTGGAAGCAGCATGGAGGGAGGAAAAACTGGGCATAAGCTTGTTCTTGTGGGAGAAGAGCCATTTTATGGATAGAGGTTTTATATGGATATATAAAAAAAATATATGCATGTGGATGGAAGTTTTATATGTGCCCTACAGTGCATATAGTGAAGCAGGAATAAAAATTTTTTGACCAGTTATAACACGTACAATTATTTAAAGGGAAATGTAAAAGTGTTTATTTTTATTGGGGGCATTCAGTGTTTTTTCTATTTCTCTCAGGGGCACTTAAAGTGAATTTCCTTTTACAAAGATAAGTTTGGAATGTCTGGTTTCGTACCCAGCTGCGTGCCCAGAAAGCCCCCTCATGGTGCACTTCAGCATTCAGAGCAAGGTAAGAGAAAAATCTAAATTCAAGTGTGTGTGATGCTGATTTTCCTCATTTGGAAAAAAAGATAACCAAAATTTAAATTCTAAACAGATTTTCAGAGACTAGACTGGAAGAGCTGTAGTTAAAATCTTGGACACGCTGATCTGCAGCAGGACCCAAGAACTAGTCAGACATAAGAGACAGTCGTAGCCTTCATTTTTAACTGTGTTTTTCTCATGTTATGGATGAGTCTTTTAATTTCCCAACTCCAATTCCTGGAGAAAGATAATATATTTACACTGATATTCTCTGATCCAGTTTGGAATCTAAATAAATTTTGACTCAGATAAAAGGTTTTCCTTACTTTCCGGGAAAAGAAGAAAAGACACTAATGGAGCTCTTTTGCCAAAAGAAAACTTGTTAAAATTGTCAACAGATTTTAGAATCAGTGCCACATTTTTGGTTGAAAATCTTGGCACCGTTTCCCAATCTGTGGTTTAAAAACAATTTTTAATATATTCTTCCATCTGGTTTAGACGCAGCGTAATGACTACAGACTTGTGAAAAGGCAAGGGGAGGAAGCTTTTTCTTTTTAATTTAGGAATCACACATGCAGGAAAAAATAAATGTGCTTTTTAGTGTCCCATTTTTGCCCTGATGTCCAAGATAAGGACAGACTGTATTTGATTGTATCCGTACAGCAGACAGGTCACAGGATTTTCTTAGAAAGTATTTATAAAGCAAAAGGAAAGGGCCTTTGTGTCACAAAGCAAAGCTTTGATTAAATCTACATAAAATGTTTATCGCAGCTTATCTTTTATTATATGCACTTTTATCACTTGCCATTATTTGTAACATTTTATATTATGTTTGCATCCTGAGGTTTCGGCCAAGCTAAAAATCCCCTTCCTCCCCCACCACAGCCTCTGTTCAAACGCAACATGAGACGTTCCCTTGAAGAGCTTCAAGTATAAACAGATGAGACAGATGATAAGTGGAAAGAAAAGTTGACCCAGAAAATTGTAACAATGCCTCAAAACCATACAGCAGGTCGTGAGTAGAGCTCCTGTCTCTTACATCTGGTACAGTACACGTAGGGAATCTCACTGTGATTCAGCTTCTCATAGACACCAACCCACCTGCAAATGCCAACAGCACTCCACTGGGAAAAAAAAAACTTTACAGTTTCTTTAAAAATTATTTTCCTAATACAGTTATTTAGCTGCTGGTATCTGCATTAGCCTGTCTGCAGCAAAACTGCATTTTGATTAGAAAATATATAGCACTATATATTAGAATATATATTAGAAAAAACATGTATTAGAATATGTATTGGAAAATATATGACACCATATATTAGAATATATATAGCACTAATAATATGCTGAGAACTTTCTGCTGTTTTCAGTAATAACAAAAAGGTCAGCAGCAGGCTTGAAAGCCCAGAGCTACCATTACTGTATTATTAAGCTAAATGTGCTTTTTATTTTACATACAGTCATAAAAAGAACATAAAGCAGGAGTTGAATTATCACAGAAGAATAAAAAATAGAATTTGAGCCCTTCACAGCCAATCTGTTCTTCTCCTGCAAGGAATATACAACCAAGTGCTATCTCAAAGCTGTGCTGAAGTCCCAGCTCCTCTCCAGATGTCCATCTTTTCTTGCACTTAATTCTGGTCACAACGATGCCTGGACCAGAAATAAGGGAAAGGGAAAATGAAAACAACTGTTACAGCTCCCTCCCATGAAGTACATCCTGGGGGGTACGAGGAGATAAAGAGGGCCCCACAGTCTGTATGAAAATCATGTAAGAAGCCAGCTGCATGTAAAATCATTTTCAAAAGTTGGCAACAATCCAGTTATAGAAATGCTTTCTGGAGATCAGATGAGGGATATGCTACCAGACCCAGACAAAAAACAAATAGGGTCAATTCTCTTCTCCTTTACCGTTACCCCACATAACGTCCAACTGTGGTATAGAACACTCCTGCCAAGGCACAGACTCAAGCTGAGTAGCTCATTTTCATTGCTTTTTAAATGTTAAATCAGCTTCAAAAACTTTTTAAGGTTCTTTCCCCCCCTCCCCCCAGCACCTCAAAGAAAAAAAATTTTATTTTTTTTTTAATTTCACATGAAATCCAAGTATTTCTATTGCTGGCTAATTAGACAAAGCTCAGCTCTGTTACAGGAAGCCCCACGCAGCCCTCTTCAAATAACCCATCACACAGATGGCTTTTACAGTGCCTCTGAGAAGTAACACACTTGGGCTTATTCTGGACCAACAGCAAGAACATATATAGAAGTTTAAAAAAAAAAACAGGACATGTCAACCATCCTTGTAATTTTTTACATCCCAGTTTGGACATCCCACGGCTGCATTCATTAGGAAGTAAGGCAGAGGCGGATGGAGACACTGCTGCAGACCCCTGGGCATTTGAATCTCCCAAGTTGTAAACTTACAGACTAATTCACTCTTCCTTTTGCAAAAGAGTTCTAAAAAGGGCCAATATCAATATCAAGATCAACCTAAAAGTGTACAATGCTTGACAGCCCACTCACTTTTTCTTGATTTAGCTGAGATATTCAGTTATCTCTCAATGCATAATAAAATCTGCTACTGCACAATGGTGTTCAGGACAGTATCAGATTCCACTCTTCTAATACCCTGTGACATGTGTTGTACTACTAAGATTTTAAGTAATCTATGCTTAAAGAAATGGATCTGCCAATTACTGCTTCCTGCAGATGGCTTTCATTCCAATTCAATTTCATTCATATAAAAGTAATTCCTGATACCTTTTTCGGCATCATCATATTAATGACTGTGTGAAGGAAGAGACAAGTTTTATTAAGGATCTAGTTTTATTATTTCAAAAATACTTCTTGTTATTCTAACTCTGGTTAGGAAGCCTTGACAGCTCCCTGGAGCTAATTGATTAATAATCATTGCCAACTGCATTTTAAATTTTAATTTTGGCTTTGGCTGACTAGATTGAATGATTCCCTAGAGCTACACAACTACTCGCCACTATCACAAGTGTTTGGGCGTTAGATGAATAGTCTGAATGTGTTTGAGGAAGTGAGTAGTGGTGTTAATTCTCCTAGATCGAAATTTTATGACACAGAGAAAACATAAAACCTTCCTTTTGCATTTCTGCCATGTCAAGAACAAGGTCTGAATGGAAGAAGATGGGTGAGTACAAAATGCCTTTTCTCAAAGCCAGAAGGGGGGTTAAGGATGGGATTCCTGGGCTTGGAGCCAGGATTGAAGCAAGGAATCCGGAGAGCCAGGGGAGTGCAGACTTCAGAAGCTGGGAGGAAAAGCTGTGCCTCACACTCCTTCAGTGCAACCTCACTGCAAATGACATTTTATCACAATAAAGTAAATAATCCCTGAAATATGCTTTTATTATAAAACATCAAGAGGTAGTTTGTTGTAATACTTACTTGTGAAATCAGTTATTTTAATTATTCTGGTTTGATTTGACCTGAACAGTGCACAAGTTTTCCCCAAGACAAATGGGAAAGGTCAAAGTGCCTGTGTGAGGTTTTGAGCATTTCATTGAGGATTGAAAACATCTACTTAACTTCAGGATACAGTCCTGGAGTAGACTGGCCTGTTTTTAAAGACTCCAGAATCTGCCTAATATATCTCACAAGGTTTGTAAAAGTAATTTCAGATGAAATAATATATTAAAGCTGCTTAATTATTCAATTAGATGCAATCTCTTTTGTATAATATTATGGAAAGATGAAAGCCGGATTTCAACGATAAATATCTAATGGCTACATTTAATAAACTGTTAAGAAAATTCATTTATACTAAATTATCTTTTACTGGAAATGAGTCATTAAAAAAGGAGACATTAAATTTTCTTAACCAGATTTGGAAATAAAGATGTTATTTTACAGGAAAGAATCAGGCAAAGAAACCTTAATTATGTTTGCCCCAATATTTATGGATTTAACACGTGTAATCTATTTATCCTCATCTGACAGATCACTATACAGTCCAACAGTTAATTGCTGCTAATATAATTCACAGTTTTAACAATGTATATCTGAAAAATTATGAGAAGTTTAACCATCCTATTGATAAAATTATTACCAAATAAAAGCAAACTAAACCTTGGGAAAAAACTCAATTCACCAAGAATGCACTGGAAGCCTCCTCAGGCACACGGGAATGAGTCATTTTAAGTGCCACCAATCTTGTCTGATACAAGATCATATGCAGGAGGAAAATCTTACATATATGGCTGAGAATAAAAGTGCTGTCTGTAACCTCCAGTTGGTGAATTTGGGAATTTTTGTTCCTAGTTTTATCAGCAGCAATTAAGTGGAATAAAGCTGCTCTGGTCACCTGCAGCACTATGAACAACCACAACTGCCAGGAGACCCCAACCATGGAAGACAGAGGCCTCTCCCAAGATAGCTATAGAAGGGTTTGGAATAATAATCCATACATTGCATGTCCTCCCAGAGACTGGTGGCATTTAGGAATGTCTTGAGACACCACTACAGAACAAAATCCATGCAAGCTCCTCTTTCAAAATCAGGAATTGATAAAAATCCTGCAGGTCTGTTGGGAGCAGACTTTGGTATAGGGCCAAAGAAAACAGAGCCTGTGCTCAGATGAGAAGACAGTTGTGTCTAGTTTCCCTCATGCCACTTGTCTGAAAGGAGACCTTTGCATAGTACAAGAACCTTGGTGAGTCACAAACTTCATCAGTGTTTAATTAACCATCTGAAAAATGGGGTAACATAACAATTTCTCAAATGAAACTGCTCAAATGACCTGCCATAAATTATTGTCAAAATATTTTTCATTTATTTTGTCAAAATACAGTTGTGATATCCTATCAGGGAAATAGAAAAGCAGAATAGAAAAGCAAATTAACATTCCTACAGTGGGCAGAAGATAGAGACAGTATGTTTTAAAAAAAAAGATATCAAAATCCCTTTAAAGATGAGGCTGGTTAGTCTATAAGGTACTTTTCAGCTGATCCTGTAAATGATAGATGTCAGATAAAAGGATTTGTGAATTCATGTTAATGATGCTATTAAATACAGTATTTCCATATGAGAATGTTTGAACAAAATGCCCAAGTAAATATTTTGACAGCTTTGTTTCACACTGAAAAAATGGTAGAAATGCAAAGAGGCAGAAGGTTTCAAAGTAAATCACTCTGCAGCTTTTACTGAAATATGATTTGAGAGGTGTACTTGTGACCTTCCATAAAATTAATTCAAAGATTTAGAAAGACAAATCATTTGATTCGGAGCCATAAAACAGGATTAGAGTTTCCTAATCTATATTTTGGCTTTTGTTAAATTTAGTGACCATTTATGGTTACGAAAATTACAAAAAGAAATGTCTTTCCTCTGCATAAACTAAACAGGACAATGAGCAGATTCAGAAAGATGGAACAGCGACTGACTCTGACTGTGAAAAACTTAGCATGGACCTGAGCTTCCCTTGCTTCCTCCTCGCAAGCCACATATTAGTGCTAGGCAAAGGGGTGAGAAAGCTACTCCAAAAATTCCCTATAGAAAGGAGTTTATCCAGGCTAATATTAATAGCTAAACGTACTAGAACCATTTCAGGGAAGGCTGTGTTAGTCCAGCTGCTTTTCCAAAGTTGAATGAGTTGCATCATAAGCATTTACTAATTTGGCTGGAAAATCATGCAATCATTGATGTTTCTAAAACTTCCTACTTCTAAATGAGTCGAAAATACCACAGAAATATCTGCAACATCTAAGAACTTCCACATATAATTAAGCTGAAAAGTCGTAGAACCCAACATTTCAGAATCTTCAAAGCAATCACCTGTTTTGTCTCTAGAAACCAGAGCTGCTTATCCAGAAGGTGGAAATGGCAAAATATATCCAAAAATACTTCTACGCACCCAGGATCTTCACAACTTGATCCACCACTATGGAGAGGACTTCCTAGAAATTATCAGACTGAAATTCTTTCACAAAGTAATTCTGACCACCTGGAGCATTTCCAGGATAGTATTACGGATACCCAGAATATATTCCTAAAGTTTGTTTTCTTCCCAGAAATTCTTGGCTAAAATAGCTAAGATTGGCTCTGAGCCACTTAAAGTTGGTGGGTTTTTTGGTTCTTACTTTTGGTTGCTGTTTTTAGAACTGTGTAGTAAATAATACTATGATTTGTCAGCATTAGCTCAAACTGACAAGTTTCTTCAGCAACAGCTGAAGAAGCCTCGGTGCCCACTCTGGGTCTGGCAGTGGTGTAACTTATAAATCAGCTCTGTGCAGTGTCTGAGCTCATTTGCAGAGCCCAGACTTCTTAATTCAGGATCATCTGGGAGTTAACCTGGTTATTCAGCTTCAAGATCTGAGTACTCCTGCACAGGCACCTTCCTCTGTTCAGTGCCTGGGCAGGCATCTCTTCAGCCATCTACATGGCAAAGCTGGACTCACATGGGAGAGCAGCAGACCAAAACTGTTGCCTTCCTTCTTTTGGTGGATCTTCACCAGGCAAAGCCTGGATCACCGACTATGGACAGCTGTAATATTCATAAGTGGAAAAAGAGGAGAGATACACGTAAGGAACAGTAATCTGCATGAGCTCACTAAATTAAGGGTAAGATATGCTTACCCTCACATCCTTCTTGCAAAGCAGTGAAATTGTACTAGAACCATAAAAAGCAGCTAACCCAGCAAGAAGTTCGTAACAGCTTAAAAGCAATTCCTGCACAATCTGACATCCTGTGGATGTCATGTGGGGGTTAGAAAAACACTGGCATGGCTCCAACACAGTTCTGCTTATCTCCTACCACCAAGGTACAGAAAAGTGGATCCAGAAGTCAATGACTCAATCACAGGGACTGAAAATCATCAACTCAGGCTGTCACCAGATACCTTCATTAAACAGGCAAAAGCTGTATGGTGCTGCTACCCAGAGCATAACATGAAGTCACAGAATCCTAAAGGCACAGTTTGAATAATGAGATGATAACGAGAACACTGACACCTGGAAATGGGCATCATAAAGCCAGGCCTGAAACAAGAGCGTATCTGACTTGCTGCACCCACACTGAAGCAGGATGAGAAGCTCTGTCCCTTTGACAGTCAGTGAAAAATGGCTGTAGTATGCAGTATTATGGCTGTAGTTGGCATGTTCATGCTAACACTGTCACACAAAACTGAGTTTGGTGGGAGAAAAAGAAGAAAAAAAAAAGTGTTCAGCAAATTCAAAGTGAAATCTCAACTCAAAGATGGCCCAAAAATTAATCCAATGTTGTTGCCCATAAGGCAAGGCCAGAATGACAAGAAGCAGTGAGGAATTGAAGACTCTCAGCCCCTTCTGCATGAAGCTGGAAGAAGGCTCCAGCAAAACAGCACATCTGTTTCCAGGTGCCGCATTTCCAGAAGGATTACAGACGTAGAAGTTTAAAGAAGAGCACCAGAGCACATCAGGGTCTGGAAGGAGCAGTAATAGATGAAGGATGATGAAGGATCAGGGATGTGCTGCTTCACTGAACGGGCAGTGAGATTGAGAAACCCGACACAGCCACAAGAAGGATGTAAAAACCAGGATGGGAGAAGTTATTTACCAAATGTGGGGCAATAAAGTGATTTGGAAAATCTTGCTCAATAACAGGTCCAACACCGCAGAACAATTTCTCCTATACCCTAACAGCAAACTTTGCCTTCTGCAAAAGATAATGTGCTTGAGCACGTTTACAGAACAGCCCTAAGCAGCACCAAATCTGTGGAGTGAGTATCCCCCTCCACCTACCCCCACAAGAACAACTGCTGGCATACCAGCACCCTAAAATAGGAAAGGTGTGGGCATTGCAACAGAGAGGTTTGCAGAGCTTCTGAGTAATGGCAGGGCTGACAGGGAACTGCAAACAAACCGACGTGGCCTCGTCAGATGCTGAAGTTACACAAGGGAATGCAGGATAATGATAAGGTAACTCAGTAAGATGAGACTCCTTTGCCACAGAGATAGTGGCTGCCTTTAAACTGAAGAAGATCTGCCCAACTATTAACAACAAATGCAAAACTTGCAGTTTTACAGACACACTGACTTAGATCAAGGAGAGGAATCCCACTTAGAGGCAGGTCAGGCCCTGGTAGAAATTAAAAGTCAAGCAATCTAGGAAGTTGGAGAAGTGCTAAAACAAATTCATTGATCTCTAGAGTATTAGGCAAAGTGCAAGCCTCTGAAATCAGACAGCAGCAAGTGCCTGCCCAAGTTCATATAAAACAGCCACAGAACAATGCCAAATGCAAATTTATCCTGTATCTGACTCTCTGGATTCATGAGGCTTCTTATGGAACTAATGAATGTGACAAAATGACTAAAAGCATGTATGAATAGATTAATTACATCCATAGTTAATGCTTGACCCAGAAAGTTTAAAAAGTAGTCCTATGATTATTAAAGCAAAACTATCCTCCATCACTATTCCCCTAATCTTTAAGGAAAAGCTGCTCTCTCAAGACACCTTAAAGCCCCAACTGTTGAAGAGAATTCAGGAATGCTGCCGTGTCTAATTACAACAGTTTCTCTTAAGTTCACATTTTTGTTACTGGATAATTGAGATTCATCACTTGAGCAGTTCTCCAATATTTTATGAAATTCAAGATAACTGATGAGCTTATATATATGCTGCACCTCCCTGTCAGGAAGGAAACTCAATCTCCGACCTGGAGGGCGGAGGAAGGAAAAATGACACTAAATGCTAATGTTAGTTGCTACCCAACCCAAGGAGTTGATCTCTGGAGGGAGGAACTAAAAACTGTGTATGTTTTGCTTTCTAGTGCATCAGTTACCCTTAATATCTAAAAGCTTAAGCCATTAATGGCACAACATCAACACCAGTGCCAAGGTTGAAATTAATAAAGATTTGGGCCAGCAGCAAAGAGAATGACTTAAGTAAGTTCAAAATCAAACATCTCTAACCATGGCTAAAAAAGTACTTAACCTGTGAGAAGAAAAACAGCTTCAAAACATTATGAATCAACAAAGCAAACTAAATCTGACACAAGCCCACTTGAAGTACTTAGAATTAGAAGCTGGTTTTCAACATTAATGAGCGTGGTTGTGTTTGCACAGAAGTTCTGCCAGTGGAGTCCCCTGCCCCAAATGGGGTAGGATGAATGGTTTGTGATTTCCTGAAGGGCCACTGTCATCTCAGCTGTTTGGCCACACATCTCGAATGTTGTTGCCCAACTTTACAGCCCAGGACAAGCCTTTTCCTTGAAAAACCAGAAACTTCCCAGATGTTAACTCTGAGTGATCACTAAGCTACCTCTTAATGCCCTTCTCCACTTGGCCTCTGCTCCAGCAGGAGTAGAAACCTGATACACTTTCTACACCTTAGTCCTATTTATATATCTATAAAATACATGATACATATTTAAAAACACCAAAGTATCAAAATAAATGCTTCCAGCAACACCATCCTCAGACTTCTGTATTCTTCAAAAGGAAGAACAATGTTTCACCTTTCAAATCTCCCATGCTTGGCACTGTTTCTAATAAAGTTGGACTGGGATCTGTTTCCATTCTGCAAACCCAGCGGACAAACAGCCTCCCAGGGCTGTCCAGGGCTGTCAGCAGAGCTGCCACCACACTCAGCAAAAACCACCTTGGGTTCTGCAGAGTCACACGATTTCCCCACGCCACGGGGAACTCTGCCTGTCTCACACTTCCGTGTTTCTGTGACCTGCCCTTGGTTTGTATTATCCTAAAAGCATCTTTTTTTTTCTTTAAAGGAATCTCTGAATCTCACCTAAATTTAAATTTGGGGATAAGGAAAGTAAGATCTATTAAGAAAAGCAAAAAGCCTTGGGAAACATTCTGGTGACATATATTACTACAATAACACTAATCATTAAAAACATGTACTCCAACAGCTTATTTTTTAAATTTGAACACATTAAAAATTTTAATATTTTAAATATTAATTAGACAATTCACAGCAATATACAGATAATGCTATTATCTATTATTTCTAATACAGATGATATCAATCTTATAATTCCACATACTTTCAGTGAGATCTTTTCAGATCTCTGTCTACTCCTTTGATGGGTGATGGAGAAAACCATATGTGCAGATCCATACAGCAATGAACTTTTCAAGCCAAACACAAGAACAGCAGCTTCTAGGAGAGAGTGGCTTGCCAAGACAAACAAGTTCTGCCAACATTTTAACACCACAGAAGGTCAGTTAGGTTATAATTAAATCTAATTACCATTCTCATGAATTGCAACATCTTTTCACTTGAAGTCGCTTAATGCTCAGAAAAGGATGAATTTTTCAAGATTTTCCAAGAATCACAGTAATGAGACATTCTAATCTTGGCTTTAAATCTGAATCATCACTTACCATCATAAAGAAACAAGGCATGTCATCATTAAAAGGAAGAGATTTCAGCAGTTTATTCAACCACTAACACTTCCTCAGTCCTGCTTTTCCCTATTGCTCTGCAGTAATTTTACAAGTTATTTTTCTCTTCTGCTCAGTACCACTCTGGTTTTTTTTCATTATTTCACATTTTCTTTCTTCCTTTCCAGAGTTTTATAACCTTTCTGCTTCAGCTCTCTATTTTTAATCCTCTATATATCTTCAGCTCTTCCTGTCTGCTCCCTCACCAAGCTGGGGAGTCTGATGGCAGTAACTTTCCTCTGTTTCCACAGACACGCTGACTGCTCCTGGGACAGAACTGCCTTGGGAACCTCCTGAGATTAGCTCACTGAGGGAAAAGGTGAGACAAAAATTGCTGAAGCAAAGACTTCTTTTCTTCCCCCATTCCTTTTCTCACAGGCCAACAGAAAGCGAGAGAGGAAAAAAGCCAGGAGTCATTTGGCTGCCTCTCCTCCATCAGGAGTGCAAAGCCTGGCCATGCTCATCCTGGTCTCATTAACTGGGCAAGCAGCTCAAAAGCCTGGGATATGAATGTCACCACCTCACAGTGGAAACCCTTCAGCACCTCAGGTAGTTGGGGGCTGCAGTTTGTGAGCTGGCAGCAGCTCCTGTCGCATGTGGCCATGCCATGCACGTGGTGAAAAAAGCCTCTCTCAATTGCTAGGATGGCCCTCCAATAAAATTATAATTTGATCCCTCTGGAGACTGGAAAACATCAAGGACAATTTGTTTGCAGACTCAAATAAAGAAACTGGAGAACTGGAAGAACTGCACAGCACACTGTGCCCAGCAGCCCAGACACCCCCGGCAGCAGGAGCACACATCGGCGGTGCTGCCAATGACACCCACGTGCCTGAGCCCAGCACTGCATCACTTGGAATCTGGCTCCACTGCTGCAGGGCTGGTCTGAAAGCATCAGGAAGGGCAGGATGTGATGAGCAATCCTGCTCCCTGCACACTGTGTGCCTTACTCCCTCTCATCAATGCTCTCCTTCATTAACTCCTGTCAGCTAACAACACGAGGCACGGCTTTGTGAAAGTCACCTCGTGCCTCATACAGCTGTGCTCTCATACTGCAAAGAGTCCCTTAATCAATAAAAATGACAGTTTCAGTTATCACATGGTACTTCAAGTTCCACCTGTCCTACAGGAGATTTACATGTCATTACAGAGTTAAGATGTCACTCCACTTACCAACGCTTATGTCATGCAAGGTTTTTATCGTAGGTGGAGCAAAAGACAGATCCACAGTACCCTTTTGTTTACTTCAATTATATTAATCTCTTGCATCTATAAGATTTACATATCCTCACACATAGTGTTCATGCCTGTAGCCCTGCAAGAGCACACAGACTGAAATCCTTGACCCACTGATGTTGCTGCAGGGTTTGCAATGGACTTCCAGAAATTGGACTTTTGTTCCCCTTCCCCAGCTAATTTATTACTTCTGTGGCTCCTTTAAACCCAGTTATTCCTTTTTTGCAGTCTTACTGGGTTGAAAGAAACTCTGTGATGTAAAAGAATTAAACTGTCTTTCTATAACTTACAAAGGTGCAAGATGGTCCTGCCATATTTGGGGCTAGAACAGTGATTCTGGTTATATTTGCTTGGCAGTTCAGCATCTTATGACTATCCCTGTTAAGTCTATAAAATTCAAATTGTCTGTTGATGAAAGAATCCCTCACAATCTACTGCTGCACAGAAAGCCCATAGACTCTGTATTATAAGACCACTGACAGAGCAGGTATTCTATTTCAAGGTAATTTGGTACAGGTTAAGTGAAACTCCAGAAACAAATTGGTTCAAATATTAGTTCAAATATAATTTCATATCCTCTCACCTAACTAAGTAAAAATCCATACAGATAACAGTGCAATAACAAGCAAAAACCCACAGCTTGTTCCTTTGCTTTCCAAGCCTGAAATCCATTATTTAGAGATCCACCACTCACCAGAGCACACATACCAGAGTATAGTCTGAGCAGATGGTTCAAAGCTATCTGTCAATCCATTTGCAGTTCAAAACAGTGGTGAACTACTCCAGCTGTTTTCCAGATCAAAAATATTATTGTCATTTTGCTATCGCTGCGTGCTGAGGGTTATGTAACAAAAATGCACATGTCCCTCTGCCTGGAATGCAATTAATTTCCTCCCTCCCCACTGTGAGTGGTAAGTAACAATTCAGACAGTCTGGATGCTTCAGTTTTGAGCATGGCCAGAGATGCAACCCTGGAATTATTCCACGTGGTAACCCACTATTTGTAAGATGCCAGCTTTCTGGTGGTCTTTCAGACAGGGTATATATTTTGCAGTTTGGAAAAAAATAAACACTATCATCCTGTTTATACATGACCTCTTACTGTCTGTGGGGTATTCTGAATGCTTCCCTGTAGTTCTTTAGTTTAACCATAGACTTTGCTTTGTGCTGGAATTTTAAGACTTCTAAATAAGTGTGCTAACTAGACGCAGTAATTGCCTCCACTCTGAAATCATCCACAATACTTGCTGTACACTTTGGTATGAAAAAATCAGGCACTGTACACTATTAACCTTAAAATAGTGGCATAATCCCATCTTAGTTTACAAATATCCAAACATCATGCAGGTGGTTTAATTCAGACTCCATAATGCTTAACCATTCCATGGAATTTGCTTATAGAAAGAGAACAACTGGGACTCCTTTGCTTGGAACAGCACACTCCAGAAACAAAACTCATTTTCTCCCTGCAATCTTTTCTGCAATGTGCCTTTCATCTCTCCAAGTGCAGCTAACCCCATGATATTTATAAGGCAACTATAATATCTTCAGGACAGGAGCTGCCTTTCTGTAAAACGTTTGCACCATACTTCACTTCTCTCTGTTGTTCCTGTGACAGAAATAGTCTGGGGTGATCAACTGTCCTCCAGGGTGTCAACTGAGATGAAACATTAACTTAGTACTAAACTGCAGCAATTTCCTTTAATGTGCTATTACTTGGTACAGCTAGTTCTGGATTGCTGGTTTACAGATTGTCTCTGCAGGGAGCACCTGCGGCAGTTTTACTGCTCTTACCTGGTTAAATAGGCCAGAGCCCGCTCAGATCCCGATGGCTTTTGGGGCACCACCTTTTTAATGGAGATTCCAGCTTCCCTCATCAGTTGTTTCTCCTTCTTCTTGCGCTCTTTTTTTAATTTTCTTTCCAGTTTCCTCTTTTCCTCTGGAGTAAGTTCTTGCTCTTCTTCTGCAATAAGTTCTTCCTCTTCTTTTCTCGCCTGAAATAATCGACATTTAAATAAAGTGTTTATATTTCCATAGGAAAGCAAACAAAATGTGTATCAATTCAAATAAAGAGCACAGGTAGTATTTAAAAACAAGCTTCAGGATTCATGGTTTTACTGTTCACTGTACTTCCACTGCCTCTCTGCTCTGCCCAATTCACAGAACTGCAAATGCTGCACTTCCAATGGTCTGTTGAACTGCCCTCTGTAGATGATGCTGTTCTGAGGACCTTCAGGCATCTGAGCACCTCTAGCTACGTATTAAATGTCATATATAAAACTTCCTGTGCTGTTTGTTCTCCCACACTCAAACTTGAGGGGGGCATGTAAACAGCAGAGGCTGTTTCATAGTGGAAGGAGGGTTTGGATTTATTTTGGCATACACACGTTTCAGTGGGAGCAGCAGGGTTTCCCCAAGATTCTCAGTTTCTGCTTTTTGTGTAACCACACACTTCCATGGACTGAGAAAACCTCTCTCTGCAATACAGAGGCTTCATCTCCATCATGCCAAGGGAGAAGATGTGACAACTACCATCTTCATCCAAGATCACTTGGAGAAACTTTAGCAATCTTGAGGGAACATATGCACAATCTTCAATAAACACATACAGATCAGTATCTCATAAAGGTTGGCATTTCTTTAGGTTCGTAGACAGAACAGTTAATTATTCACATCTAAAACCATATTGCCATAATTACATACATCAGCTTATCCCAAATGAAAGTAAATACTTCATGCACAGATGAAGAGCATTAAATAGACACACTGAGTTTATCACATAAAATCCAGTGTGAGATTACACTGTGTAGAAATAAAACACTGTTCCATAGCAAGATGAGTTTGACTCCAGGGATTCCAACATGTCTGAAAGAGGTACTCTCTGCTAGAGGTACTCTCTGCTAGAGCCTGGGATACCCACTGGAGGCCAACTGAGTGAGAAAGAAGTGCTCTTTGTCCTCTCTTTGCTCCCTCCTCACCTGTTTGAGGAACCCATAACTGAAACCTGAATGCACAAGATCAACTGCTTTATGGCAAGATTGGTTAAAACCACATTATAAACTCACAAATCCTTAGTGTTGTATCAATTTGTGTTAGTTGAGTGCTTGCAAACACAAATCCACACAAAGAGCTAAATAAGGTTATTCTTGCTGACATTCAACCAAAGGATGTTAAACAAGACAATACCTGAACACAACTGTATTTGCCAAAGACACCTGCTGGGGTCTAAACATTTGTTCAGTGTCAATTTACCTACCATGTAAGTTTACTCTGACTCATCTTTTCAACTTTGTGCTTTCACAGACCAAAGAAAGGGCAAGAAAGCAGAAATTAGAATAAATGGAAGTATGACAGTAAAGAGGATTTGCTTCTTTTTGTTCAAAATACTTTTTAGCTACTTTTATTGAAGAGCCAGCATTCATTGCAAACACATGCAAAAAAAGCAACATAAGTTGCATTTGTATAGAAGACATTTTATAGTTCATGCTGAGAATAAAATAATATTTAGGGTGAAGGTAGAATTAAATTGTTATACAGGAAACAACGTTTGCATTTGAAAAGCCACCCTGGTACTTACTAAAATAACAATCCAGCCACACAAAGCCCTGGAAAACACTGAGGGTGGTCATTTATAAAGTGTTTGTAAAAGATTACTACAGCAGCTGTCCAACAGACGACACACTACAGTTAATCTTCTTTTAAAAATAATGTAATGAATTTGTTTACTTTTCTGTGAGCCATGAAGCTTTCAAATAAAGTGACTGTGGCACATCATTAGAGCTGCTCTGATAAAGGGCCTCTGCTTCTTCATACTTACAGTAAATGCATATCTCGGTGCCCCCCTTTCCCCCCGACATTCCCGGCATTATCAAAAAGCTTTTTATCCCTCTCCCCGGCTGCTCCACTAAAAACAAAACAAGTTGCTCCCTCCCTGTAGGTCCCAATGTAAATACCAGGCCCTAACAACGTTTGTTTCCAGCATCCTGACTGACAGTGCCATGGGCTGTCTGACACAAGAGCATTGTTCTCCTGTGGGGCTATGGCTGTCCTGGCATGAAAGAGTTGGGATTTACAGCTGGAGGCACCTTCAGCTGGCCCACAGCATCATTCAAGGAAAACTGGATTCATCAGGCTTCTGCCTGGGAGTTAAAAAAAAATTCCTATGAAAACTCCTCACACCCTCACAGCTCAAACTACTTCTCTAGTTCCAACTATACTTTTATCCATCCATGCCAACTTGGTTAACTCAGCAGCACGTGCCACAATCTGTCCTTGACTGGTTTTTAATTTGAAAGCCTTATGTTCTTCAGAAAATACCTACCTTTGGTGGTATATTCTCCACTGAGGCTGAGGGTAATTTTATCACAATTTATGTTAAAAAAAAATTTCCCCCAAACCTGGGACTCGAAAGACAACAAAACCAAGCCTTTTACTGGAATTTAAATCCTATCTGTGTTTATTTTTATTACTTTACTGATGCATCTCTCCTTTCTTTAAATCAACAGCCTTATTTTTTAATTTCTCTTTCTCCAAACCATTAGTGTGACTGATCTTCTGAAAGATGTGCCCAGTTTGTGACCCGTTTGGATTAAGAGTTTCAGTGTTATGTCATTATTTAGATTTTAAAAACCCAACCAACAGGACTTCATTGTTTTAAGGTCATAAATATTCCACGTTGTCTCCTTCTATATTTATAAAGTGACATCACAATTTGTAGTGCTGCAATTTAGTCTTAACTACAACATTGTAAAGTCCCTATTTGAGTGTGTGAGACACTTGTTTATTGACGTGATAAATTTAAACCACATGCACACAGAAAAACACAACACTTGCTTATTTGCAAAGCCTGCTGAGAGCTACCACACCACCTTGGATCCTGGGCTCATTAGATCTCAATCTAAACAAGGTCAGGCCAGGTCAGCACACTTGAATGAATGACATTCAGAGGAGAGCCAGTGTTTTCTCGTGATTAAGGAGGTGGGAGTCTTCCTCTTGGAAGTTTTCCAGAAGGCCTGAAAAGGTGCTAAAAGGGATATTGCCACTGGATGCCATATTTTGAGTAAAAGGCAGACACCCAAATCTTTCACACTTACGCTCATGAAAACCCATGTCAACTTTGCAGGGGTACAGAGATGTGAGTTCAGGCATCCTCCAGCAAATTCCCAAAGTTTACACTGTACCCTGTCCATCTGCAGGCAAAGTGCTGTGACTGCCAATACAGTGCCTTTCATCAATGCCAGCTTCCAAACTTCTGAACTGTGTGTAAATATAGCAATATGCTGTAAATAGTCTGAGACATCTGTCTCAAAATATCTGGTGGCTTCAGCTGTGGCAGTTTTAGATACCGATTAAAGTTTTCCATCATTCTTTGTAATCTGAAAATATTGCACAAATTCGAAACATTTTATAAGTCATCCTTATAAATGAGCTTACCCATCGTAAACGGGGAGCCAGCTCACACTGAAAGGAAGCATTTAATAGTGTAAAGCAGCCCTGCTAAACAATTCAGAACAGAGAAAAATAAGTAGAACTGCAAGAGAAACCAGCAGAAAGATGTACAGGTTTTCTTGGCGATATCTGACCCATTTTATTTCTGTAAGAGTGGCAGAACCAAACAGGTGTAGTTTTTCAGGGACTGCATCTGCATAAAAGCTTGTACTGCCAGGGGACTATGAACCATAATAGCTGAGCAAGCAGCACCAAGACGGGGTTAACAGCACACTAATTGTGTTGTATTTTCAGCAGAGCACTAAGTGCATTTTTAAATTTGTTTCCAGACTTACAGTTACACGAAAGTCCTTGACTGTCTCATACTTGAGTAGAACTGAAGACATCTCCTAAAGACTTCTGTTCCTCCTCCTAGCCCATCACTGAGTCCAAACCTCCCACATTTGCATCCCTGGTTGCCCGTTGCCAGCACAGAATAAAGTTGATGGAGTCAGAAGCTCTGAAGAATTGCCACAACCAACCGAATACTCGTCTATTAAATTTTGCCTTTATGATTCGCCTGTGTAGGTCTGAACTTTCTGCCTGATCAGGGGTTTGGCTTTGCTGCCAAATCTATAACAGTAACCACAGACCAAGCCACAAGACCAAATTCACTATTTATTAGTAACAGCGAATCCAGCTCCTCCAAAACCAACAGACTTTTATCCTTTTCTCCCAGAACAGCACCACAAGTCTGTACAACAGCAAAGCAAGCAACAGCAGAAATTCAAAGGAAAAAATAACAGCGACAAACATATAAAAAGGGCGTCAAATTTTTGAACTCCAGAGAGTTCAAAATGGAAGGGAAATATATTATATGGTTTATTTGATAGTAGAAGCATTGTGTCACCTTGTTTACTCATGAAGCTCATGTTATTTCATAACTTTTAATACAGAGAAATGTCAAAAGGGGCTTTGTTCTCTGACCAAGAGCTACCGACCCATCACATAATGGCTTCTGCTTACGAGTAGCCTCCTGCCCCAAAAATGCCCCTTGAACAATATCAGCAGGCAAAACGTCCTGTTCCTGCCTTACACAATACATATGAACCCTGATAAATAACTGGCCATCTGCCGGCTTAAAAACAAAAAGCAGAATCTATAAACACAGTTCAAAACCCACAGAGAAGAAAGGCTGGCAAAGCCTTACACACAAGGTTCATAAAAGAAAGATTGACAAATGATTTACTATTCAAGGCTGGCCACGGAGCTGTGCTCCAAATACAGCTAGAAAATTTGCATAGAACAGTTCATGGCCATACTGAATTTAAATAATTATTTTCTATCATCTAGAACCTTTTGAAAAGAAGACTGACCAGAGAGGCCATAGGAAATTTCATTACCATGCAGAAAGTAAATTTTAAATGAAAAGCAATATGCAGAAGTACTCCTCCTTACATCGTGTTTGTCGCACTTACAGAGGAAGAATTTTTAAAACTTATACACTGCTTAAAGAAAAATAACATATTGTTCATAAAAGGTAGGTGTTTTTAGAGTCTCAACTCTCTGTGACAAAAACACTGGGAATAATTTATATTAAGTTGATTTGGAAAGGTTTCTGCAGTTTCAACCCAGGCAGAGAAGTCTCAAACAAGTTCTGCAGGAAACCAGATTTAAATAAGAACAGGCTTTTTATCTTTCTGCTCCAGGAAAGGATTCTTTTTGTGGTCATGTAAATGCTTCTTTTTTTTCTTTTTTTAAAAAAAAAAAAGCCTCCTTGTGTACACAGCTATAGTATCTCAGGAGCACAAGTGATCAGGTAGCACTCTAAACTTGCAGATGTAATTTAGAATAGATGCACCTTGATTAGCTTGAAACCCAGCTTAATTTAAAACTATGTGATCTTTGCATGTCTCAGATTTACAGCCAACTGTGAAGAGCCCATGAAGTGTTATCATTAGCAACTGCTGAATAAGAAGAAATTGAACAATTTACCAAATTAAACAAAAGCATTTACAGGCACACAGAATACAGGACTTACAGCAGCTTGTTGAATTCCACTTTATAGACTGTTTGCTCCCTAAAGTACATACTGCAGGAGACTAAGTTCTAAGGCATAAATTAGTATCATATTGTATTTCTCGTTTTTCTCCACCACTATCACAGCCCTGAATACAACAGAAATATTTCAGACACCACCGCAACTGCAGGCTCGGGGAATGCAGTTTTGCTTCATTTGCAACTACAGCGCTGCCAGGAATTTTCACATATTTGTTGAAGGATTTTGCTTACTCCCTTACCCTTAATTAAACCACGTTAACCAATCAGGAGAAGATGGAATTAAAAAAAAAAAAAGGAAAGAAAAGGAAACCCCTTGGAAGTCATTTGTATCCACATCCCTGTGGCTTACACACAGCCCTTTTAACCCCTCCCCAGAAACACAGAGGAATTTTAATAGAAGGAGCACGAGACTGTCGCAGCACTCGGCGTTTTCATTGCCACCAAAGTTGTCCCCTTTAGGGGTGCTGACAATTTCTTCCGAAGATTGAAAAGGCTTTGGGCTGCGAGAGGAGGTAGAAGCAGAGCAGGGGCTGTTTTGAAATCCTTGCTGGAGAATTAGAAAAAAAATAAATAAGCCAACCCCAAACCACGAGCTCGATCTCCTCCAATGAAAGAGGTACCACAGGGTGTAGGCAGGTTGCCAGGAGAGCTCGGCAGCGTGACCGCACTGCATTGAGTTTCTTTAATGAAAGCCAGGAAAGAACACATTACACAGTGTTTCTTCTGAGAGCCAGCTAGCCTCCAGTGATTGAAATCAATAAAAACAGTCGGCAAGGGGCCCAGTGGGGGAAGAGAGAAATCTCCACTACAGCGTTCAGTTTGCTTTCCACTTTCTCCCTCCCCCTCTAAAGTTAAACTCTGAAGATCACCATGACAAGCTACTTTGCTTCCAGCGCTGGGAAGACGCTGGTGGGGATTTAAAGGAAGCGAGCACTTTCCTTCGCCTCCCTGCCTTCGCTCTCCCCCCAGCGCGAAGGAAATGAAAGGCTTGTTTGGAATTTGAATCCCGCCTAGAAAAACTTCATTGGACAAGTGCATCGTCCTGCATTTCAGGAAAGGGATGGATTTTACGGTCGGAGAATGCTAAAAGGTGAGAGGGGGAAGAAAAGCAGGAATCTGATCCAGCAGAGCCCAGGAACAGGATAGGATGTCCAGCCCGGCGGAGGGGACCTCTGGAGCTCCGGGAAGGACTGCGAGCAAGCGCCTGAGATCATCCACATCCTAAGGCAGCTGGAACACTGGGAACACGTGACCGACACACCGACCCAGGTAAGCAGAACCTGCTTTTATCAACTCTGTACCGCGTCCGAAAGCGGAGCGAGACCTTCCTGCCCCAGCCTCCCCCGCCTGCCCCGCGTCCGCCCTCGTTAACCCCGGGACACTTAACGCTAAGCTTGTCCCGCCTGAAAACCGTGTCAGGCCACTAATCCTCACTGAACTATAAACCATGCACAAAAGCCCTTTGTTTACCGGGTTTGTGTTGAATTTGCGAGCTGACAAGGTAGGACAGAGCCACTGCATAAAGTGCAGCCCCCCCAGGAGCTCCCGCTCCACGAGGGCCCGCTCGGAGCAAGGGAACACGACTGACAGCGCACGCTGGAGCAGACTGCGATCTGAGACAGTGCCAGTAATGGATTTCTAATATGGTCCATATTTATCTATTTTATTTATGTATTTTAATCACCATAGCAGCCACATACAGAACATACTTGCACCGAGTTCCATGTGCTGCTCTGTACCATGAATTACAGCAGCGTGCATGCATGGGGGCAAGGCTGATTGTTTTGTCAAAAAGAACTTTGCAATTAGTTGTTCATACAGCCAAGGGGGATTTCTGGCACGTTGTTTAGGAACAACTGACACAGGTTTCTGCAGCACATGTATATTCTGCTGTTACCCTAATGCATGCAGGTTTTATCCCTAACAAAAATGGGAAAGGCACAGATAACAGCTGTAGATCACAACATTCTTCCAAAGTTTTTGGCCGGCTTCAGATGATTTATGTAGACTTCAGTGAGACACAGAGGATGAAATCAAAGCCTGCCTTCTGCAAAGCAAGCAAAAATGATGATATCTACATCTCTTTTCCAGCAGCGGCAGGAATTCACTGGAACAGATAATAAATAGGTTCCTGTGGAGCAAGAGCAACAATGCTTGTCCCCTCCATGCTGGTCATCATTAGATGTTGACAGCAACACACACACTCAGTTCCAGAGAGGGCTGGGGAGGGACTGGATGCCTCCATTTCCACTTATTTGGCACCTCATGATCCCCAACCTGGAGGGTACAAAAGCCTGGTTGACTCTGAAGGCAGAAAGAAGAGACTTCCCAGCATCTCCTCCCTTTCAGTACCAGCAGACAGAATGCACTAATTCAGTACAGCAAGTGCAGATGTATTTCTGCAGGTGCAGTGTTGCTCTTTCCTTGGAAAACACACCCCTTCTAAGGGTCATTTTATAATTTTCACAACACATGGAATGACTCACACATTTACAGAATGACCTGGAGAACTCTTCCATGACCAAAAGTAAAGGATGTAAGTTTAAGCATGAGCTGTTCTAATAAAGCTACGAAAACAGCTGAGACAGTAATTAAATAGTAAGAAGGTTTTACACTGATTTATTAATCCACTTTTGAATTTTTCACACAAAACAGTCACAAAATTATGGCCAAAATGTAATTACAGAACAACAATTTACAACAAAAAAGCAAAGATGTCATTCATAACAGAATAGGACCCTGTATGAGGTTTTGGGCGTATCCACAGACCCACGATTCATTTTTCTAAAGCAGTTCTGTGTTTTCCTCCCCTGCACAAATCCTTTGCAGAAATGACAGCACCTTCATAGCTTGGGAATCACAGCAATCACTCCCACACCAATCAACAAGTCTGTTTTGCAGTGCTCTTGGAACCAAATTTATCCTTATGCAGAAGAACTCATTGAAGTCTTTTTTTAACATTTCAAACAAGGAAAGCTTAGGTGGGTCTTACACAACACATATCACTTGTACTGATGTTCTCAAACTCAAGTGATATTCCTACCCATTACTCCCTCAGCAGAAATATAAATATTATCTTTAAAGCAGAGTGTGGGATATTTTTGTTCAGAGGGATGTGTTTTTCAGAAGCCAAGTGGTGTGAGTTTCCACAGCACTTACTGTTAATGGAATATATTCTTTTCAAACACACAATATAGAAAAAAAGCTATTTTCTCAATCAGAAGTTTTGATCAAATACAGATATTCTAGCAGTCCTACCACAAGGCAAGATTTATCACACTTTCTCAGTCATGTCAATGTTATTAAAGCAGATTCCCTGCACAGTGACACAGTCCTTCCACCTTTCCCTTTAGAGTGTGGAGATCTGGGAAGATCTCATGTTGCTTTCCTGAGTTGTGTACAACAAAATCGAACTAATGGGAACCACCTTCTGCCATTTCTACTAGTCTTGATAGTCCCATATTTTTTGGGAGTACTTTGTTCTCAACAATGAATCACATTTTCATCATAGTCAAGGGTTCCTAATAGTTTGTGCCAATTGTCCTTACAGCAACAAATGCTGGTAAAAGAGCTGTTTGAAAACAGTCCGTAAGGTTTTGAAACAGGCAGCTAAGTAGATGAAATTCTGTTAAAAGTGTTTTAATCTCACCTATTTAAGATTTTATGAAGGGAAATATCTGGGATTGTACAAACCAAGTTGAATGCTATTCAAAAAGTGTGGAAATTCAACAATAAAGGTGCAAACATCAGGGTCTGTTGAACACCTGGATAACCCGTCTTGGGTGAAACATAATACTCATGCCTACACTGGTGGAGAAACAGCGTTGCCATCCCTTTCAAATGAACATGATCTGACACTTCTTGAATATGGTAAAGCTTCAAGGTGTCTCCTTTCCAATTGACACCAGTGGTTCACGTTCACAGTGCTGGATTCACTCAGCTGAGCATATTTAGTTTGCTCAGTCTCAAGTTGACAGCAACTCTGCAATGTACCCATTCTGACTCAAAAGTAGAACATAATTAACATACAGCTGGAGAAAGTACATTTTTCCTATCTATTGGAAAGACTAGTGAAGCAGAAGACAAAATATTAAATGAAAAATAAATAGTTATCAATCCCTAGGATAGGTGGTTTTCCTTATAATTCAAACGGGAATCCTTGGATTTGATTTAGGAAGACATTTTTGTTAAAAACAGCAAAGTCATCAAAACCTGTAAAAAACTTCATACCTCTTTACCAACAAGTTGTCACTATCTTCAGCTCCACAGTTCAACAGGATGAGTAGCTAGAGGGAATGAATGTCCTGTCCACTCTACTCTCAAACCCTCTCAATATTCTCCCAGACCTCAACAAAACTTTTATTCATCAACTTCTCATTAAACAAAACTAGCAGCACTGGTAGTTTGCTATACTAAGATCTTTTTTAAAACCTAGCAGAATGCATTTCATACATGCCTACACTCATATGCACTCAACTGCACACACGTGTATGCAGGAACATGCAGTTTTCAATTTGTGATGAACAAGACACTCAAGAAAAGAGAGTGGGAAGGATTCATTTCTTTAGCAGAATGTGATCACTTCATGATTCAACAGCCCTAAAATAGACATCCACAGCAACACCCAGAACATCAGCAGCCCCTCAACTGTCCTGCACGTTCATACTGTGACAACCAAGGATATCAACAACCTCAACTCATGTCTTGCCACTTGATTTGCTTTAAAATAGGATAAGTGGTTTGGGAGATAGAGAACTGGACCCTCACTGTGGTTGTGAAAAGAGAGACATCTTAACACAAAATAAGGAATGAATGTGATGGATGTTACTGATTTTTACATTTGACTTTATGCCTAGTGATAACCATAGATGGGTGACCTAGGCCTTGACAATTAATTTCTGTGAAATTATTATTCTTCTAAATATTTATAATTTCTATTAATAGACCACTGAACAGAATTTGAACCTGTTTAAAGAAACAAGTACTATAAAGCTGTACTGTAAAACTGGATCTCAGGAACCCACTGAACATCCTATTTCACTCAGTTCCCACTGAACATCCTATTTAAGTTTTGTCTCAAGGAGAATGGTAAAAGAGGAAAGTTTCTAAGAGCTGGCATGAATTACACAATCTAATTTTCCTTCAGGTCTGCTTGCTGCTCTTCAAATCACCATGATCAAGTGCAAGTGGCACTGCACAGCCTCATTTAACATGACTGGTAGGGAGAAAGAATTGAATATATTGTTTGGGAGTTCAAAATGGTCCCCTGAAAGTTCCTTGAGAAAATTCCACCTATATAATTTCAGCATTTTGAAAGTCTCTGAAAATAAAGTGCAATCCATTCCCAGAACCTGTTTATTTAGCAATGCTCTATATGCTTTCTGCTCTTGTGAGCTCCCTGATAACTATAAATCTATGATACCAACTTTTAAGCTCTCCAGATTTATCACACAGCCCTGGAATACTGAAATGACATCTGGTTTTTATAGCATCAGGTGTGCCCTCATTATGCGTTTGTGAGGCAGAGCAGAAAATTGAAAAACAATTATGATTTAAGAACCTAAATTAAAACCTGTTGACTGTTTAGAAAAAATGTTCCATAAAACCGGTTTGTATTCCAACAGACCACAGTGAAAGATATCATTGTAAAAGCAGCACAACACAAGGTGTTGGTGGTGTTTGCTTATTTTGGAATTAGGGCATCTAGCAAGTTATCCTAAAATAAAGTTGTATTAATCTACATTTCAATAATAAGTAGCTTACATATATTTACAAAATAAATACCAGGATTTACAAGGATTGAATTCACAACTCATGACAGTTTCAAAGCCAAGCTTTACCTGCCACAGTTACACTTTACATCTTTGATAAACCAAGTACAAACACAACAGAAACATCAGTTGCCCACATAATTTTAAAGTTAAGCACAAAATAGAGTGGATAATTACAGATGGAATAACATGTGAAATACAAGAAAGCATGGGCCCACCCACTAACAGGAGGATTAAGTTTATCACATACCTGTTCTGTTATCATGTAATTGTTCAGGGATCAAAAGAAAGTTTTAAGATAGGAACAACAAGGAACTTCTTCATGGCACAGAGGGGCAGAGCAGCAAAAGGCACTGGAGATGGTCATTAGAAAATGCAGGTGGTCAAAGGTAAATGGTTGAGTTGTTAGTGAACCAAGAGTCAACATTTCCATAGAGCACAGGCATAATGGCTACAGTGGGATTAGAGTGCAAAGCTTTGAAAGTGAAGTAGTTTGTGCTTGGCAGAAGAAAAGGAGAGCAAAGGAAGAGAGAGATTAACAGCAAATGGAAGGTCCATCTCAAGGGAAATCCTGATCTTCAAAACAAAACTAAAAAAAAATTTAACTAGTCTGGGTAAAAGGCAAGATGTCAGAATTCTTTGTTGAATGGCAGCAGAAAAGCTTCGTATTTCTGTTTACCTGGGAACAATACAACATATTTTGAAACAGAAAAGTTAAACTAAAATCAAAGTGAAAATAAGGATTCTACCTTAACAAGAGACAATCTGTTATTATGAATGTGAAATGAGCAAGCAGATATGATACTTCTCTGCTGAAGATGAAATTAAAAGTCAATATGTTTCCTAAAACACATTGAATAAAATTGCAATCTGCAAAAGGGGGAAGGGGGGGGATCAAGTTTGACGAAGAAATTTTCTCATTAATTGTTTTCTTTTCTTAAAAAATTAATACTTTCCCTTGGAATACTGGGAGCTAAAATTGTACTGGAAGGTCATAAGATAGAAATGGAGATATGATCTTCTGCCAGTGATGCAGGCAGCATGGTTACTGGAGTGTGAAGTCAAGGAGAACAGGGAACACCGGAAAAGTTAGGGAAGCCAGGAAAATCAAAACCTTTCAGGATAGCAAAGACAAAACAGGGTACTTCCTGCACAGATTCTTCCAGACTCGTTGAGTGAAATCTTCAGTTATTTAATGCTTTCATAAAATCTGTCATTGCCCCGTAAAAACTTTTGACTCCAAAAATTCCAGAGCAGTTTTCAAGCACTGATTTATCTCCCACTGTTCATGATCAACCAGGCATCCAGGAACAAATGCATGGACCATGCTTTTCCTTGCCTTGAAAATGTTTGAAACTTTTCTTTTTTTTTTCCTTTTTTTTTCTTTTTTTTTTTTCTTATTTTTACTCTCAGCTCTGATTAGACCAGGGATACAACTGGAAATGAAAGATAATAGCCTGATTCATCAAACACACTCTTGGCAACTGTCATGACAGGATGTATGGTTCCTCTTGGCAGTTTCAAGTCAAACTTTGCAACTTGCCTAAAGTAACATAAATTTAAACCCACTGTGGAACTTTGCTTAGAAAATTCTAACCTTCAGGCACGTGTTCAGCACAACAATATATCACAGACTTGTCACATCCACATTTATATAATTTAAGTACCTGATAATTTAAGTCTGCCATAACTTATGAACAATAGGAATAGAAAATCTGAAATAAATACACGAAACACATGAAACAGGGCCAGCAGCAAGGCTATGAGAGATTGGCCATGAGTTGTGCAGAATGATGATGGACCTAGGCCCTACAGCTTCCATGCAATGTAAAGCTGAGCTTAGACACCAAAGGAATTCTGCAGGAGAGAAACAGAGAGCAAAACTTAGAGTTTGCATAACATTTTTCAACTCCCAGCTGGTAGTTATTATAGGGCATCTGACAGTTCAGAAAGGTACCATGCTGGGGCTTAACTACTGTAATTAACATGACTAAAAGTTCTAGTCTGTGCTTTCTAATGTTTAGGTGCAAGATTCAATTCCAGTTGCAGTTCAGTTCTTTTAAATTTCATGTGTTTTTAAGTATCAGCAGAGCTCTCTATTACTACACTGCTGGGTTAGGCTTGGCCAAGGGCAAGATGTTGTGGTTAGCAAATCTTACACACTCGTTTATCTAATGACTAATCTAAGATGCAATTTCATAATTACTTTGAAGATTTCTGGTGCAGTAAAGAACTTAGTCTAACAACCAGCCCAAAGAAGAACAGTGATATACAATGAGATTCAAACAGCACACAAAATGGAGAGAAATGCATAAACTCTGCGTACACAAGGCCCTCACTGGCAAAATATATAGAATGTTCTTAAGTTGACAGTTTTATAACTCTAAATGGTTTCGCAAATGAAATCCAAACAAAAGAGCAGAGATGTACTCTAAATCACTCAGCAATTGCTGCTTAGAAAAACCAGCAACCACTAACTCCAGCAAACAAAAAGAGTTGCTTTAGAAAAGCTTAATGAATGGAAAAAATGTCAACAGTTTTTGTTGTTGTTCTTTCAGCTTTATTTTTCTATACTCCTGAATCTATACACATAATGATTCAGTTCCCCCTGACAAATATTGTATGACCGACTATCAATCACATCAACTTTTTATATGTTGAGAGAAGTCAGATACCAAGTGATAAAGCGAGTTCAGGCAGAGGGCATATGTTAAGCAGCTGTGAGTCCATTTAAGCTGTCTATAGCCTGAAAGCTTAATGTCATTACCCAGAGCTCTGATTTCTTCCTTTCCCGCCTTGCACTGGAATACCCACATTATATAGAATAGAAATTGTTAACTTACTGGAAGAAATATAGTCACATACTGACTGCAGCAGAACAAATAATATGCTTATAAATTAGATGCAGTATATGTTGCTTATAGCAAAAGATTACACAACCAAGTACTTCTGTTTAGGCTCTAAAGAAAGCTCTACACTTATGAATAAATATCTCAGGTAATAGTTTCAGCAACAATTTAAACCTCTGAAAGTTAGTACTGCTGCCAAAAGACACACTTTCCATTTTCTCCCACCTCTTCCTTACATATAGGTATATGAAACTGATTTCCCATAGATTAACAAAACACTGTAATTTTAACTATAGTTTGTATTTTCAGTTCCTTCAGAAAAAAATTCCTTATTAGCAGCATTAGACAGCACCACTGCAATTTGACTGGTCTTTCCCTAATGAAACTACTGGAATTTAAATATACAGCTGTGCTATTTTAACATGAATGCCCACAAAGTAGAAACTATCCAAGTTGCAAAAACATTTGTCTGACTTATTTTTATCAAAAGGGCCTTTTATTTTGACCAAAGTACTAGGGGTAATCAGTACAGAAGTAATGACAGAGAAGTGTTCAGGTACAAAATGTCTGATTCTTCAAACATTTGGTTAATTTGTTTTCTAAACCTAAAGCAATATTTGATCAGTTGAACAAATATTTGAAATGCATTTGGCCAGTTATCTATTTAGTAAGAGAACAAATTTATTTAAAAGGAATTTTCCCCCTTTTTGGTCACCACAGAACGAAAGTTAGATTGAGCTCACAAGATCTTAAGATTTTTTTTTTTTTAACCTGGTCTCATATTAGATCCTTCCTAACAGATTATTCCTGTTAAGACACTAGTGGTAATGGGAAATGCTTTAGGAATAAGAGTGATTTAATAGCTAGATTTATTATTTACTAAAAATAAAAGCAGAAAAATAACTAATACAGCTCCTCTTACGAGCAACTGTCAAGTTTTTTGAGGCATTTTAATCTATTCAAAGAGTAGATCTACTGCCAAACTCCTTGTATATCTTTCCTTTTAAATAAAAAACTGCTTTAAATCCACATTGAGAGGTGTCAGAAACATAACCCATATAAAAGAGCACACAGACCTCTAAAGGCTTCTAAAATCCTTCAACCCTAATAAAAGCTCTGTATCTTTCATTACTCTCTTTTCAGCTTCTTAGGTTAAGGTTTGCATTTGGATTTCAATCAGATTAGGTGTAGTGTTCCTAATGTTTATAATTTTCCTAATTCTGTCCAAAACCTTTTAAATCATCTGTCTTCCTTGCAAATTTACATGGTTGCAGTAGGACACCAACTGCAGGTTCTCTGAAATACTTCTGAAGTTACTCTGAGGGAGGTGCCCTTTGTGAATTCTGCTTTAGCATGTGTTCGGTATATAAAGTTATTTAAGTGCTGTACAATAAATAACACAGCAACATAAGCTTTCAACACATTTGGAAGTAAAGTCATAAAAACAGTCTTGTTTTGGCCAAAGTGCAAAAATTTACAAGCAGCAAACGCTGCAAATAGGAAGCCGCAAAATCCACTACAAAGACAGACAATTTTGTAGCATTTTTGTGGCTCTTCCTCCAGAGTGATAATCAGAATTAAAAAACCTAGACCACATAATACCTAACTTGCTGGGTTAGCAGAGTCTTTTGTAGCCCTATCTCCATCTCCCACACTCGTCTGTAGAGAGATGACAGGCAGCAGTGTGAGGAATAAGCCACAGCAGCACTTCTGTACCTTCATTAACACAGAATCCTGAGTACAAAGGGCTCCATAGCAAGTGGAGAGGAAAATGGATTTATGGTATCGGTGCAGGCAATACATTTTAAAGAGCTGTAGTGGCTCCACAGTAATTAACAACTTCTTGGGATAATTGTTCACAGAGTATCTGGCTCATGGTGACTCTCTGGCAGGGATCTTGCAGAAATGAGTAATTAAAAACTATTACAATAGGATTAAGATGTCTTTGCCAGAACAAGCATTGGATATAGCATAATTCTTCAGGAAGTATATGGGTGAAGGTGTTAGCTGCACTCCCACCAGTTCTTCTGGAAGCTCTGAGGTGCAAATATTCATTCAGTGCTCATGGGGACACACCAGGCTACACACACTCGTGTCCAGTTGGTTCTGCAGTTGGTTGGTTATTTCCTGTCCATGTTGAGCAGGGCAGGTACCACTGAGGGTGGGAAGATCTCTTACTGTAGGAACACTGCTCCTGGCACATGATGCAGCACAGGGCTTCTCAGTGTCCTTCACTACAGGGGGTACTGAGCAGCTTTGGTAGCACTGAGTATCACCAATGGGCTGGTTTGATGTCAGAATTTTGTATGATGCCTCGATCATTTGAGAAGCTTCTGGTATGAGATGTCAGCTGGATCACTGGCTTAGGCTTTCCATTATTGTCTACTGAAGGAAGAGATACTTCTCTCCAGTCACAATCCCTCCTTCTCAGCTTTTGAGTGAAGTGAATTGAGGAGGGGGAAGAAGTAAAAATACAGGGAAAATTTGTAATGATAATTCAGTTTTGAATGCTCATAGAGCTCACATGGCTGACATAAAATCCCCCACAGTTGTGCACAATTAAAAACTGTAACTCAACAGATAAAAAGTTTGTAGGCAAAACCACAACTGGATCCTCCCTTGCAGTAAAACTGTCTAGTAAGGTCTGGACTTCTGTATCTGCTCATATTGTATCTGAAGACATCTCAGTTCAAATGGTTTCTTGATCAAAGATAACATATGGCACCAGAAAGAAATGAGTTTTTCCAGAGCTGCAGGCTCACTGCACCTTCACCACTGAATCACTACAGAACCTTTAAAATGGAACATCACTGAAATGCCAAGCCCAATGCAGATACCAACACTAAGATTGCTGTGCTGTGCCCAAAAACTGCAACAATCAAACAAAAGAGTTCATATGCTCCACAAAGAGGATCTGTGAAGGGCACTTCTACCCTGGGAACAGTATTATCAAATACTGTTCCAGTCTGGAAGTTCAGAAAGGAAAGGAAACATTAACATTTTTCTACTTTAGGAAAGAAGGGGAAAACAAAAATCTTTGAATACAACTCTCTTTCTCAGCATCAGATTCATTATAGTAAGTAATTAAAAACCTGTATATTTCTGGTTACTGAATAACTTGTGGGCTATTATAGGGGAGAAAAAAGCTCTAAGGAAGTCAGTGTTCATCCCTACTGTTATTACAATGTGCATGACATAATGTAATAATTTGATTTTTTTTTAATTTACTATAGCATCTCTCATACAGTTTGTTCCTTCGTTGTTGTTTTACAGTATAAAATCCCCAAAATTATAAAAATACATTTCTATGTTGGCCTTTTGGGGTTTGTTTTCTTTCTTTTGTTATTACTTTATCGGGCCCTAAATCCTACGAGTGCCCTTTCTCTGTCTGAAAGAAGAAAACACCCTCTTATGTACACATGCAAAAAGAACACTTAGTATTCAATCCTTTTAGTTGCAAAATCAAATGCCCCCCAATGGAACACAAAAAAGAATCAACATCAGACATACATTTCAAAGACAATACACACGTGATCAAAGAAAAAAGGGAAGAAATCTAAAGTAAAGCTTCTTGCATAACAGCCTGTGCCCAACCCCTTGAGTCTTTTGAGTGGGATAAATATGTTTCAGACTGTGCCACTAATGTGACATTTTAATGGTGTGAGAACTATAAATAAAAGTTCTTAGAGATAGATAATAAACTATGAAGTCTGCTATACCACTTAAAGGCCTAAATAAACAAATATACATTGTTCTTTTCCTGCCAAGAGTGGACATCACATCAATCCTGGTGAGGGATGCAACAGAGTTAAGAATGTTGTCGCTTCTTCGGGACAATGAAGTGAAACCACAGAAACCATCAGGAAAAGCAGCCAAGTTTAGTCACCACACTGGGCTATATATATTTATACCCTATAAATACACAATCAGCATCTAAACAAGGATACAATTGTCATTCCCTTTGTAAGAAAATTATTAGTTGCACTATGCTAATAACATACTCTGAAATACTGAGGAATCAGAATCAATTTTCATGTAACAAAGACCAGAATGTGATTCCACACTTCGGTAATAACATTTTCTGCTGTAAACATGCACCAAAGATGTGTCAGTAAATACAGATCCAGAGAATTATGCAGCATCTAGTTCAATCCAGTTATCAGTGAGGGCATGGGAGGAGGACACGGGAGGACACGTTCTGAGCTACGATGGCTTATGCTGATAAAGGAGCTGGCTGGGACTACTCCTGGTATGAGCTCATTACATCCTGTGAGCATGATGCTGTCACAAAAGTGCTTAAAATGAAAGCTGGCACATGGACTTCCGTTACTTTGCTTGACTTGAAAAGAAAAGCATTTACACTGAAAGCTTTGTGTTCATTCTTATCACGAAGAGTGAGTTATAAAATATGCCATCACCAGAAATGCATGTCACAAGAAAAAATTCTTGCTTTCATTTACTTTAAAAAGAGACAGAACTGGGCCAAGTTGATATACCATCATGACTCTGCTTTGTTTATCAACAAATACCATGTACTGCTGCCCATAATTCAATTTTAGGGGTATATTATCTAGCAGTTTAATAACTAAGATTGTTTTTACTACTGGAAATTATATAAGCTTGGACAAGGATAACAGTCAACATTATCAAATGGGAGGCACCAGAGTTATGATTTCTAGGCACAAGTTGTAATTGGATTGGAAGGCAAAGTTCAAGAAAACAGTAATACTCTTGTGTATTAACAGAAGGCCTGTTCTGCTCTGTAGTGCACTACCCAAGGCCATTTCCTTCCTTAATATTAAAATTCTAATCAGCCTTCATTTCATCTGCATAAATTTATGACCTAGTCCAAGTTGTATGTATAGCTTTAGAAACAGACCTGGAATATGAGACCCAGCATATTATAAATTCTCAATTCAACTATAAAAATCTGTACATGCACAAGTGGAGAATGTTTAAAACACACAGAGTTCCCTGCTGTGCCACACAGTGAATTATTGCTACAACCCCTGCAAATGTCTTAGTCTCTAAATGCAGCTGTATTAATTACAGATTTGCTATTAAGATCCTAGATATCAAACTCTGAGGAGGCTGGGCCCAGTGTACATGAAATGAAAATGGAGAACTATAACCACGAGAAGAAATTCTATACAAATTTGTCTTCATCAGTGCTTTTTAAGCTCTGGGGCACTTGCTAAAAGCAATGTACCTATTTATTCTAAGTGGCTTGTAAGAGCTGCCAGAAAACCTGAGCGTGTTCTCTTAAGCACTGGTGCTGTTAAAGTGGGTGCCTTTGGCAGGATCTGTGTTTGAGGACTTCCAGAATACTGGAAAATAAGTTGCTGCTTCTAAACAGAGAAAATAGTTAGCTCACTCAAACCCATAGCTGTTTTTTTGTTTCACTCCCAAGGAGACACTTACCTCTGACTCAAGTATCATATCTCAAAGTTAAGCCAACAGCAAAGAAAAGGAAAAGGAAGTCTGGGAAATGGAATGAAAGAATGTTTACTCTGCAAGGTAAATCAGGAAAATGGCTAGAAGGGCAGAATTACAAATCTAAATGCTTAAGTCTCCAAACAAAACATTAAAACATCAAGCTCAAGCTTCAAAGAGCAGTAACAAGCCCTGAAGACCACAAGTCTGAAGGTACATGTCTAGTCTTCGTGCCTGGACATAGCTTGAGAGTAGGTATTTATGTCAAAACAAATGGGTGGGCCACTGAGAACTGTAATGTGGCAAATCAACCACACCACTTCCTCCTTGTTGCAAAATCCCATTCTTCCTTTCTGCCTCAACAACACACTCAACCCACCTCCAGCTTTTCCATGCATGAGCACTACAGCGCTCACCGTCCTTCCCTCTGCCTCCCTTCTGCAATCCCTCCCTCTGGCAATGCCGACTGCTGACAACAGACACAGAGACAGCTCTATCTGTCCCAGCAGCAGGTTAGCTGAGAAATAATCACATGCAGTCAGGCACGTACCAGAAAGGGAGGCAGTGGAGGTGGTCACGTTCAGATGGGCCAGTTGCTTGGCAAGAAAGTGCCCACGTTCAGCTCAGTGACCGAGCCAGGAGGAAAACACATCCCCTCCTGGGGAGCTGCCTGGCCAGCAACAGAGCCATGGAGCCCAGCTCCTCTCAGCTGCCAGCAGGGTAGAGAATGAGCTCTTCCAGCCATCAGCTCTGCAGGTCTGACTGTGAGACGTGTGAAATGTCAGCTTTGTGTGTCCGTGTGCATGTACGTGAATATAAATAAAGTCAGGTCAGTCTAAAAAGTTGGGACACTGCATGAAGTGCAATATGGGATGGGTTAAATCTTGGAGAGCATAAATAATTTTCAGCAGCCGTTGTCAATGGATGGTGAAGTGCAAGAAACTGCTCTGGCTGGTCATGCAACCACTGCTAAGGAATTCAGCTAAGTCCCCAGGCCACAGCACTGCCTTGAGACACCAACAGCATCCGGAATAACTCCAGTGCCTTGCACCAAACTCTGAACTGGTTCATGTCAATACCCTGGGAGGGAGGGGAAATAGAAGGTGGAAGAAAAACCATTTGGAAGGAAGCAGAATTGCCAAAAATCCATCAAGTAAAATTCCTTGTGTATTTTAAGGACATTTTCAGTATTTCAATACAATTTCCTCAACGCTTTTCCACTCCACAATACCCCTGAGAATTAGAAGCAACTGTGCGGGTGCCCTAAGACTGATCTGCCTGAACGTTATCAACTCACAAATCTTGATTTGCCAAACTTAGCAGGTGCTGCTGGGGCTACTTCTATTTCAGACTGCAAAAGCAGTTCACTGACTGATTAATACCTCTAAACTATATTTGGGAAAGCATCCCAGCTCTTAAAACTTTTTGTTTAGTCTGTGAGCATTTATGAATAAATAAACAAGAAAATTCACAAACTACCACTATGAACTGGCAATTATAGAAAGTGGAAGTTAAAAATTCAATTAGATTATGATGTTTATAAGATAAATCATAAAAGAAATTCTACAAATTACAGCCTGTAAATACATCTTCATTTATATAACAAGTGATAACAAAACCCTCACCAGACATATCAGCAATAGGGGATGACTTCCAGTGACTGGGTAAACAGGCAGACGCTGTTGGGTGATTTTTCACTTTTTCTGCCATGTCTCAATTTTTTCAATATAAAAAGGGAGGGGTGGTGTGGTTTGCAAGCTTTGGGGGATTTTGTTGTTGTTGTTGTTGTTTTTGTTTGTTTTTAATTTAACAGACTACAGCCAAGGCAAAGACTGCTTTTCCCTTTTTTGAAAAAAAATTTTACATATCTAAAGCACACCATCAAATACCTTTAGAAAGGATGTGGCACAGCTTTTATTCTGCTTGCTTACTCTAGATTAAATTCCTCTTTAAAAAATAATTTACAAATCAGCAAATAATGCCCTGCTCAGCTGACAGGTACATAAATTTCAACAGGAGATAAAATGCCAAAAATAACAAGGACTTAAGAGGAGCTGACACACAGTGTACAGGTGAACCTAGAACCTAGAAAAGTTTAGTCCCATATTAAAATTGTCTATGATTTCTCTAATGCAACAAGTTACAAAGAAAGACACTAAACTCTGACTTTAATATTTGCAGTGATTTTATTGTGGAAAGCAGACATATAGTGAAGGCAGCATCTGCCACTTCAAAACCAGCTGAAAAACTTCAAACCTGGCATTTGCGCAAATTTTTGTGTACTATAATCTTGCATAAAAATATTAATTGAGAAGCATATCAAGTTAGGCTTGTCAACCTTAATATTTTCTGGTGATTTGAATGGGGCCAGAGAATAAGATAAGTATCTTTACAAATCCAGTTGGCTTTACTTCAAATGCAAAAGCTTGTTTCTAAGCTGCGTAAGAACAGGAGCCCGTGTAAAATCAAATTTTGAATGCAAAGCCAACCCAGTTCTGCTCATCATCCTCTATTCTGAATCCTGTCTGCAGCAACAGTTTTTGGTGAGCTCACTGTCCTTCCCTGAAATACTGTACAACATACAGTTATTTTTCTAAGAATTTGGGTTTTTTGCATCAGAGCTACACTTACCTCAGGGACAATCTCTAATGTTTGTATTCAAAACTAAGTTTGTATTTTTTGTATTTACCCTGAAGAAGTGTTTTCATTGGCACTGATGAGCTAAAAATGACTTGAGCTTTCTCTGCAGGTTCTATGGAGTTTTTTAATGAGGCTGGTAAGTATTCCCCATTTACCATTGCAGATCAGCTTAATTTGCTCAGCAGCTAAAACTTGGAGCGAACAACAGTATTTTCAAAACAAATACACTGAGTTAAAGCAAGGGCAGTTGTGGTTCATCTGATTCATATGGCTCCAGATTTCAAATCTAAGCTAAGGAAATAGGGGTTATGACATCCTGCAGCTGAGACAAGTCGTGTTCATAAAGCAATGCTAAATCAAGACCGCTTGGCCAGTTCGGGCAGTTGCTTGTGTGGAAGTGAAAGATCCCAAGAGAGCATTAAAAAAAAAAAAAAAAAAAGGTTTTGGTGTCCAAGCCAAACCCCCCTTCCTTCACTTCATGGTACCAGGGACTGTTTCTTCAGGGTGAACGACTGTGGAAGGTCCCTGCCAAGTAATTGCTACTGATTTATGTACATCCAATCAGAGGGAACAGGAATTAAACACTTTGCAAAATACACAGGCGAGTAAATTACAGAAGGTTTTCCCATGCTACGCAAATGCCAAGTGCCTGAGGTTGGTTTTCAGAAAGATCATTTTGGTGACTTGATTCACCATAAGGCCACACAAAGGCTTGGATCAGCAAAAGGGCAGATCAGTGTCAGGGAGAAGCTGCTGGAGCTTCACCAAGGCAGTGGTACCCATGCTGCTAGGAGGGGCACACAGACATAAAAGTTTTCATCCAGTTGGGAATCTCAGGACAGAAAAAAGGATTGGGTCTGGAAATGTTATTATCCAGGCTCCCATTTAGCAGCATTCAGCCCTGGAAGTAAGGCCAGGTTGGATGGAGCTCTGAGCAACCTGGTCTAGTGTGTCCACGGCAGGGGAGTTGAAACTAGATGATCTTTAAGGTCCCTTTGAACCCAGGCCATTCTGTGTGATTTTAAGATCTACTTATTGATACAATAAGTACTGATAAAATACCTGAGAGTTGGCATTTTCAGTTACAGCAGATGGAAAAAGTCTTTTTCCAAACTTCTGTGAGATAGTACTGATGGCTGAAATAGCAGGACCATTCACTGCTGCCCTGAATGCCAGAAAAAAACATGCCCGAGACTTTTCCTTCCTTTTTTTTTTTTTTTAAAGCATGGAGGAAGCATGAAACAGTAGTACTGGTCTGAGACTTTCAGGACACTATCTGGATGCCAGTGTCATGCTGTGTAAACATGTGGATCCATTAGACAATTGTTGGAAGCAGTGAATTCTAAATTTGATCTAGTGATAGGACTCATGCTGTTTGGCAAAAAAAAATATGGGGTTGTGAAACCACACAAGGAAAACGTTTCAGACTTGTTAAAAAAAAAAAAAAAAAGAGAGAGAGAAAAGCACAGCGTGAACAATGATGTATTGGATGGCCTGCAGATCCCAGCCTCTGGAGAGTCCTGACAGAAAAAAAGGCCTGAGCTCTTGGCTCCAGAACTTTTAAATAACTTTATAAAAGTATTTCAACCTGAAAGAATAAAAACATCTTCATAGAGAAAAATTCACATTGACATGCAGAATACAAAAGGTTTTCCATGCTAAATGACAATCTGTGCTAATGATTTATATCTTCTTCCACATTTCTTGTGCACGTTCCTGCCTAAACTGAAGCCGGAGCTCCACGTTATTCCCAGCGATGCTGGCTGGGGAAGGGAGTGGTAGTTAACTGCCTTCCTTTGGTTTGTGCTGGCAAAGCAACCCTTTTGCTTTGTAGTACTTAATGGTCTAAAACACACGTTGAAATTAACTCCTTCATCAGCTGCACAGCTGCTACTCCTTATCGCTTTCATTTTTCTTAATTATAGCACTGCAAAATTTTATGTGATCCAGAATCCTATATGATTAATACAATAGACGAATTACATTTGTTAGACTATAAAACACAGGCCTCATGAATAAAATTATAATTACATATGACCTTTGAAATCATACCCCATTCTTTCAGCTATCTAGAAGAATATGCTCATTCAGTCCATGCCACAACTTCATTTCAAACTGATTAACCAGCATTTTATTCCACTCAAGTTGCCTACATTAAAACAAAAACCAGTGAGTTCAGCTCCCAGCAAAACTGCAAACCCACTTTAAGGCTGTCACTACAGAACTTGTTATTCACCTCCACAGTCTTACATGTGTATAGCTCAGCATTTCCATTATGATTCATGTTGTGATTTAATCAATCCTGAAACTCTGTTTACTACATAAAAGAAATTGTACTTCAACAACAAGGATCAGAAAGCAGGAAAATCAATCCAGGAGGGCTACTGAGTCACTAAGGAGGAAGACAACAAGATACACATTATCCTTGGGAACCTGGAGTAGGTCAGCAGTAGCAAAACTTCTCTTCAGTGACTTCTGGGTGACCACTGGGGTGACCACAGAATGTTTCCCCAACCCAGCCCTAAGAGCTCCATGAATACACAAACAGTGGCCCTTGGAATGCAGATCTCAGCAATGCACCTTGCCAGGCATATAAATAAACTTGTGCAACTCTGCCAGCTGAATTCAACAATTCACATGTCTAATTCTAGTCATATCCATACACACGTGGAGATGAGGCCACAGGACACAACTAAAGCACTGAAGGGCTGCATTACTCAGGGGAAGCCACCTCCTACAGCCTGTCCTTACATGGCTGGAGCTCCCAGAGCTCCAGATGTATTACAGCTGTTCCACAGGTGGGACTTCAGCAGTGAGAGGTACCAGCCAGGAAAAGCTTTCCCCAAACATTTTCTGCTCTAAAGCATGGACCAGCTGTCTCACTACGTCCCTGGACACGACTTAAATTTGTATGAAAGTATAAACAGAAGAGCTGTTCTTTTCTTTCTTTGCATGGATTTGTGGCACATTTATTTTTGTTCTTGAGAAGAGAGGCCAGCCAGAGACTGTCACCAAACAACCACCACAGGGTTTGAAGACCACTATAGTTGGTGTTTGGTGATTTTCACCTGTGTGAAATACAAATACACCTTAGCCATGGAAGTCCCTCTCTCTTAGGATCAAGACAACATAATAATAGTAACAGTTTGTCCTTCTATTTACTGTTCTCCATCAAAGTACGAAACTAAAATTGCAAGGGAAATACTGTTTGCGCTGCTTGTTTTTCTTGGGTCCTTAAATGCCAACCACAAGATGTGAAACAGAGGGCACAGAGAGGCCAAGCAGAGCAGGGGAGCTGGGGAGCTCTGCCTGGAACATGTGGTAATAACGACCATAACCAGTGCTAGTGGTAGAGAAAAGGGGACGGAAAAATGTGTATCAGAACAAGCTCAGATCCTTTACAGACCAGTGTCACACCTCTCAATAAAACTTCAATATAAAAACGAATGAAGTGGCACAGGCAGCTATCTTAAACCATTTCTCCCCAGATAAAGTATTCTACTTACCTCAAAATTCAGTCATAAATTGAACTTGTTAATCTTTCTTTTTTAGGGGAAAACTTATCTACTCTTAAAGGTTGTCCTTCTCTCCAAATATTACTGTCCAAACATTAACCTAAAACCTCTTTAATGCCTTATGTATGTGTGTATGTATTTTTTTTCTACTGCAGTACATAGGGAAATCAGTGCTTTAGTTACCTTTCTTCTCCTTTAGGTACATGTCTATATTGAAATACTGGTTACAAATTTTGAGTGGACAGATATATTATACTTCTTATAATTTAATGAAATAATAAAATATACTTCTCTATATTTTTTTGCCACAGCACGAAAAGGACCAGACACATAATCAGTAACCAAAGTGAATTACTGTGGTGCCAAAACCACCACTTTTTATAGTAACAAACTAAACTGGCATTTATTGTAGTATCATATTACATGAAAAATATTTTGTATCAGGACTGTTACATGTCAATTTTAACCCACCAAGTGTGATATTTTCAATGAGGAGAATGTACATTTAATTCTGTTTTTAGATCAATCTACAGTTTTTATTCAAGATCCTCCATTCACCTCCCAAGTGTAAATAAAACCATCAACCCCACTGCGAGACATTACAACATCAAACATCATGAACAACTATGTTACAGATTTTCTAATCACTGGATGAAAACACTGCATGTTTCAAGTGCTGCACAGAGCACGGTACAGGGAGATACAAGGCAAAAAAATGAAAGTGAGCTATATTTATCAGACTTGATTAAATTGTCATTTCTTTCAACCACCTACAAATAACTGTCTCACCTTTTGGTTTTTTTCTTTCCTTTTCTCCTTCCAGTGGCTCCATCTCAGACTGACATTCTCCTGGGCTGCACCTCATGTAAGTAGAGCTGTAGCAATACAGTGTGACTATTATTGTGTATGTATGTACATTTAACCAAGTGACAACTGTGAAAATATTTACCAAAACTGGGACTTCTAGACCTTCTATTACTTTTGTAAAAAGGGGTACTGGATTACCAAGTCCTCACTGAAGACTTAACTACGACAAGTAATGTTAAGTCTCAGGTTGTCATTCTCAAAGATCACAAACCAGCCACCAAAGTAGTCTCTAGAAAGGTACATCCAATTTACTACACCTTTCTAAGTTTGTGAAATCTGGGCTCTATGGAAGTGTCCCATGAGACCTTCCAGGGCTCCTTGCCAGGCAGGGAAACCACTGCAGAAACACACTGGAGGAATATCAAAAGGTTTAATTTGCATTACTTCTGCAAACTGCTTCCCAACCCAAGGAATGGAGGCTGTAAGGCTCTCCCCATCAGAAGAGCATCATGACACTTAAACCTGCCTGAAAGGTCAGAGGAATGACTTTCATATGTTGTTGACAAGGGCTGATGTAGGAGAAGGAGAAAGGCAAAGCCAACCCCTTGTTGGCCAGCCTGGACTGCCTTGGCAGGGAAGAGGCACCTTTAAGAAAGCCAAACAGATTAAAAGAAGAGACACAAAACTTGGTCTCCTCTAAGTGGCCAATTCCAATCATCTGAGCACTGGTGGTGCAAACACCACCAATGCTCTAAAGGTGTTTGCACACAGCCTGCAGAATGTGCTCAGGTACAAGGGGTGGCACCTGCTCAGTGTGGGGGAGCAGGGAGCTTGTTCACCCCAATCTAGTTAATGAGCAAGGGATGAGAAGCCAGTAATTATTTAATGTTCATACCAGATCTGCCAGTGCCAAGTGTGGTTCTATTGCTCTCAGCAAGTCTCCTCATCTTTTTCATGTTCTCCAGTGAACATAACATTTTGGTGCCCAGTGTCCATCTCCCCAGTGCTTAATTCCCAATTTAACATTCTAGTCATAAATGCATGGCCTCCCTTTTACTTTGATACAGTACAGTCAGCATCAATAGGTAACACTTTTTAAAAGCTTCTTTTCAACTATTGTGAAACAGGAGCTGACTGTTTATGGAGTACTTATTTTTTATGTCAGTTTACCATAGGGCCTCTTTAGCCACAGGCTTATAGTTGGAGGCCCCAAGGCATTTTTTTGGAGTGGAAACTTTTTGAGTGCAGCTCTTAACAAATTTCCAGCCTGCAGTATGTTTTTCATTAGACTACATGGTGTTATAATAAATGATGCACTTCCTCTTTCATTTTATGATTTTTTTTTTAAACATGCAACAATTTTTCTGTGTCTGTTTTTTATTACTTTCAATATACTCAACCACACTAATCTTAGAGACTATGTATAAAAACAGAAAGGATATATTGAGTAAGGTATCAGCTACAGCAAGACAAGATTTTAGTTTAAATTCTTCTCTGAAGGCTGATCACAAACCCATTATATGTATGCAGCTCCATCCTTTCAGGGGCCATTGTTAAAAAAATAAAAGGTCTGTTACCCCAAAACCTAGAGCTGGCCTAGGAAAGACTCCTTCAAAGTCTTCACCCCCAACACATTCAACTAAAAAAGTCTGATCCCATTGACCAGACACAAAACATACTAAAACCTCCCTGAGCCTTGATGTAACAGAATTGCTAAAAGGTCTTTTTTTCCATAAAGATCAACCTGATACTTCTCTGTACAGTTTTGGGTACTCCAGGTATTTGGAGAGATGACTCCCTGAGGTCCCTTCCAACCTGAATTACCGTATGATTGAGTCAGTCCAGTAAAAAATAGCTAAGATTTTAAATACCAGAAACAGAATGAATCCAGAATTCATTCAGGCTGCCTTTTCATTTCTTTCACTACCTATTACAATCAGAGGTCTATGTGTTTGCTAATAGTGTGGTGCAGTAATTTTTTTAAATAATCATGGAAAAACAGCTGTGGATAGCACTGAACCTCAGACACCCAATTTCTTAATTGAAATCTTAATTGAAATCTTCCACTGGTGGCTGTAGCTTTTTGAGGCAAAGTTCACACAGGAGAAAAGAAACGAAGAAATGAAACCTTAATGAGTTTTGGACATGAATGACAACAGCCATCAATGAACTTCAGAGTGAAATACCTGTGCCACAGTTAAGACTTTTTTTTTACATTATCTCATCTGTCTTTCCCTGAATGCAGCTTCTAGAGATGCTAGGACTGATCTTTCTTAGGGTGAAGCATCGTGACCTTTTGATTGTCACACTGGATTCTTTTAATCATGGTATAAACTGGTCCCAGAAAATACAAATGTACTTACAAACAACAGGTGACAGTGACGCAGACAATATCCCAAATATTTCAAAACTAAAAATATAAGCAAACCTTAGTAAACGGGGAAAAGAAAGTTTCTAAAAATCTAAAGAAAGCAAAAACCAGACACCAATCATTTCAGAATTAAAGTCTCCATTCTAAAAGCACAATTACCCATATTTAAATCAACCCAGAATTAATTGTGCTGTCTTGCCTTACCCAAAACGAGTTTGGTGAGCTCTGCAGGAGGTCAAAAGTAAATCAAAAGCAAATGCCTTTAACACTGTACTTTTAAAAGATCAGCTCTGAAACGTTTTCAAGGAATGTTCATCTCCTTTCTGGGCACAAACTCAACACATCCGTAACACTGACACTGCAGTGGTTCAAGGTAGACAGGATGAGCCTGTCAAAAGGGTTACTCCCTTCTCAGCTCACTGCATGGACTAGGGATTGCCTCACATCCCCTGTCTCACCCCACTGGCTTGGTACCTGTGCCACCTTCCCATCCACAGCCATGCCAGGCGCTCCTGCATTATCCATGTCTCCTTTCCAATTTACTCCTCTCCACTTATCACCATGGAGCTTTCTGTCTCCAGCTTGCCCCAACATCCTTCCTGCTGCATGTCCTCTTCATACTCAATTCTGTATTACCATAAACCTTAATTCTCTCTCTCCCTATCAGCTTCCTTCCTGTTACAAATTAAGGACTGTGTTCATCATTCTCTAATTCAGTTTGAGTCTCCCTGTCAGATGTGACCATGCTCATTTTGGAGGAGGAAAGATGAGAGATTTGAGAAAGAGAATATGAACTAACAAGAATGTACATTAACTAAACTAAGATCAGTCTTTAATTTTAAGACATATTAGGCCAGCAAAATTCACATAGTTGGGAAAAATACAGAAAATAAATTTCTCTCTATAGGGTCCATACATCTGGAAATACAAACAGTATTCCTTCTGCTGACCCTCTCAAGGAGGAGCAATTCTCCACCACATGTTCCACTGTATATATTTGCCTATTTTAAATACATTTTTAATATAGTTGATACACTTTTTTTAAGGTAGCCTTCTTTTTATATTTTCCCCCTCTATACATAATTTTTAATAAGAATGTGTTCCTGGGGGCTGACAGCATCAGGAAAACCAGGCTATGCCAACAAGTAGAGATTCCAGTCAAACATCACGTCTGGCATACTGTGTTTCATTTACAAATCTTTGATTTCTAAATGAATGGCAGTTCAAAGTGCACATGAAACACAGATACTTTCTGCTTATGTATGTAGAGATTGTTAGAGATTAAACCACTTTTAATTAAAGACCTAAGCAGGTGTCAGTTCGTGATACTCTTTGAATTTGGTTTAAGCAGATGGATGTTCCACGGTTACCCAGCAGCACACTTTAAATACAAGCAGAATCAAAGAGATCTCCCTAAACAAAGCCAAGGAAAGCTACTTTGTAAGAGGGTTTGAAGTTTGCTACTGCTCATCTGTCATTTATGGAACGTCACATACTTAGCTGGGAAGAGCATTCTGAAACACTTTAAAAATAAACAACCCCCCTGCAAACAGCCCTATGAGACAGAACCCCAGGCCACACAAGATCTATTAATTTCAGTGGGGTTTTGTTCTGCCTCTCTCTATGCATCTAACTACCCAAATTTAATTTGCAGTATCAAGGCCTAAACCAGGCAATTTAAAAGCATTCTGGACTCAAATAACTAGAGTTTAAACACGGAAATGGAATTATTTCTAAGTAATTTTTCTCTCCATGCCATACTTCAGGGTGCAAGCAATATGAGGAGCACTGTGTCCCGCCATTACTCAAAGGTTCTTCGTTTTCTTTTTTTAAAGGAAATCCAAAGATTAATTTAATGCCATCTGATGAAAAAACCTTAATATTTACCTTCATATTTTGTTGTAATATACTGAATTTGAGTGATTTCAAAAGTTATCCTGGATGCTTTTCATTTCAAGATGTTAAATATTGGCTCTTATAAATTTCCATTACACATTGTCTGACAATATTTGCTGCTCCGGAGTACATGAACTGACTATTAATTTGTATAGAGGTAATGATAATAAAGTTTGTGGAAGTTGGGCACAGATAATATTTTAGAATTTCATATTTATTACAAGTCCCTCCTTTTCAGGTCTAATTTCACATAAAGTAAGTGTAAAAAATGGTTAGAACTGCCAGATGTATAAATTCTCTCCATCCTTTTTACCTCTTATATCATCAGTACTAGCTACACTCAGCCTGGTCTCGTAATCATCCTTTAAATGATGGCACTGTAACATCCCTGCAGTGGTGTTACAGCTGACACCAGAAGACAATGAAAGAGCACACACATAATCCCAGAATTTTATAACTAGTAAATCACAAACTGAAGTCCCACAGCCAAGACCAGACCATTATAGAGCTGTGGGAAGGAAATAATGAGGGAGACAGAGACAGTGATCCACCAGCTGACGGTCAGTGCGTGGCGTGCAGAGGGTGGAGGAAGGATGGAGGACATGGATGGGGAGGCAAAGAGCACAGCTGCCAGAACAAAGCCAGGGCTGTCAACTACAGCAATAAAGCACCAGCCTGAATCCTGGATGCTGGTTTATGGAAGCTACAACGCGGCTGCAAAGGCAAAGTTTAAAGATTGGGATAGGATGATTAACATGAAAGCACAATTCTTGGTACTTCAACTGATCCTGAAGGAAAGACTGAGCCCTCTTGTAAAATCCAGGTTTCCATTTGCAGATACTTTTTTCTACCTCTGTAGTATTAAGTACAGCAATATTGCATACAGAGAAATCTGAAAAATAAAAAATGGTGGAAAACGAGATCTGTTTTATGGCTTCAGCAGTAAGGGATAAATCTGGAGTAAATGCAAAGGCACGAATCTCAAAATATCCACCCGTGCAACCAAGAGCTGCATCTACCTCCTGAACTTTATCAGGCTGTCTGCAGACAGGAAGGAAAAAACTCCTTTATTCAGGTGAGATTCTTTTGGCAGCTACGGTAGCCACAGGATATGAAGTGGGTCTTTGTACAGCTGCTCCACCTCCAGCTTTGTTTGCCGGGAGCTGGTTATGTAACTAACAAACACAAAAGAAAATAACCATTTCTGGGATGTTTCCCTTTGTGAGCCCTGGGCTGCCAGGAGGAACTGAGAGAATTTAAAAGCAGCTTCCCTTCTGTTGCTCTTTTGGGTGTTTCTCTTTGAAGTGGCACCCTGAGTGGCTGCTCATTCACCAGTTTTGTAGGTAGTCTTTAAAGCAATACTTTCCACCCTTCAAAAGCTTAAGTACAGAAACATACAATTAATTAAGCCAATTTAGTGGTGTTATTATTTCAGCCTTTTATTTCTACTTGGTGTCAGACTCTCAGACGCAAGGACTCTTTGTAGTAGGATTTCAGACACTGGAGAAAATGCTGAACTTTACAGACTGGTCTGATATGGTTCATGCAACACATGAACAATCTAAGGAAACCATTTAGCTACTGCTTAAAGGAAAATTCTTTCTAAAATCTAGACACTAGATGCAATGTTATTTGCAGTGTTATTGTGCTGTATTCAACTGACGCTTTAACCCTTTGCTCTGACGTGCTTTATTTTAATCACTTTTTTTTTCCTCAAAAGAAGATTTGGCCTAAAATTATATAGAATGGTTGTCTGGTAACAGATAAATGGGCCACTAACCTGCCAGATGGCTTTAATGCAACAAAAAATGCATCTATTGCTGCTTATAATAGTAGCGGCAAAACACCACATTACTGGTTTCCAAATATTTTCGTGGTGTGAAATGTTTATAAACCATCCTCTTGCATTGCTGCCAAACACTTTCCAGGACAAGTTTTAGTCCTTTATAAAAAAAAAAAAAAAACAAAAGAAAAAACCCCCCACATTATTAAGAATTATTATGGAGAAAATATTTCAGTGAATCTGTCCTACTGTACTGGCTCTCTCTGTTGTTTATTTTCATTCTTTGGGCACAGGATTTTATAGCCATAATGATCTCATTTTCTCGTAGTACAAGTAGTCCAATTGAGGTCAACATTTTTATTGCATTCTTCCTCTGTTTTTTTTTCTTCCCTTTAAAATTTGCTACTAACAACAAATACAATAGATTTATGCTATCAATATACCTCTTGGGATAGAGACTTAATAATAAATTGTATTTTCATATGAGCATAGATCAAAAGTGGCAGTAGTAAAATGGCCAGTGGGAGGAAATGGTGTTTTAACTCCATTTCGATTCTCCATATCCTTTAGAAGAAACAGTTCTACAACCATGCCACCTCATCTTCAAAGATTTTTGTGCCAGAATTTTCCCCAAAATCTGGAAGATTTCAAGAAGTACTGTTTAGTCAAGTAGATTCAGAAGCTGGTAGAGCTTCATGGTCAGCTGGCTGTGAAATCCTGCTCATTAGCCACAGTCTTGAGCAGGCAAACTCGCTGCCTTCCAACTTCTTTAAAGGGTTGAAAGGAGGGGAGACTGCACCCAAGCATTTATTAAGGAGATGCCCTGGACATTTTTCCTCTTCTTATACATCTGTTTCCTCTCCTATTTCTCCTCTGCTGCCAAGTGAGCTGGAATGCCTTCAGCCTGTCCTGTAGCCTTCCTAAAATATATCCACAGGGTTAAAGCCCTTCCTCCATCCCCACCACCTGAGGTCTGCAAAGGAAAGAGCTGCTGGTAACAGGAAAAGGTCAGGAGCTGTGTATTATATTCTGTATGTTTGGATTAGCCCACAATAGCTAAATAAACTGATTTGATGTCTAATGACATTTTCAAACAGTAGCTAATAAAATTATCCAAAGTATGCAGAGACAAAAGATGCACACAGACACAGCAGAAAATGTCTCTAATACATCCACACAGGCAATGACCTAATGGAATTTCAGCAGCTTGGCCGTACAGATCAGGGTCAAATATAAAGGAGCCCACTGACTTGAAAAGACACTAATGTTCTTACCTTGCAACTATCAGTTTTTTCCAGCATTTTTAGCACAGAAGTGTATTTTGAAACAGAATCATGGTCTTTTCAAAATAAATAAATAAAAGGCATGCTACTGACATGAACCACAAGCTCGGTAAAGCTTACTTTGGGAAAGCTCCTCTGAATTAGCTGGGTTAGCAGGCCAAGGGATTTTCCCTAAAACCACATGAGGATCCCGAGTCACGTCAGCAGAGGAAGGAGCTGTGAGGGAAGTGGTTCCCACCCCTGTCACGAGGGAGGGGGCAAAAGCAGAGGGACATTGACCTGTCTCAGCAGCTTGAGTGCACTGAAATGCCCCTTAGCTTTGTGGTCCCACCTGGACACCCAGCCCTCAGCACAAGGCAGGCTGTGCCAGGGCCGTGGTGCATCCAGGTGCTGCAGCAAGTGCCAGCAGAGCTCCCTTGGAACGGCCCTCAGGGAGAGCTGGGAGGGAGAATTGCTCAAACCAGAGACGCTGGTTCTGAGGAATGAATGTATGATTAATGGGGTTGCAGCACTGGTACAATTGTGGTCGCCTTTTTAAAGTTTTCCATCACAGTTCTTACAACCTGCAATATTGTAGCAGATGAAAAATGAAAGGGGCTCAAAAGCTGTGCCAATTTAAAAGGCAGTTCCAAAGCAACTAATCTAAAGTTTGCAAATAAGTCTTGCTTGCTTCAACTGATTTGCACATTCAATTTCAATTTTTAACGTAATTACCAAAGCCTTTTCAGACTTGTTATGACCAAATATGAACTTGTTGAATATTCACACTAAGATAAAACAGAAATAAACAGTCCTGAATGAATCCCATTAATATTACACCTTGCTTTACACTTAAAACAACAGTACTGAAAAATAAGAAATGTCAGTGAGGACTAGCTTCATTCCATGCGATGAAAGACATTTTTGCCCACACCACAGTCTCTTTATCAGGTACCACCAACTGTTTGTGTTCCTTTGAAGGTACCAGCTTAAGATAAAAGTATACCGAGAAATATTTCTGATAATCCTTTATATGAATAACTGCTCTTTATAGACATTTTACACATGGGTATAAAGGGCCCACTAATTCACTAATGTCGTATTGATGCTTCAACAAAACCACTTCAGCTCATAAAAATAATACTCTGGCAACCACAGTCCTAAATAATTACTTTCACTTTAACACTGTGATTTGTTTGATCAATCTGAATGACTAACTCTGCCTTAATCTAAGTTACTGCTTAGAGCACTCCTAAAAGGTGAACTTCTGAAAGTCATTATACTGCCAAACAAAATTGAGCAGAAATTCATGTTTGTCATATCTAGCTTCTGTAAATAGAATATTACTAGAATTGTCTATGAGTTCATATCAGATGTAGCAGTGTGTCAGGGTGACTTCATCAATTGAACCACTACAGATCATTCTGTAAACATAAACCTGCACTGCTCACATCCCACTTTCATATTAATGAAGTTACTCATAATTATGAACTTTAGGTTGTGCATTTTTGCAGAACCATCAGCCATGAGAACCATATTTGGGGGAAGATGGAGAGGGAACTGCCATATTTAATTCAGCACATTAATCAAGCCAATAGCAACAGTACACTGCAACAAATTAAACATGTGAAGAGACCCCCAAGGCCTCAGTGATCCCTGCTGCTTAGTGGTGGCAAAGAAAAAGTGCATTAGGTTCTGCATGTGGGTCATGCTCATACCAGAGCCCTATCCTGCTGAATTTCTACCACGTGCACAGCAAAAATATCTGGCTTGTGCTTAAAGGTGTTTAAAGTTTGGGCTGATTTTCCTGACAGATCACAGAAGAGGCTCCACCTTCACAGAGGCTGGCGCTTGCTGACTTTGCAGTGAGGCAGAGTCAAAAAATAAGTCACTGAAGCAAACCTCAAACAAGTCTGTTTGCCATTTCCCCCAATTCCCTAGCAGCTGCCTGGCCAGGACCCAGTCTCAGCACAAAGCCACATCCATGGGTCTGCCCACAGATTCTTCATTCATTTTAGGGTTAATCTCCTTTTCAGTTGATAGCTAAAAGCATTTATGAAACTTTACTGCTTTGGGAAGGCAGGAAAACACAAGAAATACCTGGGCAAGTTCTACAAGTATGGATATTGTTAAAAGTTGGACCTTTATGGTCAAAGCACAACAGTCTCCTCTGCCCCACAATTACCCCAAGTTTCTACAGATGATCAACTTACCACTTGTCACTACAAGCAATAGTAAATCAACATAATTGTGTCAGGGATTATGTATCTCTACACTCAAACAAACCTCAGGAAAGTCTGCTAGACAAACCCAACCAGGATAATGGGAAAAGTAGTAGGTGGTGGGCACTGCAAACAGAAATAAGTGATGGACTGGTGGGGACTATAAGAACAAGCAGTTGCCTCTATAAAACCCAGAGAGCAGCAGACTTGAAGGAGCCACATTATTACCTTCTGCCCTCCCTGGAGACCAAAGGAGTGCTATTCCATCTCCCAATCCCTACATTCTTCTCCTGCAAAAAGCCCACACGCTAAAGTTTACGAGGTCTGCATTTCAAAAGGAAAGCACACTTCACCTTCAACTCCATACCCAACTGTCACTGGTATTTTATCAAATGTAAATCAACACAGTTTGGGGGGTTTTTTCTCTGTGTTTCAAAATACAAACCATACATAATGGCTTATCCAAACACATGACAAGCATGAAATACTACAAACCATTAAAAAAAAAAAAAGAAAAAAAGGAAAAAGCATAATTCTGGGCTACCCCACATTGTCTCCTCAAAGAAATGTTATTTCTAAGATTAAAGAGGTACTTGTTTATTTAATAATGTGACCAATCTCCAACAATAGAGAATCTAATGGAAAATACTAACTTGGGACCTACAAACAAAGCCTCTGTTTTATAGACGTTGTAAATAGAGACTTGGGGGGGGCCTTTAACTTTCATATGAACAATAGAAGCTTAGCTGAAAGGAACAAAAAAAAATAACTGAACTAAGCAAATACTTAGATCATAAATACTGACACTCAAAAAGTTCTCAGGTGTCTTAGAGTCTGTCTTACAGTCCTATGGTATATTTTAGCCTCTAAGAAACTGTAAGAATAAAAATAACCAACTAATGGTATAAAATAAGAAAACACATTTATATTACGTACATCAAAAAAATACACATGCTAATATGAATGACAAATTCTTTTTCCATTTTATGGGTCAACCCCTTTTTGGTTGATAAGTGAAATCATATATTAAACTTTACTGCTTTGGGGAGGAAGGAAAACACATAAATTAAGTTTACATTATAATTTAAAAAGGCAAATTATTTAAGGACTATTTGTATTCAAGCTAAGTAGAGAGAATGATGATATTACACACTTTCTATTCAAATGGAAAGAATTTACATCTACCTACCATCTCATTAAACTAAGATAATAGAGCAGTAGCATTTTCCTTACATGTTTTTTTTCCTCCCCCAATTAAAATGTTCTTTCTGAATGCTTAAAAGAATTCTGAGGTTTACAGCAAAGTACTTTTTAAAGCACACATTGGCTCTTTTTCAGGCCTAATGTTGGTTACTGTCTGAACTCTCCAGAGGCCAAGTGGATGTTACAGCCTTTTGCTAAACAGCGCTGTGCTTCAGAGGTGGGAAGGGCTGTGACTCCTGGCAAACACAGCTGTGATGAGTAGCCCTAAAGAAAATCAGAAATTGCTAATGTAATATTTTTGCTAGCTTGTCTTATTTTGCTCCGGGTCTGTTACCCTGTCAACATGCACAGCTTTGCAGAACAGCTACTCTCACGGTAAAAGCTTTTGCTGCATCAAAGCTCTCCCGGTTTGATGCGGCCGCTGTTTGTCTCCCGTTATGTAACGACACCAAAAGGCTGAACTGTTCCCCGAACCGCAGCACGTCCTGTCACCTCATCCTTGCCAAAAAAAAGACCTCTCCAAACCCCCTTCACAGCCAGGGACAGGGGGCACAGGGCTGTCCCCATGGCAGGATCAGGCCCCTGTTTTTGCAGGAGCCCGCGGCGCCAATAAGCGCGTGCGGCCGAGGCTTAAGGGATTATGATGTGCACGTATGTGCAGGGCAGTCACATGTGTCCAGAGTCCGGTGCCACCGCTGAGGGCAGCGCCGCGGCCTCAGCGTCGCGTCCCCAGCGCTCCCATTGTTTACTCCTGCCAGAGAAATGAGAGACTGGAATTTCTGCTGAGCTCACTTGGGAAAAGGTCCGACTTGAGGGGCAAAATGTTTCTGCCGGCGGTCAAGGGACAGCAAGGCAGAGCCTACCAGGTGAGGTTTTCAGCACTTCTTTTAGATTTCGGGTTTTTTAAGAGCCTAGAAACAATTTGCATTAATGCATATAAACCTCAGATCAGTGAAAATGAATAGTGCCATCATTAGAAAACAGTGTTTGGTTTTTAGATAACAGTTCTTGAGGAAAAACATCATTGTTTGAATTTGTCATGCTCCCACTTTTATCTGGTTGGCCAAAAGAAAGTCACAGTAGCTTTTCTTATGCATATCAATTTTCATGCACATTAGGCTGGGTTTCTCATTTACTGTTTATGTAATAACTATGTGCTTTTACCTTTTTTATTAATCTCTCTGAATATACAAGATGTAGATGTTCCTGTATCTAGAAGCAGTACTGGAGCAGAAGTATAGCAGAGGAATTGATCAGAAGTTAATCCAGTTAGTCTTTAATAGAGAAAAAAGTTCTCAATGAAAGTGAGATCCTTGTGAATCTTTTATTTGTAGCATAGTAGTAAACACACAGCAAACCATACTGTGAAATACTACTGCAAAGCAGATAAAAAGACACATCAGTAACTAATTAACTAAGTAATCACAATTAAGTTACATTTTCATTTATATTATAAAAGAAGGTAAGCCAAAGGCAAACTACAAAGCACCAAAAATTCCTAACTGCTTTCAGCAGAAGCTTTGAATAAGCAGAACAACTGCTGGCCTTTTGAGCCTCCCTAAGCATTTTTAACTACACTAATCACCGTGATATTTGCAAATCTGTTTTTTACTGTATGTAGCAGAACACCTACTTTCCCTTAGGGCTCTGTCAGCTGAACTTTCTGTTGTTCTTTTACAAATGCTAAAGCAGCACAAAAAGCAGCACCCTATTTGTCATGCCAGCATCTCACCCTTCATGTGTTTGATTGGCCCCATCACTTCAGTCTGAGCAGAATGCCATGGATTTCTACAGAAGTTGGACTGATTCTGAAATGATGCAAAAAAGTTAATCAAGTGTCTGGACAATGTGATTAATGTGGACATCAATGTTTGTGATCTGTACTTCAGAATGATTCATTTGAACTCCCATGTGCAGGCTCTGAACATCAGATAAGAGACTATCAGAATATTCTGCATATTTTCCACAACAGCTACAACAAGTATGGCTCATTTAACTGAGGACAGACTGGCAGGCTCCAGTGACCTCCCTGCACACTGTGCTTTACTGTTCATGAGCACCCAGTGCCTGTGTGGGCTCTGTAAAAACATCCATTTATCAATCATTACTAAGAAACCAGCTCTCTGACAAACTAATTACTCCTCAGGCTTCCACTCATTAGCACAGGAGGAAGCAGATTACATATTTATTTTTGAGGTGGGCTGACCCTGGCTGGACACCAGGTGCTTACCAAAGCTGCTCTATTGCTCCCCTCATCAGCTGGACAAGGGAGAGAAAATATAACTAAAGGTTCATGGGTCAAGAGAAGGACAGGGAGAGATCACTCACTATCCTGAGCAGAACAGACTCAACTTACAGAAAAATTAACTTATTACCAATCAAATTAGAGAAGGATAATGAGAAATAAAACTGAACACCTTCCCAAAACCTTGCCATGCAAACCCAGTATAATTTTATATACTGAGGCTGCTGCAGCAGCAAATCTGCTACAGAAGTCATGCTGACTTCCTGGGGTGTGCAAGACTTTTAAAGCAGTGTGTTACCTACCAAGGACACCAAGAAATCTCTACAAAACAAATCTGTTCAAATTTTTTAAAGAAGTAATTGCTGTACAGCATGTGAATCAATATACTGCAATTAGTAAGCACTAGTATTTATTTCCATGCCATTTACTTGGCTGTAGTCCCAGGCATTTCCTAACCATGGCTTTCCAAAGTACCATGGAATGGACACAGTGTGGATAACAGGTGGCTACAGGTACAGATGTTTTTAAAGTGGGAAGCTTTAGGTTTAAAGAGTCCTGGTTTACAGAGGTCTCAGACTCCTTTGCTCATTTCTTCCCCTAGTATTACTTGGGTTTTTCTGCCCTTGGAAACATTTTCCCAGCCTCATACTGAGCTGGAAAAACAATACCCATTGAGATTATCTAAGGAAGTATCCACACCCACAGACCTGTGAAAGGATGGCCAAGGACTCAAATCAAATCATCAAATACTTAAGCCTGTCAAACCCTTTGCCAACGTCCCAGAACAGAAAGCGCGAAATGCTATTCCTGGCTTTTTCAGGTTTCATATATATATATGGCTGCAATGGGGAGCCCTATAAGAAATCAAGTTTACTGGAAGAAAATTTTGATGACTAAGGGGTAAAAAACCCTGTCACTGATCAAGTGGAATGAGGAGTGACACGTGACAAGCAGTATATGGACAAGTCAGAGCCCATTCACATCCGTAAGATGCCTCTTAATTAATTTCAAGCCCCTTCTCCACATCTTACAGTCTAATAATAACCACCCTTAGATCAGCATTAATGTTATACTAGGACCCCCTAGAATGTAAAGTTAAAAGATTTTTTTCAGACATTATAATAGAATAAGATGTAATCAGTAATTATTCAAGTTCATCCAGGAGGCAGCTAGAAAATGCTATTTCCTTTACCAAGCATTGGAAATTAAAAGCCACAGGAGTGTCAGGAACAAGATGTCTTGGGCTTGCTGACAATTAACAGAAAGATATGTTTATCTCCAACGGATGTGACAAATTTTGAAGTCATTTCAGCCTTAGTGCAACTCTGCTGAGGGATGATTTTTCCCTTCAAACTCTAAAACTCAAACCAGTTTCATACCAATTCCTGTATATGTTATCTGATACAGGATTATGTCAATATTTCTGCATTTACTGGAAACCTGGTCCCTGCAGTCAGAGTCTGTTCCACAACAGTTTCCTACACAGCCAGTGTGATGTCTTGCTGATAAGTCACTGGGTCAGCTTTCACCAACATTTCTAATAGGAAACAACATTATGTTATAGTTTCCAGGAAAAGTACCATCTGTGCCTCCTGTCAGTCTTTGCAACTGGCACCAGAATATCTGTGGGGAATGTTTCCATGCTGCCAGATTTCAGCAGTGTTCCCTGCCATGAGCACTGAGCTGACAAACAGTGGGGGAAGATAAGAGCTGCTGTTTCCACCCTGCCCGCTCACCGTGCCAGCTAGTTTACAGAGTAATTCCAGCACAGTCCATTCACCTTTGACATTCTTTTACTGGAATAAATTCAATCTGCAATGCCTAGAATTGGCATAATTTGCATTAATTTTGACTGGCAAGAATCTTTCTTCTGTACTGGAGCGATGCTGATAAACCAAAAGTACAGATATATAAGTTTCATAAACAATTTCCCCCTCAAACTGGTCTTAACTGACTTGTTGCCCTACAGTTTAACTGACTGTACATACTGGGGGCAAAACCCCCTAGAGTTAAACATTGATGATTAGCATTTAAGAAAGATGCGTGAATGATATTGCCCACCTAGTGTATTCTGTAAAACAGAATAAAGGAACTAAATACTTCAACTAAAACCAGTGGGATAAAGTGTGTCTACTGTGTAAATCTACCAAGTCCCAGCTGTTCTGAACATCAACATCACAACTTCAGCCTTCTGAATGTCTGTGTAACCCTTGTTACATCCACTGAGTTGTAGTATTTCATACGAAAAGGTGAAAGTATTTTCTTGTGTGCTCTCCAAGAAACTGAAATTGTATTTTTTTTATTGTATTTTGGTTTCTGTGGCTCAGTTAAAAAAATTAATATATATATACATAGCAACTCTTAGTCACCCCGATACTGAATTTTATTTAAGTTTGTTGCCACTTGGTTTTAAAGGAGGATAGTTGCATCAAAATCAGCTTCTAAGGGCTCTGACAGCGTGGCCCAGAACTGCAGCAGTGCTAACTGGCTGTTCAGCACTCTGAATGGTGCTGTGTACTCTGCTGATGCTTAAAAGCTGTCACTTCTTGTATTCCAACTGGTCAACTTTATAAAATCCAGAACTCGAAGCATCTTACATAAGCTGATTTTCTAATGCTACATTCATTCAAATTATTCCTGTTATTTAATACACTGTAACTTACTGGAAGTGAATATGAGTACTAGGAAAATTACAGGGGCTTTGTTTTGCATATAACTCAGGTTTTCTTAGAAAAAGTATTATCTAGTGGCTATTTGGGCATCTCAAAATTTTATCTCATTTCAGGAACCCAGGCAGTGAAGCTGCCTGTAGATGAATACAGGTAACCATTGCATAAATTCATTCTGCCTGATGGAATCCCCATCTGAAGAACTGCACAAAAATAAGGTATTTCACTTTTTGCAGTAGTGAAACCTTAACCCACCACATATATAAGATGTATTAAGACCTGCATTGTTCATTCTAAGGCGAATTCTTTCTCGCTGCACGTAAATGCTAAAAAAGAAACAGTATGTCATGTTTTCCATATAGAGGCTCTTACAGAATTCAGTGATAAAGATAGAGTCGGGAAGAGGTGGAGCAGGAGACCAGTCACACTCATCTGATACTGGGACACTGAAAGAACTTATCAACACACGACTGAGTTTATAGAGTTAACCCCTGCAGAGTCCCCGGTGCAGCTGTTCCTGAGCAGCTGCCAGGAGGGCACAGCCCCTGGCAAGAAACCCCCGCAGAGGCTCCCCTGCAAAGAAAGAAACAGCACAAAAAGAGGAGGGTTTATCCAGAGTGGCAGATGTGCCTGGCAGACAACATCTGTCTGAACATGGGATTCCTTCCACACAAACCTTTAGGGGCCCTAATGCTGGACTATCTCCTCACCACAGAACTTTGAACCTGTAGCACTGGGTTATTAGAACCTGCCAGACCACTGTCACAGTGATGTTCTCCAGTAGATCTAACAGGCTCTTAAAAACACCATTTGGCAGTTTTTATTATGATTTCCAGAGTAGCTGATCTTTTTTGTCTTTCTTTACTGGAGTATATTATCTGTTCTCATAAGCTTTAGGCTGCTTAAAAATTGATGGGTGGAAGAGAAACTGAAGCAAATACAATTATCCATTTCTGATGGATACACAAGTTGTATCCATCATGTGAGCAATCATCTCTGAACTCCAAAAACAGAAGAAAGTTCTGTAGCTCTGACCTATTACAGAAGATGCACATCTTAACAAACAGTTGCCATAACCTAAAATCAAGCTTTCCTCTTTCTTTCCAACCAAAAGAACATCTGAACTCATTTGTTGATGCTTAGTGACCTGTGACAGCAATTTGCAGAGACTTACTTCTGACATGGCCTTATGTGAACTTGGATTCCAAAGAGCTGAACAGTCTAAACAGAAACAAAGTGTGCAGCTGACATTGTTAACAGTTATATTATGTAAATAGTTTTTACCTTATATTATTTATACATTTAGCAACAACACCAAAACATCAAAACAGGGGGAAAAAAGGTGCATCTATTTAGGTTCCCAAGAGGCCAGGGATAGTAAGCAGATCCTCATGACACAAGTGGGATCTGAAGGACCAGGTAGCTGCTATGCAGATGATTTACCACATGGATGGTTCTCACAGAATGAAAGGATAAACAAGTGACAGACGTTGCCAACATACATGGAACAATAAAAAAGGTCACCCAACAAGTGAGAGGGTGGCCCACAGGAAGGAGCTAAGCTTTGAAGTGCTCTGAAGACAAAATATAGTCAGAATTTCTGGAAAAGCAGAGTGAGCAACCTCAAAGGATGAGCAAAGCAGAGGGCAAAGAACCGTTTCAGAAACATGGGTATCTCTGTACTCATCCCACATGCAACAGAAATACACCCTTACAGTTCTTGAGAATGTACTTTTTCCTGTTGACTCAACATGGCTAAGAAAAGCCTGGGATGTCCCACAGGAAAATAACAAAAGAAGTAGAAGTGAAAGAGTACTTGGAACCCCTGTCATAAGTCGGATATGATACCGTATGTGTGTCATAGGAGCAAATAATGGTGGGAGGTGCAACATTAACTGTAAAGGAGTCATCAGGGAGAGGTAAAAAGGAAAGCAAGAGCGAGGCAGATGGGAAATGAAAGGGGGTTTTTAAGAAACAGGGAAATGCACATAAGAATTTATGCCCGGATAGAAGGAACAATGCTGGCCCAAGGGGAGTCAATAAGCTATAAAGGTGGAAATGGGCATTCAAATTGTGCAGAATGAAGCATGAGTAGGCAAGAGTTGGGCTGTATGAGTCAAAGGTTTTGTTGGGTTTTGTTTTTAACTATTGTTATGCTGCTACTAAAGCAAGTTATTCTGCAAAGGGTTTTCTAAAACCTGAGCCTAATGCAGGGTGAAATCAGTGGCACCATGCTCTTCCATGAGTTCACCTGCCAAGGTGGCCAACTCCTTATTCCCTCTTTTCCAACTAACGTACTCTTGCTTTTTAATTTGTTCCTTTTTAAGCATCCAAGACAAGGTAGCATCAAAGCTACCTTGCACCAGTTATTCTTACTATTTAGTTGTGCCTTCTTTCACCTTACATTGGACTGAACTAACCACGTTACAAATGGAGCCAGTATCAATTATAAACTTACCACCCGCCAAACTGGTCAATGGTTGCACCACAAAGACATAAAATGATAGGGTTGGAAGGGGCCTGTTTTTCAGCCCAGCCCCCAGTATCAAGCAGGATTTTCTTCTCTACTCATGTTAAAAGCATTTTATCTGAACTGTATCATTATATTATAAGCAGCACCAACTCAGCAATTGCATGAGAACAATATATGCTGAAACCTACTTGCCTGCACTGCTCTGTTTTCTTGCCCCTCTAACCTGGGCAATCCAGTTTTACTTTTCTGTATATCAAGCCAACATGTTTTCTGTTAATCCCTATGGTATGTATGTAAGCTAGTAAGCCTGAAGAAATGTCACGTTACCCAGGCTGAGATGGAACAGCAGTGTGACACTTCATCCTCTCACACTTGAGAGTTCAGAGAATGTTCCCCTTGAGGTACAACTAATTGCAGGTTTGATATTTTCCAGAAATATTGCTCATCCATTATTTAAAGTTTTAAGAATTAATCTATAAGTAATATTTAGCATGACACTTCCAAAAATTTTCAAACCTTCATGAGGAGCTGACAGTCTACTAAGTCATGGTTTATGTAGATATGCAGCACTTCTGGCCAAGATTTTTAGTTTTCTCAGTCTAGATCTGAAGCAAATCTGAGCTGTCCAGCAAAGCTCTACATAGGACCCAGCCTTCCCTTAGGCAGCACCTTTGGGTTTCAGTTTGTAGGAATTAAGAGATCCTGTGGGAACTCAAGAAAACATGATGAAGGTACGAGTCTTAGGCCTGTTCAGAGACTTAGCTTGTTGGCACCAGCTTTATTAGCTATGTACAGTTTATAATGATATTACAGCTTCTGAAAACACATATTCAGAGGTCAGATAAACTAGGTAAGAGCTACCTCACATATAGATGATAACAGAGTAGGAGAAATACCATTTATTGTATAAACAAAAAAAATCTGCAGAGAGACAGTGCTGCAGCTGGCTTAAAGTCTGGGGTCTTTAAGTCAAATAAAATAATCTGAGTGTAGAATGGTCATGCTTCAAACTGTGACCCAACCTGCTCTGCAACTTAGTGCTGCATAATGAATGAAAATGTCTGAAAAAACCTGACTGCAGCTATGGACTCTGTAACACAACTGAGCAGCACTTTGTTTCTTTCTCATTAATTAAAGTTTATTTCATGTATCTTTTCTAAAATAATCTTTGCCACAAAGTGCTCTCAACTTTTCTTGCTGTGTTTTAAGAATTTTTTTCTTAAGTACCTCATGCAAATTTGTATCTACATAAAACCATCACCAGTTTTAATGGAGTGTAAAGAAATTGGCTTTCAGCCAAGTATCAGCACTCTAAAAGTACTTCTACACAAATACCTTTCCTACTTTGCTGTTTCTCCACTCAACCTCTGATGATTAAAGTCCTTCTAAAGTTTTGAGGCAACAAACACCTGATGCCACAGTTTGTACCATGGAGTTATCCACAGCACATACATAATTCTGTCTGTGGACAGTGTATCAAATGGGACCATAGGAATTCTCTGCCATTTGGGAGTTGCAGTGGTTTTATACTCATAATGAACCTTTAAATACAAACCAAGCAGCACAGACGGACCTTTCCTAAAAAAAGTCCAACCCAATCTGCAGTCAGAGGAACTCAAACTCAGTAACCATTTTTAGCGTTTTCCTGGTATTATTCCATAAACACCTGCTTAATTTTACATGAAGGAGTTTTACATTGGTGTTTATTTGCTATGGAATAAAGCCTCAGAATTTCTAAATATATGACAAATTATTTTGAAAAAGTAAGGCAGCTCTGTTTTGATTGGTGATATCAGTTAAAAACACACTTCAAAGGTAGTAACTTTATTTCATGAGTCCAAGGAGTTTCCATATAAACAATGGAACAACCACAGTACAAAACACAGAATGGGATAAATTATCAACCCACAGTTCAAAACCTCTTTCAAGAAATGATCCATTTTAAAGTTGTGGAAAATATACACACTCACATCTATTAATTGTGAGTGACATGCAAATACTCTTGAGAGCAATCAACTTTTTAAAAAAGGAAGGAGAACTGAACCCCAAAACACCATCCCAAAATGAGGGTCATGTCGTAACGCCTTTTCACACCACCAAAACAATCTCCAAATTTAAATTAAACACTCAGAAAGTTTTCTTCCTACCTTGTATTACAAGCTGGCTCATGTTTGCCAGCACCACAAGCACCTGTGCACTTTGTAGTACGGGAATTTTTAAATACTGATTATTCGGGATATATTGCCTGTAAAACTGAAACCTCAAAGCTACACATTCTCATCCCGGGTTAAAAATAAACCCCACGCTCTTGAACCAGGAGCTGTTGATTGCAGTTGCAGGGAATGGCACAGCCTCCCCAGAGACCCCCAGCGCCGATGACAATACCACGACAAACCTGCGTGCTCCGGCAGCCCCGTGTATTTTAAGCAGTAAATCTGAAACCCAGAGACTACAAAGCGAGCTGGATCCAACACAGCTCCGAGCGGAGCCTCTCACTTCTTGAAACTGGCTGTAAACAGGGAAAGGGAGGGGCCAGGCTGCCAAGCCAAGCAGAAACTTGTGAGTAACTTATAGAGCAAAAACAAGTGCAGCGCAGGCAGCAGCGCCCAGGCGGGCGCTGGCACGGTCAGCACCATGTTCCCAAGGAGAACCACGCCGGGGCCTGGCGGCCGGCTTCCTTCCTCGGGAATGCGGCTCGGAGGAATGCGAGTGTGAAGGGAAGGTAAGAGGCTCCGGAGCGCGGCGGCCGCGCCGTGGGAACGGCGGGCACGGAGCGCTCCCCGCTCCCTTCCCACCGCGGGCTTTCGTTTTCAACCTGATCCCGGGTCGAAAAGCAAGGAGAAGCTGGGAAGTGCCGGGGCCGGCTGAGTCAGGCCACTGTAAACAAGAAGCTGCAGCGTTCACTTATGCAACAGAGTCAACCTGGGACTGCAGAGCTCCTTGTGACCGGAGAGGAAAGGGGGTCAGCTTAGACTGAGCGAGTCAAGCTGCGTTCGGGGATCGCAAGGGCTTACCCAGACACGGCAAAACTGTGACGGCAAAACTGCCCTTAAAAATGGCAAAAGAGACGGCTGGGTGAGAAATGCTGAGCTGGGCCTGCACAGCACAGCAAATGGGTTCAGTGACTTCGCTGGTAAGTGACCATTAAACATGGATGATTTGGGCATTAGTGGCAAAAGTACCTCACCTGGTAACTTGGAAGTCATCAACAGAATTTCTTAAGAACGTCTTTTTCTTTTGGATTTTGTTCTCATTTCAGGTGTAAATATTGTAATTTTCATCAGATTACTATTTAACACAAAGAACCACCTGCCTTTTCTATCATTAAAACAGAATTGTGTTTAACTACGTAAAGAAAAAAGGGGTAATTACTAAAAACACTTGTGAAACCAGACATCCCCCTGCTCTGGAAAATACAAAGTGGTATTTTGTGTGGTAGCAAAGTGTGGTAGCAAAGACTGTTGATCTTCGGAGACAATATACAGGCTGTGGCTGATGTAATTCAGTAATCAAAGCTACATGCTTAAGGATAAACCTACATAATGGAATTACGTGATTGTATCCATGCCTGTGCTTAGTCACCCTTGCACTCACCATAATGCATATATTTGCAATATCTAGTTCCAGTCTGTTGCTTTGCTTGAATCAAGTCAAAACAGTTCAATGTAGTTTTGGTTCCCTTCAACTGCGCAAAAAACAGCTTTGCTTTTTCCTTCTTAAAAACTTAAAACAACAGATGCTTCCTGAAAACAAACTGGGTTGTTTTCAGTGCTCAAAAATAGTATGAGGATGGAAAGACAACATAAAGATATAATACAGTCCATTCATATGCAGTGCTATAGCTGAAGAACTGAATTCAGAAAATGAACAAAATGAACAAAAAAAGTAAGTTTTCCTACAAAGGCTTTGAAAACCTGGAAATAATGGCTGGTAGAGCTGCCACAGAAGTCACTTCTCTGAGGAAAGCCAACCCAGGACAATGGAATAAAAATTTGCTTGCCCAGCTAAAACGACTGTATTTTTAGCCTGATTTCTGGCACAGGTTATGGTATTTAGAAGAAAAATGTACACAAAACAACCGCAATGGGAAATAAATCGTGAAAGTTGACGTGATTTTGGGACAATATCTGTGGCTCAAGTGTCAAAGAGTTAGCACTAGAGAGATGCACCCATGTATTCATATGCTTACAAACCTGTCATCCAGCCATATGGTTCATGGAGTGTAGCATGTTGTCTAGTAACATTCATTTTCGTTGCACAATGTTTATTGGGGATTTGATTAAATCTTGCTCTCTCTCTCTCTGGAAATAATGCAGGTATGTGTGCTTACACTTTTCTATATGTGCTGAAAGGAAGCACACAAAAAACCACAGGAGCGTGTGACAGTGTCAGAGTACCCAGGAAATCACCTGCTACATAAACTCCACACTGGCCTAGAAATGAGCTGGCAGGAATCATAACCGTGATTTTAAGTGCAGGTTTTGAGTTGTACTTTACAGGTTATTTCTTATTTCTGCATTTTGGAAAGAGACTTTTCACGATTGCTTTGAAGTTCAGTTATTTCAGTTAAAATGTTATCTCTTTACTGACTGTAAAGCAAAGATGGCTGGATAACAACTGATAGTAGCATACTTTAAAGAATTCAAGCTATTTTTAAAAGGAAATGATAGCTAACTGTTGCCTTTTTGGAAAGTCAGGCTGCCCTGATATTAGGTTCCCTGACTACAGAGGTCCATTGTTTTTTTTCAGAACTAAATGGTTATAGGTTGGAAGTCTGAGTACAAACCGACCTATTAAAAAAACCTAAATCTTTCATCTCATTTCCCAGTTTCCTCTCGTCTTTGTCAACTTTATCAGTGATCCAGTACACATCCACCATACTGCCTTGGATGGGCCTCCCAAGAAACTGTCTTGTCAAGGGAAAGCTTATTTAACACCTTAAAGAACTGTATTCTTCATCTTATTACAAAGATTTGTGCTTCAGCTTATATCCTTCCATTCTTCAGCAGTTACCCTTATATATTATTAGCTATATACAAGGTACTGTTTGCTAATTTAAAAATACTATTGTCCTAATAATCATATATACTACATCAGTAGTTAAAGGTAGTTTACAGTTTACTTCTGTTGAGTGTCCTGTATCAACTCCCTTGCAACTAATTTCATTTGAGTTAGAACTTCAGCACATTTAGTAGTCTCACAAAATTTTGAATCACAGATGACTTTCTTCTGGACTAACAAGGTCAGCTATGTGATGTGTATAATCTGCAAGTTTAAAATGTTTTCTTCACACTACACTGCATTTCACTTACAATATAACATTTCAACAATACTTTCACTCTTTTTCTCTCTACAGAAAAGCTGGTAACCAGCAAAGAAGACACAAAAGCTAAAATCACTATGTGGAGCTGTGAAGCCTTAATCAACAGTACCGAGAACAGTGAGGACCAGCATCTCTGCCATGACTTTGACCTTGTACTGTCCATCTTTTCCCTACTCTACCTCATTATATGTTTCCCAATTGGCCTTTGTTACAACGGCTTGCTGGTCCTAGTTAACCTCTACAACAAAGCTACCATGACTATGCCAGATGTTTACTTTGTCAACATTGCCATTGCTGGTCTCATCATCAATGCTCTGGCACCAATGTACCTTCTAGGTCTGGCCAATACGAAATGGGCCATCTGGAATTCCAACAATGAAGTTTATATTACCTTTCTTATTTTATTCAACGTCTCGTCCTTAGTTACAATGTACTCTACTACACTGCTCAGTCTGGACTACTACATCGAACGCGCTCTCCCTAGAACTTACATGTCGAGTGTGTACAACACCAAACACGTCTGCGGGTTCATCTGGGGCGGTGCCATGCTTACGAGTTTTTCATCTCTCCTGTTCTACGTCTGCAATCACGTGTCCACTAAAATAATTGAGTGTTCCAAGATGCAGAACCAGGAGGCGGCGGATGCCATCATGGTGTTCATCGGGTACGTCGTTCCGGCCGTCGCGGTGCTCTACGCGCTCACGTTAATCTTGCGAATACGCAAAGAGGCCACGCCACTGGATCAAGACACTGGGCGGTTGGATCCCTCAGTGCACAGGCTTTTGATTGCCACAGTCTGCACCCAGTTCACGCTGTGGACACCCTATTATGTTATTCTCTTGGTAAGCACATTTACTAACCTGCGAGGAAGAATTGCAGATATAAATTTCATTCGAATATTGCATTTTACCACGATTTTGTCAAAATTCTTGGCTTTCTCAAGCAGCTTTGTAATGCCGCTGCTCTACAGATACATTAACAAAAACTTTCCCAACAAATTGCGACGTTTGCTTAAAAAGATACACTGTGGGAATCAAGGGTGTTCTCACGAGCGCACAGTAGTACAACAAGTCATGACATAGGTGTGACAAAACCCCCTGGTGCTCTGTTACTGCAGTACTTGGTGTTCCTGGGACTGTGATACTGCTGCCTTGGCACTCAGAGACATTAAAGAGTCCCAGTCAAGAGGCTGGAAGGAGCTTCCATTGCAGTTGAATGCAACAGTCTTAATTTTGAAATAGTTGTTTGCTGAAGTCGCGTGAGGCTCTGGCCAATGTGCTGCAATGCCTGTGACATCTGATACCTTCAGTGCACTGAACTGGTTACAAACTCTGTCTTCATGTCTCTAATCTTCCTGTCTGTCTGAAGAAATCACTAAGCAGTTTATTGAAGTCTTGACTGAAGACACAGCACCTTGTATCTTGTATAGAAAAAGGTATTACCTTATTTTCTGTACAAAGAAGTGATAGTGCTATCCTTGATGAAGTAAATAGCGTTTTTCAATGAAGATTGTATAGATGATCTTTACTAAAGATCATATGATCCAATTATACATGCCCAAATAGTAAATGTTAATTATAAATTAAATTATTTAATTTCTTTCTCCATCACTGAATCCCTCTAAAAGAAGCCTAATTTACCATTTTCAGAAATTATTTTCTCACACTAACTAACCTGTTTTAAAGTTTATGGTAAAGTGATTTTTTTTCCTAGCTATAACAATTAACAAAAATGTGTTTTAATTTTCCAGTGCTTTGTTTGCATCCTAAAACATTTCAAGAATCCAGAAATATTTATTGACTAATTCTAAGGGAACCTAAAGATGTTTGTTCCGCATATGAAAATGAAGGACACAGTGGTTTACAAAGTTAAATCAGAATTTAACTAGTAAAGCTTGTTTGGCTAAGTGTTATGGTCCACATATGTTCATGTAATGAGAGTAATTATCTTAAAAAATAAATATGTTTATGATTAACATTTTGTATTTTCAAGGGATATGTTTGCAACAAATAAATTAAACTCTCTTTAATCTAGGGCATCACTGAAGGTTTGGAAACCATATCAAATTCCTCAGTATATATAAGGTTTTAAAATAGGAATAATATCTAGGAATCCCAGTCAGCATCAGCCTTTGCTGACGTCTCAGAAATGGAGTGTCTCCCAATGGGATTCTTGGATACACAGTAAAGTCTAGTTTCTGTATTTCACAGTAGGGATGAAGAAATCCAGCCCAGATCACCAAATTTTACTGGTTTGATGAAATACATAAGAACCACAAACATGCTGCAGGAAGCACATAAATCATTACCCACTACAACAAACTACAAAGCACTGACCCAAGAACTACCTGTTCCCATGCTACTGTTGCATTATTAATGACGAGGGGGTACAAGTGAAACTGATACCCCCACTGGTATGGGGGCCATGAGACATCTTTGTTACTCTCCCTGCAACACCACAGCATTGTTTTGTTGCTTAATCTGTCACAACACAATTCAAATTCCACGTGACTTCATTAAAAAAATGTGGCTTTTCAAGCTTCAGGTATCATAAAAACGTGGACCAAAACCAGAACTGAATCTTTTCCATTGCTTAGAGCACAATCTCATCTGATAGCTGGTCTTATCTGTCAGCAGAGGCACATGCTTAAGTGCTAAGGGGAAAGCAAGTGAGGAACAGACTTTTCATACTTTTCAGACTTTTTCCCTTCAACATTACTCAATTTTTTCTCATAGTCTTCTTTGCTTATCTCCTTCATATACAAGCATCTTTAAGTTATCAGCATTTTGGTGGAAGACTCTCCATTAGTTTTTTTTTTTTTTAACAGCTTTTCATAGTTTCTGAAATCATTTTAACCCTTAAAGACTACACAGTAAATAGTCTTACTTCTGTGGTGTTTTCTCTGCACAAAAACTATCCAGCACAACTACATCAGTTTACTTCATAGTTTTAGCCCACTGATGAAAACCATTTTAAGGAATGAAGCTGTTCTTTATCATTGAGTCCAACTCACACACTCAATTACAGGGCCTTTCTGCTGATACAATATTGGTTGCTTTGGCTGATTTTTTTTTTTTCCCCTCTTGAGAGATTTTCTATGAATTTCTGCACATCTTGATCATTCAAACTGCCTTCCACACAGAAGTGCTTACGAAAAAAATCTTTCCTTACAGCTGTCAAGCAAAGAGACTCCTCCTTCCCATCTGAGGAAAATTAGGTTTCCTAATGCACCACATTAAATCACTCAGGTAAAATCTGTTAAAGACATTCTGTCCAATTATGCAGGAGGAGTTCCAGCAGGGAGGAACTGCCTTATCTGGTGTGAATAGAGGCTTTCAGAACTGGGACACTGCCAGAACAGCGCGGCTGAACAGGCAGCATGAAATGCAATTTTAACTTCCATGTTGCTTCCTTACTTCCATTTCCTCCTTCTCTTAAACATCTTACTTTCTGTCTCACACAGGACTGTTGCCTTTATTTCTGTTCCTTTCTCTCCGTGTTAAATTCCCAGTTTCAGATCATGGCTCTTTTATCATTTATCTTTTTCACTTCTCTGCCCCATTTATTTAACTTCGATTTCTCTCCTGTTCCTATCCATGCATGGTCTTGTATAGCTGGTACCATTCTCCACTCATGTTTACTTCATTTGCATGACTCCTTTATGATGACCCAAATATTATTCAATGATTTGAATGGAAGCTGCTGCTTAAGAGATGGAGAAAGACAGGGTTTTATGTAATTAACACTTGAAATATTAAATCTGATTTTTCCCTAATTTTCTTTTTTATTGCAACAGAGCTACATATGTTTGCATTTATCCTTGATAAATACTAAATGTGATGGCAATCATAGATACAAACAACTTTGATAATTTAATGAACAAGACTGGTATCCACTCAACCTCTTTTAAGAGATAATTTGATATATTAGTTGCCTCAAAGCAACTGTGCCATGGATCTGCCTGGCTGCTGATCTCTTAAGAAAATTCTGGACTTAATTGCAGCACCCTCACATGGTATCTCTTAAAAAGCAGTATCCCAAAAAGGGAGAACTTTGCAATATTTATCTAAAGACCAGTAGAGGAGCAAGTGCAGTAAAATAGTTAAGGAAATACATGGTATCTTAATCTAGGGAGAATTTTAATGGACAAATCACAAAGTTCTTGAGAATGAGGCCTTTCCATTTCAAATACCTGAAGGTTTCTGACGACTGTAAATAGGGGCTTATCTATTCCACATTTAAATAAATATGAATAAAATACTGTATATATGCAAGATAGAAATCAGCCTACTGATGTAAAAAGAATTTGCAAAGAGTTTATTAAATTATTTCTTAAAGTGTATCATTTAAATGTAAACCTCTGAACAGGAAGGTGTACTGTATGCTTCTATATGTATATACTGTGTACTAGAAAGTAAGCACTAGTTAAGTGCCATTATTAACAGTGTTATTTTCTCACAGAATTAAACTTAATATTTGAGTTGATCTATGGCTTATAGCCCTCTTGCCGAACTGCTAATTAAGTCAAATCAGTGAACTAACAAAAATGTCGTGCTCTGCTTCTGTTTGAGTTATTAACACAGCTCACTCAAGACAGGTCCTTGTTGACTAACTTAGTAGAGGTCCTAGTTTCAAAAGTTTACATTTCAGATGTAAATTCAGATTCAAATTATGTGGGTCTCTGAAGATGTAAATTCAATGAATGATTGAAAGTACAAAGATGTAAATTTAATGAAAGAAAGTGATCAGCCACTAGAAAATTTCAGGTTCTATTACAATGAAGAGCTGTGGCCTCCAATATCATGTCAAAATACTACAGAAATGGACTTTCTGGAAAGCTTCATAAAGGAAGTATTGACTCATAATACATTCTCAATAAAGAGTGTTTTAAGTGTATCTGGTCAGTGAGATGTGTGAACTTTTTTTTGCTTTCTTGATAAAAACCTATTGTAAACAAGGTTAAACCTCTGTTGCTTCACTAAATCAAACATAACAAATTTTATGACTTGGATATCAAATTTCCAGGCCATAATTTTGGCATCATTAAAACCTCATTATTCATCAGCATGGAGCTAGCTAAGAATGCAAGCAAAAAGGCACATAACTCTCCCAAATTTTTTCAGCATAAAGAATCCTGGAACTTGTAAGACAGTAACAGTGCACCACAAAAATACAAGGATGGAGATTAATGCATACATTGCCCACATCCTGACAACTTCCTCTCCTTTGTGCTGCCACAATCAGCTCCCTGCGGAAAACCTTTTGGTTCCCAGAACAACTTAACACAACAACCCACACCTCTGTCATCCCAAATAAAATGTAGCTTTCCAAATATAATGCACCTCATAGCACATTTATTGCAGTAACCACTGCATAAAACCAAAAGATCACTGACCATGGTTCAGTTAGTTTGCCCCACATATTTGAAAGTGTTTTCCTGGTTATACTTTCAAAATTACTCATTTGTCCCCTTTCAATTTCCTGTAAAGTGAAGGAAGACAAAGTAATAGCAAACTCTATATAAAATAGTTATTGGTAAATTCCTTTAAAAAAAAAACAGTCAGTCCAAGGCACATCTGAGTTTTAAGTCTCAGTGAGAAATAAATGAAAATTGCAACTGTCGAAGTGGAAGTTGCAATACTACACCAGTTAGTCAGAGCCTAGTGTCTGACAAGACTCCCTTATTTCCATATAATGGTTTAGAGGGTGTTTTCTGTTACTCAAATTGGAGAGCCAGCATCTCTGAACAAACATAGAGCAGTGATTTCCTGATCCTTCATTCCACAGAGCTTTAAGATACAACCAACATACACAAAAAGTCTGTTTCTCAGCTGGATTAGTAAAACCCCTTGTATACAACACAGGCTTGAAGGATCTTCAATGAGAACAGAGTTAGTCATATGCAGCAAGTTCACAAGCCCACAGCTTTATGAAGGGAGTTCTATATGAATGCAAGGAAAAAGAGTTGATCAGGTCCAACAAAGTCAAGATGTTTACACCAGTACAAACAAGGCTGACATGGCACCTGAATCTGCCTTTTTCTGTCAATACAACGAGATTTCACAGACCTCAATGACATTTTGAAGCATGCTCAGAGATACTGAGCATAATCAGAAAATACTCATTCAACTACTATAACAGGAAAATAGCCCCAAGGTTGTGAAGAAAATATGACACCACTCCCAGAAACCTCTAAGGCAGGTAACACTTCTTTTTTTCTTTTTTTTTAAAACTGAGATTCAATTGTTTTTGTGCTGTTGGTACATACATAGATAATACCCCACTTATCATTGCTTAATAAAAATGAAAGCAGCACAGTGTCCAGGCTGGAGACCTTCTCATGAGCTTCACTGCAGCAGCACAGGACTGGTAAGACCAAAGAAAAGCAGAACTTGCCCAAGTGCTGCTCTCAGTTCCGCTGGGGGCCAAGGACTTGGAGAAGAATTGACTCTTGCCTAAGTTTCTGCAGATGTAAAGAGCTCGATGCACTGATGAATCTGAAGCATATGCTCATGGATTAATTAGCAAAACCTTGTGTATTTTTAAAATATCTCATGCAATACTTTTTCCAAGTGAAAGCAGTCTAATGGTACAAGCCCAGCTGTGCAGACTGCCATGGCAACAAGGCTGAAGTGTGAAATGTTTGCTCTGTTGTATTTCCTTTAGCTGTATTATTACAAATCATGACAGTAAAATATTTTAAAACATCAGATTCTTATCAGAATTAAGTATATAAATGGAGTGTGAAATTAAGTTATGAATTTATGAATTAAGTATAAAAATCTATTTTAAAAAACCCTTTCTATCAAAAGTTCTTCAAAGCAAGATTTACAACCAGAAGGTGAATCTATTTTATCTAATTGTACTTGCACACTTTTTTCCTTCTTCTTAAATACATTATCCCAGAGGTGCTGCCACTGGCTCAGCCTTGTCCAGCAGCAGGTCAAGGATCCTTGTGGGTCCCTTCCAACTCAGAATATTCTGAGTGATCTGTGATCTGTGAGTCCATCTTGGTGCCTTGGTGCCACCTTGGCACTGGATCTGTCAGACACAGGAGAAGCTTCTGGCAGCTTCTCACAGAAGCCTCCTCTGTAGCCTCTCCCCACCTCCACTAACAAAACCTCACCATGCACACCCAATGCAATTACTAATTACAAAGTGAATTGAAAAGCCTAATTGTAGCCAAAAAAATTTTGCAAATTTAAGCTTCTGCAACTCTTTCTTGTCTCCAAACCTGTAAAAGATCATTTTGAAATGAATGCTAGTATTGGGTTATCAAAGCTGTTTTAGAAACTCCATCTGGTGGCCACTGGCAGAATATTCTTGCAGTTCCCAAAATATCTGTAAAATTAGTTAAAGGATTTAAATTAATTGGGAGGCGGGGGGAATCAGTCCCAGTTTCTGGTTAAACACAGATTTATACTAACTGGTCCTTTAGGCAATAAGGGTATTGCTGTAAGTATTTGTAAGAAGAAACAAAACCTCAACTTCTACAACCTCAACTTCAACTGCTGCTATGAGGGTGAGGTATGTAAGAGATAATTCTGTTGCAAGAAACAAACCTCAACAATGGTTAATTTTAGTCTTGAACCTAACAGAGGGATATTTAACCAGGCTATAAGGTCTGATTATTCACAAGGAAGAAATATTTACAAAAAAGCACATGTTTCTGATATTGTTTTATGAAACATCTGGTACTGGTCATTGTGGTTGACAAGATGCTCCAAGACCAAAGGAAGTGCCATTCCCATTCAGCTCCAGAGTATTTCAATCCTTCTAATTAAGTTATAGTTTCACTAGTTCACAATGAAATAGATTTGACACTTAATTAATACAGACATTTGAAATTTTTCAGGTCAGCCTATGTGCAATTAAATAATCATTCTAGCACCTGCAGTGCTATGCAGAGACCAGCTCTCTTATAAAATTTGCAATTAGAAAAAGCTTTTTTCCACCCTTTGGTAGAAGTAGAGTAGTATTAGCAAATACAGGCAATTTTTGAGCCCTTGTAGCTGAGTTGCACAGACGATTTACCCATACTGAGGAATTTATTTTGTGATTGATAGAAACATTACTGCATAGTAATAATAATAAAACGCTGTTTATAAAACAACTTGCATTACAAACAGTGCTCAAATATGCCAATATAAAATCACTAATAGTGAATCATGGGCAAGCAAGCCTGAGATGTGAAGGCAGCAGTCGCAGAGCAGCAAGCATGGCTGTTTTAAGATAAAAGGAAGAAATGTGGATTTACAGCAGCCTCTGAGGCACAGGGAATTACTAATACCAGTTCTTATGGATACACATCACCAACTTGGGTTTTTCTAACCCCTTCCTAGCAGAGAGAGAAAGACTGTCAAATTTTACGATTTCACATAGCTCTGTATACCTTATAAATCAGCAGAAGCATCTGAATACCATTTTTAAAACCACACTCAAAAAACCTTCCCAAAACCAAACATGCAGAGAATATAATACAATAAAGATATGCAAGGGGTTTTTATTCTAGAATTCATCCATACACAAAATTCCTTTAACTTTCTTCTAGCTAGTAATTCTTAGTTTTATGTACAACTTCCCTCATGTTTGGGGCTTGCTGGTTTGGGGGTTTTGTTGTTTTGGTTTTGTCTTGGAGTGTCCTTTTTAACATCAAAGGCCTGATCTTCCACAGTGTTTTAATCAAGGACACAAATTTAATTTAATTTCATTTCACTTCGTTATTCATTTAACTTCATTTCCATGAAATTTCATTAACATTCCAGGTGTATTCCAGGTATGTTCCAGCCATGTTCCAGGTCCTGGTGGGTTTTGAACAAGCCTAGAAACGTGTCCCAGGTGGCTTCCAAATGTGTTTCAGGTTTGTTCAAACTGTGTTGTAGGTGTGTTCCAGGCATGTTTTTGCCCCAAATGTGTTTGAACATGTGTGTTTGTGTTTGCTCCAGGTGGTTCCTGGGTGTGTTTCCTGTGTGTTCCAGGTACGTGTGTTCCGGTGTTCCAGGTGTGCTCCAGGTACATTCCAGGTGTGTTCCAGGTGTAAGCATTTGAATTTAATTTCATTTCATTGACTTTCATTTCATTCCAATTCAATTCATTTCTTGACATTTCATTGTTGCAGCTCGTTGCTGAACAACAGATCACAAGGATCAACAACAGATCAGAAGGAAGGCAAGACAGGATCACCATCTCCATAGTACTTTACAGGATGGATCTGCTTGAAGCCAGAGAATGCAAAGCCTGAAATCTCCATAGTTTCAGCACCTCTCAGGCCAGAAGTATTGAACACTGTTTGTTAGAAAAGACAGAGAGGTTTCTCTCATCTGGCACACACAGATATGAGAGAAAGAGCCTTCACTTCAAATTAAAGCTACTATTGGGGGGTCTCTCCTCTGCTAAACACATCAGTAACATGAGTCAATTCAGAGAAATTGTGGGGTTTGGTAAAAAAAAAAGTGGTTCATATCAGCTTTCCTTATAACAACGTCTGTCACGCAGTACTGGATATATTTATTTAGCCATATGAACAGCTAAGGTATGTTAAAAAACAAACCAGAGTTTTGCCCACCACAGCACACTGGGGGCAGTGAGTGGAACTGTGTGTGTTATCAGCCAATCCCTAAACATTGGCACAGGATCTCACAACTATTTCACTTCTGTAACTTCCACCTTTCCTGCCTCCACCTTTTCCGGAACATCATTATCAGACATCAGCCTTTTCCACTGAGAGCAAGTAAACTAATACATGCTACAAAATTTCACCCAGAAATCATAAATCCACAAATCACTGATAAAAACAGTGGCATTGTGCATCAACCCAAACACAATCACTTAACCACTGTTTTCTGCAGTTTTATAAAACCTGTATACAACTGAACACAAGTCTGTCTGCCACTCTTCTCATATGACTTGTACCCTGTGATCATTTAGGCACATTAAATAAACTAGTTTATTGGGTTTTTTCTAAGGAAAGTTGCAATTGGGCACACAACAGCAATATTTTACTTTTCTTTTAGTAATGCATTAACTGTGACAATTAAGAGCTCAGGAGCTGCTGCCAAAACCCCACCTGGGAGCTCTTAAGATACCTCCAAGTTTTGTTTGTTTCTTTACATAAGGCAAAATTGCAGCTATAGAGATGGGAATCAGCAAGGTCTAAAAACAATAAAGAATACAGAATTGGCTACTTTCATTTTTTAACCTCTGTTTCTCCCCTGGCTTTCAATTTATTCCATCAACTTGGAATAAATTTCTCAGTAGCCAAGTTTCTCCACCTGTAAAAATGGGTGTTTTCTGATGTGTGATTCTCTGAATCTGTACCTGCATTGTGGAATTGTATTGTGCTGCTGGCTCCTGATTCCAAGCAGAAAACATTTTCTTGATCCCGAAACACCACTGAATAATGAGGCTTAATACAGGTTGCAGCCAAAGTATGAACTAATGTTTGTAAATGTGAGCCCAATTATGAAGATGGGAGCTTTATCTTCAATTACTTTTTCTTTTTAAAGAAGGAGGCATAAGAAATAGGTTCTCCCTTTTTGCTTTTCTGGTTCTATTTATACAATTTAATCATTAGAGGATAAGCTCCCTTGGAGTTCTGCTTTACCACCTCTTGCATTGTCAGAAGGGAGGTTACAGAATAACAGGAAATGTGGTCTTAACACTGCTGTGACAAGGCTTATCTGCACTGGGGTAACTCCCCACTCATCGACTGCTAATTAACTCAGAGTCACTTAAACCTTTGTGAATATTCCTTAAACGTTTGGTGCAGTCATTGATTTGCCTTTATTTCACTAATAACCACAAAGGGCACAGACAGATATGCCTGTGTACAGCCACCCGATGCAACTTCAAAAAGGTACAAACCCCAGTGGTTTGCCGGTGACCCTCAGCCAAGAAATAATTTTAGTCCCCCCCTTCCCCCAGCACAGCCTGGGTTATCAATCAAGGCACTTCAATGTACAGCAACAACAGATGCTTCAGCTGTTCAGCATTGCCTCAACTGCACACCTGATCCGTTCTGGAAGCTGAAAGGTTAAGGTGACGACCAAAAATTTTCCCAATTTTTTCCTGTAATTTGAAAAACAATCCTTTGACTATGCTCACGTAGTTCAGTGTGCTCTCTGCACAGCCCTCAGTCCTAGAAAGAATAAGGTGACACTTGAAATTTGCATCTTTCATGGAAAATCAACAGAAAAGGGAAAGAATCAGCTGATTTGCATGTGATTACATTGCATATTTTTTTCTTCACCATTCTTAACTATGAGAAACTAATACCAACAGAAAGAACCTGGATTAGGGTACATCTCAAAAGGAAATTGTTTATACAAATGGTTACACTGCCAGCTTTACCCAAGTTTATCTGTAACAGCTTGGAGAAACTACTAAATAAAAGGGAAACAATAAACAACCTACCCAGTACAACGAACTGCTACACTAAATTGATCAAAACCAAAGTCCCTGTGGGAATGAAGTCTTCTGAATAATATGTGTAAGCTCATTGGAAATCACATTTCACAGAGTCAATGACCTACTGAGGAGCTGCTCTGGAGCACAATTGCTTCACAAAGAATGTGAACCTTCAACCTGAACACTGTCTCTGAGGTATCCAAAACCTGCCATGTAGTCTGTCTCTAGTTTCAAAAAGTATCTGGAGCAGCAGTGCTGACTTTCAGGTGGAAATGTAAACCAAGTGCTGAAATATTTTCTCCACGTATCTCACAACTCCCATTTTGAAATCTAGAGTTGTATACATGTGTCTCATTTCATCTCTTTGAAGTGTTTTGGCAGTTTCCAGATGTATTTCAGTGAGGCTTGTTAAAGTGCAACAAGTAGGAAGCCATGAAAACAGAGAGTGCTGGTCACAAATTATCTTCTCAATCCCTGAAAGCCACTGCAGGTCACTAAAAGATGACAATAAAAATGTTCTTCCCCATGTGCTGATATGAGAAAACGTGATGCTGCCAAGGCACCCCAGGCAGGTTGCATGCACTAAAAAAATCATGAGTCAGCCCTTCCTTGCTTATTTATATCTGAGGTTTTAAGAACACTACTCAACAGTCACTAAGACAACCGATGCTGAGCCAGACCCAAAACATCCTCCAGGCTCAAAATCCTGTCTTTTAACACCTCACAGTCATTGCAGAGCATCTGGAAAAATAATTTATAGCACATGCACAATACCGAGAATGTTCCAACCCATGGAAAAATACAAAGACACCTATTTTTAAGAAGGGGTCTTAATATTTTTGACATGCCCTGCTTTGTGTCAAGTTTTTGTTGTGTTAAGCAAAGGGCCTTGCATGGTATTTATTCAACAGGCTTTTCCTTTTCTAGACCTCAAGCACTTCAACCAGCGCACTGGAAAAAAATGCAGCTGCAAAGGCTGGTCAGAGTGTGTGGGATCACTTCAGGAACAGGAAAATAAAATCCACTGGATGGCCTCACACACTCAGAAATGGCAGGGACAAACACTACTTTTCTGTTCTAAAATATCTCAGTGCAGAGGATAATTTGAACTTTAAAGTCACATGATGAAACCATAGGTTTGCTAAACATGCAACGTGTATGGTTTGAATGACTTCAACCAAGTTCCTGTTTCCTTTTTACAGAACTGAATGTTTTTTTTAGTCAGCAAGCGCCTGGATTTTTCATCGTGATGTACAGCAGCTAAAGAAGTTACTCTAATATATACACTCTGCTTTCTACTGAAATAAAAAGGGTTATAAGCTCCAAACAACAATTATATTTCATCTGGCGTTTTACAGTGAAAGTCTCAGCCTGTTGTATCTGTGAAGCATTTTCTTGAAAAGGTAAGTGCTTTATATTACTTTGAATATGCAATGTTTTATTCATCACAAGAGGCTCAAATTGTGAAGCTAAGGTTATAATTTAAAGCTTTTAGTTTTCCTGTCTTTAACAACATTTGAACTACACAAAGTAAAATACTGTATCTGGGAAACATCCTCAGAAGGCTGATATGTTTAATAAAGCTGAAATTTATAACAGAGCTGGGCATTAAATAGAGAAAATGTGAAGACTGTTTTCCAGTAAGTACTTAACTCCTGTTGAACCGATGGAAGCTGGATGATGAAATACTGCCCAGTGGTCTGGACAAAAAAGACTCCAACCATTGCCTAAAACCAGTCTTTTAAAGGATGGACACTGCCCAATAGCACACTAGAGGAATTGTATAGAACAGGAAACATGTGAGTAACGCTTCTCAGAAACTATGTTTAAGTTACTGTTGATTAGCTTATATTCTAGAAAAGTAAAACTAAAAGCTTTTGGTTTCTCAGGAACTGGTAATTTTTTGCAAGCTAAGGGTAGGATTTCTTGAATCTTTACAAGTTCAAATACTTGCCCAAGTGTAGGAATTGTGACTTTACAAGACAGATGAATACAGAATTTCACATTTCAGTCCCTTTTGCAAGATGCCCCCCCCCTTTAACTTTGCAGATGCAGTGCAAACAGAAGGGACAAATTCACCCCCCACATTACGTGCAGTGTTTTCATGAGTTGATGGAGGACATGTCCACCAAGAGCAGAGTTTCACAAGGAACATTATGTGTATTGCTTTATGACTGGATGAAAGAATATTTTCCTTCTAAAGGCTGGTGACAGAATGCAGAAAGACTGCCCTGCCAAACCTTTTAGAGAGGAAGAGTTCTGGCTGCCAGGGAGAAACTCCCTGCTTTAGGAGCTCTTCTTTCTAGACTTGAAATAAACACAAGTTTCCTTGAAACCAAGCTCTCCATTTGAAAGATAAACATCAGAGTGGGGATGGGGAGCCCAAAACCACTGAAGTCTTCAGGACTGGGTCCTCTCAATACTGAAAGTCCTTTCACAACTTGCTATTTTTAAACTACTTTCTGAACACTGCACTCACTGCTCAGCCCCATCTGTTGGAAGTGATGGGGAACGTATTCACTGTGCTCCAGGAAGTAAAAACCAAACATATTTAACTGCTAAATTATAGTGGTGAAACAGAGGTATGAAGAGGAAAAAAAAAAAAAAACCAAGAAAAAAGCGAGACCATATGAAGTTAAGGAAGAATTCATAATATATGAATGATGGCCAATTAAACTGCAGGGTGGGGAGAGGGCTGAGGTAAAGGGACAAAATACTGCAGCATGACAACAGAGAGAATGGTAATGCAAGTAGCATATTGCAGATTTCCCTCACTAATTAATCTTACGAGAAACAGGAATAGGCCTGGCTTCCACCATACTTTCAATATATGTGAGCTGTGACAGACTGTAGATTGCTCTCAGTTACCAGTGAGTAAATAGAAATAACAAAGCCAGTTTATGTTACAGCAAGTTATGAGGAAAAAAAATATTAATTCAGGTCATAGGGTGGGTGCACTCTAAGCTGAGAGAGTAAAGGACAAGGCCCCCCTGCCAAGCAGAGCATAGACATTACATGCATTTGGAGGGGGGGAGAGGAAAGGTCCTTGCAGTAAATCCAAGAACCAGACAAAAACTGAGGGAATGCCAGATTTTCTCAGAGCAGAGGGAAATGACATAATAAATTCCTCATTTTCTTATGACGGAAACTCAAAGTAGTTTGACAAAAAATGTGGTCAGTTGTATGAAGATTCTGAAAAAAATCACATGAAAAATAAGCCAACCTCTGCTACCCCCTTGGAACATATATTTTTATTTTAAATTAAATTAGTATTATCCAAAGTCTAAAAATTTGGAAATGTCTTCACATTACTCCAGCAGAAGTTGTGAGCTCCTTCATCCCATTGATATTCTAAGCATACATTTGCTCTAGTGCAGAGAATGAACTTAATGCTTTGGGAATGTTTTAAAACTTAAGACTTACAATTTCTTAAGAGTTGCTTTACATGACAGATGAGCACCTTACAGTCACAGGAATTCTAAAGTTCCCCATTCTGATGTAAACAAACAAACCTGCAGAGGCTGCAAAGGAGTCAGGCTGTTCTGGGCCCAATTCATAATATCAGTTAGAAAACCTTAATGCAGCCACTTCAGGAGGTGATGACAATGCATCTTGGAAAGTGCTTTCTGTCCTCAAATTGCACTGAAATATTAGGTTGTAGGATAAGGCCATAAGTCAGAAATATATATGGAGGTGTGACCACTTTAGAGAAGGGTGCACATGTATCAGCCTGTATGAACTACTGGGATGTCTGACTGCAGCCCCCTGCACATGAGCCTTTTCTACCAAAATCTGAACTCAAAATTGCCTTTAACTCTTTTAGATACTTAGTGAGACACCAGAATCAAATAATAAAATAGTCCGAAATTATAATTTTCATTTTTTTTAAGCTTCTGGGAATAACTTGAGGGGGGGAAACTGACTTTAATCTTATTTGCCAACCAAAAATATTTCTGAATAAACTACAAACTATTAGCAGATAATTTTTGTTCTGTGATAACCACTTAATTGAATTAAGCACAAATTATGCTCATGCTCACTAACCACAGCAAAGCCACAAAAGTTGGTTGTTTTGGTGAAATTTTGTTGTGTGGGAATCTAAGGTGATTTTTGGGATGTTCCCTCTAAAACAGCACACCTAGAAATTTTTCCTTAGCTCAGAATATTAATTCTTACATTGATTATATAGTTGCAGTGTTATTTCCCCCAAGTGAGCATGTTAATTCTAGGCTGAATAAATTACTTTTATTTAGTTTAAACCCCTCCTCCGATGAGGGAAGTTGAAAGACACACATCTCTGTTAGAATAGCAATGTTTAGGCGAGAGAAAGAGTAACATCATTGCTATTATTTAACAACTATGTCAAATAATAGTCTGTGGTTACAACTGAAACTGTTTCAGGTATTCCTGACACCTATGACAAATGAGGCTGAAATAGATTGTCAGCCTCTCCTTAGTCCTGTGCTGGTTCATCATTAAAATAACACAATGTGCAAACTGGTGGGTACAGAAAGAGAAACCAAGATGTTGCACTTGCTTAGACAATAAATTGCAACTACTGGAATATGCTGCATTAGCTTTAATATTCCTTACTTTGTCTTATCCAAAGAGGAGCTAAATAAAATTAAAAATACCTTGCTATGGTCAAAATTGAACCCAGTCTCAGTACCAAGGCCAGGTCCTGAGCAAATTTAACCAAGTTTTGGCATCTTGTTTTTCCTGTAATTTGACATAGGGCTATATATGCTTTCCTGTGAAACCACAAACTACATCCTTTGTTTCCTTTGCAATTATGTTACCAGAAAAGTTGAATGTTGCTGAGTTATTCCGAGATCCTCTGCAAGGAGGACGAGCACAGTTATTTGGCCCATGGTTGTTGAGAAGGCAATGGAGACGTTCACAGTGCCAGAGCTGAAATCTCCTGTTGAGCCCTGCAAAAGGCCTGATGGGATTAGAAGGTGACACTGTAGGCTCCCATGGAACAGCTCAGCATGTAAATATTTCTTAACCTTGAAGCTACAGTGTGGGGTGATAACAACAAACTTTCTCAGGTGCTCAAGTGGCCACAATGTACCTTCACCAGATCAAGCTTCAAATCTCTCTACTAATAGAAGGTCAAAATTTGACTTACACTCTTTCCCTCTTTCTTGAGATTCCTGCTGAGTATTTAAGAATAAATGAATCGCAGAAGTTAGAATTTCATACCTTTTTTCTTAAGATTGTTCATTTTTAACAAACTGGTCTTAAGCTTCAAAATTATATTAACTCTTGGATTGCTTCAGAGACTTTACCAGTTTTCCCCATCAGTTAATTCCTCCATGGTGTAGGTCCAGCTCAGAGGTCGGAACATAAACAGAGTCTGACCAGCCAACTTTTCCCCTCCTGTGAGTGTACCTGTAATACAAAAAGCCTTCCCTGGTGCATCAGTCCTTTGTATAGTGGAATCTCTCAGAAAATAACCTTTTCTAGAAAGGAAGAAACTCTGTCTTTAAAAGGGGACTGCTGAATCAAAACATAATTCCATGGTTTTCTATAAATGAAATTATAATTATATAAGATTATATACACATTTAATCAAAGTCATTTTGATAAGTCAACTTTTCTAATTAAAACCAGTATTAGAATTCCAATTTTGAGGAGAGATTAGAAATATCAGAAATGTGAAGTAGTGTCAGAGGTAACAACCATAAATTAACTGTCAAATAGTATTAAGACACTGACTTATCTATAATGAGCACTCCTTAAAAACATTAATGCATCTTTATGAACTTTTACCAATTTAAAGTTACTTTCACTTTAAGAGTTAACATCACTGGAATCCCTTTATGGAAAAGGCATTATGTACAACTAAGTAAATCACTTCTTAGTAGTATGACTGTATAGAAGTTTCTATAAGGAGAACTCCACCATCCTGTCTTTGCCTACTTGTTCAGACCTTTTTTATGTACAACAGAACAAAGTAAAATCACCAAACTCTAGCACAAAATTGAAATCTTTGTAAATAAAGAAGAATTTTTTCCCCCAGAAAACACTCTACATTGTAAATATATGTTTAACTCTTTCCAGTACTGAGAAGCATCCTTAATTGGACATTCCAAATTCATTAGAATGAGTGAGTTCATTGTCTTCTGTTTAAAAATATTCTTTGCAGTAAAAAAAGAACGTTATTTTCTGCATCAAACAGTATAAGGTGCACAGAAATTTTCTTTCAGAAATTGAGTTAATTATGGTTTTAGATGATCTGTAAAATGTATATATCCACATCCATTGCACTCAGTTTTTCAGAAATACATATTATCTTCCTATAAAAGCTTTTTTAGCTTAAAAAAAAAAAGGAGCCTTCAAACACTTATATGGTAGCAGAATCATTATATCAACATATCAGAGTCATTACAGCTAACAGCCTACTGATATTACTCTTAAAATTCCCTATTTTCAGGAATTTATAACAGAGCTGTAAAAAATGTTCCTTGCTAAAACTTTATCAATAGGTTTATAATGCACCAGTAATTGTTTTCTCCAAGTTGAGCATGCAGAAAAGCATTGGTTTTTGCAGTTTTATGCAACAGCTACATCTAAGAAATGACAGTGCTATTAATGTATAAATATGTTTTAGTATAAAAGGAGTTTGTTCATAACTGTTCTTAAACACTCACATTAATTTTATATGGGCTGCTCATTACAGAATGCAGTTATGAAAGGCTTTATTTCAGAACAGAAAGGAAGCACAACTAAAACAAAGGAAGGAATGGCACTCGTGCCTCATATTGTGATTATCTTCGCATTTTCCTCAGTGAGCCCCCACTGGCAGCTGGGTTCAAATTGTCCAAAATTCCCTGCCTTGCAACAGCACAGTGAAGCTTTTTGTGGCTGTAGCTGCTGCCCACACACTGGAGTTGCCCTGTGCACTGCCTTGGCCTTTTTTGGCAAGATGCTGAGGAAAAGCAGCTCCACCTAATCCCAGAGCCAATTTCTTCCTCACCCAAACAGCCAACTCCCATATATTCCACAGGCGACATCAGTGCTGTATCCTGGCTGTCGTGTACAAGGCTGAGCTCCAGCACAAGTCCTGGCTGCATCCAGAGAGGAAAAGGGGGGTGGTAAGAGCAGAACCTACACCAAAAATAAAAAGGTGATTTCTCTGGCTAAAAATATTGTGCAAGTTAGCTTGAAATTAGCACAAGGTAAAACCCACCAAAAAATGACTGCATTTATTGTGAACAAATGGTTCATATCCCTGACTGCACGTACTACATTTAATGCACAAAGTAGACATTAAAACTGTACTTTAAAAACTGTTTCACCTTCCTTTTCCATTTCAGTTTCCAACTCCTTTGAACAGGAAAGCACAAGGAAGGATGACTTCTCACAACATGACATGGATCAGCTACCCAAGTAAGAACCTGGCTTTCACCTCTCCAGAAGAAATCGAAGACATCATAGCTTCTCAAAACATCATATCCAGACTTATGCACTGCTACATCGCCTTTTTTGTGCCCACAGGATTAATAGCTGGCATATGTATTTTGATTGTTTTCATAAAGAATTATGTGCAGCACAAAGTCTTGGACTTGCTTCTTCTACACTTCACCATCAGCAACATTATAATGATTCTTTTATCGTTCACTGTCATTACCAGGCCCGACTATTTAAAAGCAACCCACCTCACCTGTAATGTACTGTCATTTTTTTTCAACTTCAGTTACTTCAATTCTCAGTATGTTTTCATTTTAACACTTCTCATGCTGTTACTCAAGAGATTTCCACCACAGACTGCTGTCTGCAAAGCCACCCAAAGACCCATCCTGTGCGCTGGAATTGTACTCACATACACCTTCTGTTTGTCCCTGACTGAGGCAGTGCTGGTTGGCACTGACAACTATCACCTGGAAACAGACTGCCAGCTAGATCCCTTGTTTGCATGGCCTGAATATGAGATCATTAAATTCACATTTGGGTTTGGAATCCCTTTGTTTCTTCAGATACTCTGTTTTACTGTTCTCTTGGTTAAAGCAGCACCTGCTGAAGCTCCAGCCTTACAACAGCACATCCACACTTACGTGATCAGCGTAACAATGTTTATGTGCCGCCTTTTTTATAACGTCATGCTTCTCTTCAGGACATCACTGAAATTACAGAAGAGCACTGGAACCATAAAGAATGAGCTTGTGATGAATATTGCAGAAATAGTGTTGTTCTGTGAGAGCTGTGCTAGTTTGGTATTTATACTTTGTTTTCATAAGCCATGCAAGGATGAAATACTCAAAGTCATACAAAATTGCCGAAGGAAAACCACTGCCAACAATCACCTTGAAATATCAGAAACAAACACGCCCCATGAAAGCAGGTCTCAGTAATACTGTTCTGAACAGCTGTCAATCCACTTTACTTTTCAGCTTGTTTGTGGGTTTTGGTTTGGTTTTTCACTTCTTTAAAAAAAAGAGTGATTGTTCCTTCTTTAGAACCCAAACTTGGCCTATCTTACAGCTAGCAGTACTGGAAGAAAAAAAAACATCTTTAATTCTAGTATTTATAGTGATCTTTGAGAGACCATCTAGAGTCTGGGGTTGTTTGGGGTTTTTTTATGTATATATGAACATATATATGAAAATCATCTATTTTCTGCAAGTGTTACTTCAAAGCCAGGTAGGAAGACAAGTACTGTTGCCATAGAACTGTGCTTCTGCAATAATATCAATGCCCCAGCAAAACTGCAAACAAAAACACGGCAGAAAGCAACTCTGAACAAAAGTTAAAATCCTCAGCCAAAGCATTTTCTCAGGTATGCTTCCTCTTTTGACTTCTTACCCTACAAACTATTTTTATAACACTGCTAAATCCCAGTAGCAGCAGCAGTGAAGTTCTTGTCTGACTTCTTACAAAAAAAAAACAAATTCAAATTAATGGAAATGCTGGCCCATAAAGGAAAGCTTTGGGTCCTTTATGGGGCACTGAACTGGAAAGATCAACGGGATGACTAATTAAAACTTTGTGCAAGAATGAAAGCTTTTTGTTAATGTCCTCTTAGCTTCCACTTTGCATTTAGACTTAGGGTAATTATTGATTTAAGCCATTCCTGATGAGTTCATTCAGAAGTATGAAGTCGCATGCGTTGGGAAGAGTCACACTGAACAATACACTAAATAAAAACCAGAGAAATGCCAGTCCAGAACAGTGTAACTGAGTTGTGTTTTTAAGAGGGCAAACAAAAGCAGAGCCCCAGTTCCTAAATGAAATCAAAGCTCTGCTGGAGAAAAGACAGAAGAATTGTACGTTTAGATGAGAGTTGATGAGTCAATGGTGCAAGAAGGGGAAAGAATGTGAATCAGAATTAAACAGCTGTGGTACAGGAGGTGGGATGTAGCCCTGCAGAATCAGTGGCTGATGCAGCTGAGATGTAGGTGCAAAGCTGTGAACACTCGCTTTGAGCACATTTTTACTGTGACCAAATCTGGCCAGGAGCCACCTTACACATTTGGCTCTGGTTTCAGTTTTTCCTCTCATAGAGGAGAGAACGGAAACAGGAAAAGCACAAAACTGTACTAGATCTTGGATGATTACATCAGCTTAGATCGCAAAGTTATAAAAATACAGTGTTGTGATGAGGACGGCTCAAGCAACATGAAGAGTTTTGAGAAAACTCATTTTTGTGCTTAAATCCGTTTCTTTGCATGACACACAGGTGCTGACGGAACTGACAGGGTTTTTTTGCAGTTGTATCCTTTGAAAGGTCTTCCTGATGGGGTCCAGATTTGCGTGGGGAGCTGGTGCAGATCAGCACAGGCTGCCTAAGAGAGAAAAGCAGGAACTGATCGATGAAGATGAACATCTTCCACAAAACTACAGCCAAGTGCAGAAATGGAAGAATAAAGGACATTTGTTCAATAATAATACAGAGTATAGATTTAGTATCTAGAGAGACAGATCTAGTCTTAGTCATCCAAGTCCTGAAATGTATAGACCATGACTGTATCACATGCAAATAAAGGGGAATATGTAGTTTCACTATGTCTGTAAGGACCAACACTTCTGCAAGATGTAAAAGTCAACTGGTAAGATGTCTGCATTGGATTGTGTCAGCCTGTTTTCCTGTTCGATTTTGTTCTGCTGCCAGCATGAACAGATGGATAATTAAAAAACTCTACATATAAACAGATCATTATAGAACGTGGTCAGAAAGGAAGTACGTAGATAAGAATCATCTCTTGGAATACAAGAGCCAATTTCATACTTGTGAAAGGAATTCTCAGATGGCATCAGAGGGTTGTTTTTTTTTGCACCTGAGAAGAGGGAGATTAAACAACATGGACCAAAGATCAGCCCTGCAGAAAGAAGTGTGAAGAGATGAGTTGTAAGAGCTGTACATCAGTGGAAAAGCTGACAGACTGAGTGAAGGAGCATGTCAGAAGATGCAAGCTGTTTATCCCTCAGAGTGTCATAGTTTCAGTTGTGCCGTGGATAAGAGGTCTATTTTCTAGTGTTGGAATTATGCACTAATAATTCTACTTTATTTACAGCTTCCATATCTTTTATATTTAAGGATGAAAGAATAAATACTGTGTTGTTTCTGAGTCCTGAATTACGGTGAAAGGTGCCTAAAAGAAAACCTGGTCAGTAACTGGCTGGGACCTGGAAACTGGTCTAATAGTGAGTGAATTGCAGTAACACACCTGGAAGGAGCCCCAGGGTTGAGCATGGGTAGCAGGATGCTTCATGATACTCTCAGCAAGGTACACAACTAGAGCAGAACCATAACCAAAGGTCTCAGAGAAATAAAACCTGTAGGGACCTACTGTCAGATCTAGGATTTGAGAACGAGTACATCCTGTCAGATGAACTACTGTGTGTAAGTCTGTGAGTACTCCTGGGTACAGCTCCTGGCTGCCATCTGTGAGATTCGAGTTCATGTACTCTGGCCTCTTCCCTGTCCTTGACTACTGTCGTGTAAAAAATCAGAGTATTTTCTGGATGGCTGGTTATATTGACATAGAGAAATCTCTATGTACAATCAAAAGACTTTGAACTGAATATGAGAAAACAAAGGTAAACAGGAGGGAAGAGGGTGAAAAATGCAGAACAATAACTCAAATAGTTATGAATATAAGTTTCAGCAATACATAAATGTTTTCATAAAAACATTTTGACAAAGTTACTCACAGCTTATATTACAGTTTACAACAATGAACATATAGTCCTAGAGAAAATCTCACATTCAACTGGAATATAAGAGCAAACACCCCTATTCTAAAATAGTTTCACATGAGGGAGACAAGAGCAGCTTTGGCAAAAATTAAAAGTAATATTTTTTAAATAATTAATAAATCTAAGAGTATTTTTAAGAACAAAATTAAATCTCCTTGCTCTGAGTGATCTTTTTTCCCTTATGCTAGCAGCAGCTTTGTTGAACTCTCACTTCTTCCAGGCTTCACCTAGATTTGAACAGTATGTTCCAGAGGAAATAGAGCATATATTTTTATAGGCAGGCTGTCAAAATTAATGCAGGGACATACTGGAAAAAAATCAAAGAAGAATCCTTTACTTCTGTACTGGTAAAATTTGTATCTTTCCAAAACTTTGGTCTGCATTTGAAAAAAACCCTTCAGGGGTTTGGGTAATGGACGCTGATGTCATTCAGTGGTTGAAAAAGATGAGAGAGAATTTGGAGATCAGTGTACTTGCAAAACATTATGAACAGTATAACAGCATCTGTATTTCCCCTGGGTTTTTCTTCAGTAGAGATTCTTAAACAAATCTTGTTTCTTCTGCAGATGGTTATATTACACTGCAAGCATTCCAACATGATTTCCATTTATACTTCCTTCCACTTCCATGCAATACAGTACCTTATTTTTTTCAGCTTTAGACTCCCTGGCCCTGATCTCATTTCTCCAGGACTCAACAGCTTCATACCCAAAGCATTTCCACACTTCTGACAGAATCCAACAGCTCTTGCATCCTACAGGGCTTATCCTGCTTATCCAGCTGGAGAGGCTGCCATGCAGTGCTGTGATGCACCAGACCTCTTAACGTTGTTCTCTCCCACACTCACACCTCCCACTTTCTTCCTCCTCAGCTGCCACCTTTTAGCAGCACAATATCAGGCACATATGTTGAAGTCTGCTAAATTACACAGAGTATCTTCTAATATACCCCACATTCTGCCTCCTGGTGCCAGTAAGTACATCACAGACAATTATACTACTGCTCCTGAAAGACTCTGGGGCGTTAGACATATTTTTTGAGATACAGACAGTGTTTTACAAGTTGACTACTACTTGTATTTAAAAATAAACTGCTAAGAGGATTCTGAATGCTGGATTATTGAAGTCTGACATAATAAAAATGCTACTGCATCAGCTGCTTTCATGCATGTTCTCAGGAACAATCACAGTAAGGTACAACAGGTGGAGCTTTGAGACTTCAGTACTGTCACAGCTGTGACTATGGATCATTAAGGCACTTGCTGTAAAGTCCCATGGAATAGCTGCAACTGCCAGGGAAAGAGCAGGGCTACAATATTCAGCAGCTACAAAAATTAGTGAGATTAAGATAGAATAATCAGTGAGATTAAGATAGATTAATCAGGAATAATAATTTGACTGCATAACAAGAGCCTGACAATGCTGTCATTGTTTTAGGAAACAGGATTCAGAGGATTCACATGATCATCTCATAAAACACTTAGTGAAATAGAGAACTCAATAGTTACAATACAATAATACAATATACATAATACTAGATTCGGCCTCTTATGCTTCATAGTTCCACTAGCACAGAAAACAGCTTCTTTGTGGGTCTTTTGAAAGAGGATATCCTAACAATTCTGGAAGTATGGCAAAGTGACATATTTCTTACCATGACTTCAGACAAGAAAATTAGAACTCAGAACTACACGTTTTCATAGCAAATCAGCTGATATTCAAAGCTAGAAAAGCAAGGACAGACAGACCAGCTATCAAATTCAGGCCCCCATAATTACAACCAACCAATATCCAGAAGAGAATGTTACACATTAAGTAAAGTAAAAATCCTTCTGGCCCTTACAAGATCAGTGGAAGCTCTGAAGGACAGAACTAAGTACAGCAAACCCACATGATCAACAAACAACAATAAAGACTCCTTTTAATCCTGTTCTTTTATGACAGCAAAAAATTAAGACCTTCAAAGCTGGTATCACAAGATTTTTCTACATTACAGTTATTCCAGTTCCATAACACCATCATATTTGTACACTTCTCAAAGCAAAACACTTTAGTTTCTGTCCTCATCACCCAGTAGAAAAAACACTCCATAAAACCATTCCACACATAGTGGAAATCTTCTGCTCAGAAAATTTTTACCAGCACCAATTTGCGCAAACATTCTTTTGATCTAAATCATAATTGATTCCCAAACTATTTATGAGGAGCCATCGTGCAAGAACACCCTAAAAAGCCCTTTTAGTAGCACTGCCAAAATCCTCTGCCCCTATGCACAACGTATTACAAAAAAGATCAGCAAACAATATATTTGCCTCAATGAAGGCAAAGTGGTTCTACTCCCTAAGCCACTCATTTAAAGAACTTTTGCTTCACTTTTCTACAGATGAGATCTTTTGTAATCTAAAGATATTTGACTATTGTAACTGGTGTCATACACACATTATAATGACATGGTAATTGCTTACTCCACACTTCTGAAACTGCCACATTGTCTTCTTGAAGTCCTAAATGCTGAGATCCCATTCATCTTATTCCAGTAGGAGCAGACGCTGCATCAATGTACAGCATAACCACTCATGGCACTTAACTTCGGGTATAAGATCAACATAATCACAGAAAGCAACTGCCACAAATAAAATATTTCTCTTTTATGAGAAAGGTTTAGCTTTCTTTCCATTCTAAGAATCCTGGCCACCAGTAGGTGGTGTCACTGGAAATGGCAAGTGGGGTTTTTTCCCCCCTACAGATGAAATGCAAAACTCCACCTGCAGCACTGGTGGATTTACGCTGAACTGAGGCTCCGCATTCTCTGTAAAAGAAGTATTTTATCCATGGGATTCTGAGCTGAGCAAGTCCAAGAAGTAAGAGGATGACAAGATATACCTGAAAATTTAAATACAGGCAAAACGGGATCAGCTTGAAGGTAGGAAAACTGAAATCTATCTTGTCAGTTTAGCAAATGACCCTTCTCAGCTGCTTGAGGTCTCTCAATCCAATATTCCCCTTTAGATTGTCCAGAGGCTTTTAAAAAACACCACATATAACAGTAACTATTGCTTTATATCTATATAAAACGTGCTTCATTAAAATTTGCAAATAAATCTTTTAACTATTGATCAAAACCTCTTAATTATTGATCAGCTGAGGTATAGCTTTGAATGGAGTATATAACTGTGAAAAATGCCAGAGGCAGAAAGGAGGTTGCAATGAACATTAGGCAAAATAAATCTGATAAATATGAGAGAAAAGACGCTTGAGTAGTTCTAGTAAAAAAGAAACCAGCAGAAACAGGGTTAATTCCAGCCTTATAAGGCTGTTCAGCAGCACTTCAACTGCACACAAATTAGAAGAACCCTGGGAATCTATAAAGCTTGTTTTATTGGCAAGGACATGCAGCAAGATCTGCATTTTGCTGTTGTAAACTATCCTTTATTTAAGATGTTCTAAAGCAGGACAGACTTTTATATGATTTTCTTTTTAATGCTGAATCATCAACAGGTGGCATCCACTGCAGCTCTGCACACCTAAAGGCAAGTTTTTACGGAGAGAACAGTGGAAGTTGGAACATCCTTTACGTGTGTACCCAGCAAGGACCAGCCTGCAGCTGTCTGGAGGAAAATCAGCTCTGGAGAAATGGAATTAAGGTAAAATAAAGTGTTTCGCCGTACATAGTTACCTGTAATGCTTGTAATTAGTTGGCTTTTGGCAGCCTTTCAGATGTAATTAAAATCTGACCACAGAGCGACCTTTTAAAATCAATTTCTTAGGCTGCTAACTTATCTTTTATTGTATTTAAAGCAGTTTTAGTGCCTTGTCCACAAATAAAAGGACCTTACGTAAAGGACAACAGTTTATGTCTGACTTCCACAGCTGCTCGAAACAAACAGCGAACCTTCTTCTAATAAGTGTAATGTCAGATGGATATTTTAGCATAAAGATTTACACTCTTAAAATGATTCAAAACACAGCAGCAGGTACTGGGTACTTATGCCTGTTCCACTGAGAAATAAAAGCTCTGGAACCCATATCTTTATTTAAGTTTCTGTAGCTACTTGTGGTAATTTGAATACATTTAAGCAAACTCAGAGGTATATTTCTGACTAAAAATATTCTAACACTACTACTCCACTAGTGGTCTGCTCCTTTTTCTCCCCCAGATTGTATACGGGCAGGATTTAAGTCATTAAAATGTGGAAACATGCATGAATTTCACTAGCAAACAATTTTTTTACTATGTTTTAGTGTAAATAAAATCAAGGGTTTGATAGGAAGAAGATGATTAAAGCAGTTCAAAATATTTAAAACTTAACACAAAATACCCTGCTTTGTAATTTTCTTGCTGTTTTATTCGGGTGTCTTTTGTTTGGTTGTTTTTTCCTTTAAATAAACTTCTAGCAATGCTTCAAGTCCATAACATTCAACATTTATGAGTAAACAGATCCGATAACTGGTATTTTCCATTCCTACCCGGAAGTCAGTGAAACATAATAAATCACAACGAAAAGCAAATTGAGTATAATAATGCTGGTGTAAATCAATACGCTGCTTGTATTACCTTCATTTCTAAAATTTGCCTTTCCTTCCCACTGAAAGCAGCAGGAATCAACTGCTTTTCATCTCTGTTGCTTTTTCAGCCTTACAAGCTGATAAAATAAATACATATCTATATAAGTAAAAAATACTGTTTTTCTTTATTAGGCTAAACTCACTCATCTGATTTCTCTGTATTTCTGCATTTTCTAATGCTGAATCCCTGAAGGGTACACACCATTTTAAAAGATCTGCCCTCACAATATATTATCATTCAGAACAAATTTAAATTCTTTTAACTGAACCTTTGCATATATATTAAGACACGATGTTTCCTACAACCTCAGCTGTGATGTTAAGTTAGAAGAAGCACATAGCACATGGTACAGTGCTGGAATACGAGATTAATTGTTTTCCATTTGCAAATTGCAGGTCCAAGGATGTTCATTGATTATTAAAAGAAAATAAATGGAGTTAAAATTCTACTGCCTTCCAACTTGCATGAAGAAACACTGTTGATGAAAAGCTTTTATTAAAGAGACACAAGTACCATCATGGTAAAAAGATTCCTATATGATCTTAAGGCACACAAGAACTGTAAATTCTCTCATTTACAATGTATATAGTGTCCTGTAAAACAAATCAAGACATTCAATATTTGTAGTGTTATATTTTGGTCAGTTCTAAGCCTAATTAATCTCACTTCTAAAGAATTTTAATTTTCTATGCAAAACTCTGCATCTTTTTCAACTCCAATCAAAAATGCTTACTAGAAGTTTAGTTGAAAACAACCAAAAATCTGATTTTTCGGTACTGACACCAAACTGTGATTGCTAATAACTTTTCTACAGATATTTTAACCATGGAAACTTACTCTGCCTCAATATCACCTGTTATATGTAACAGCACAACTTTTAACCTGAACGGATCCCATTTGTGTAACGAAAGCATATCCTCTAGATTAGCAGATAAATCGGAACACCAACAATATGTTATTGGTCTTTTCTTATCATGTCTTTACACAATATTTCTTTTTCCTATCGGTTTCGTAGGAAACATTCTGATACTGGTTGTCAACATAAGCTTTCGGGAAAAAATGACTATCCCAGACCTTTACTTCATAAACCTCGCAGTGGCCGATCTCATTCTAGTTGCCGATTCTCTCATTGAGGTGTTTAATCTTGATGAAAAGTATTATGATATCACTATCATTTGCACCTTTATGTCTTTGTTCCTTCAGATCAACATGTATAGCAGCATTTTCTTTCTGACATGGATGAGTTTTGACAGATACCTAGCCCTGGCAAAAGTAATGAGGTCCAACATATTCCGCACTATGCAGCACGCTAGACTGAGCTGTGGGCTCATATGGATGGCGTCCATTTCCGCAGCTCTGGTGCCATTCACAGCTGTGCACTTACAACACACTGGAGAGGTCTATTTTTGTTTTGCAGATGTAAAAGAAATCCAGTGGTTAGAAATAACCTTGGGGTTTATTATCCCCTTTGTGATCATTGGTCTCTGTTACTCGTTAATTGTTCGAGTTCTTATCAAAGCTCACAAGCACAGGAGTCTTCGTCTGCGGCGGCAAAAGGCTCTTCGCATGATTTTTGTTGTGGTCTTGGTTTTCTTTATCTGCTGGTTGCCTGAAAACGTCTTCATTAGCGTCCAACTTCTTCAGAAGAAAAACGAGCCCGTCTCTTCCAACAGCCCATCCTTCAGACACGATTATCCTTTAACAGGACACATTGTGAATCTGGCAGCTTTTTCTAACAGCTGTTTGAACCCCTTAATTTACAGTTTTCTAGGGGAAACCTTCAGAGACAAACTGCGACTGTACATTGAACAAAAAACAAAAATGTCAACGTTACATCGCTTCTGTCAGGCTGCCTTAACGTCTGTCATCCCTGACAGTAATGAGCAATCAGAAGTCTGATTTAGTAGTCGTTGTATGAAACATATGACTGTGAAGTTGTGCAAACAGTGAACAAAATGCTTGCTACTAACAGAGAAAAGTGCATTTGTGAATATATATATATAGTGTATCGCTCTACTGAGTATTGAAAGTTTATATTCAAAATGTTTTTATGACAAGACTTCGATGTAGAAGAATATGTTTTAGTCAGATTTATATTTAATTAAGAACAGGATTATTAAAAGCTTAGCACCGAAGAAGCTTTATTTTGTATTATACATGTATGAATGACAATAGAGGAGAAAATTTTATCAAGTTAGGAAGACTCTGGATGTAATCTGATTATCAGAGATGCTACTTTGCTGGTGTATGTAACTTCCACTGAAATAATGAAGCTGCCCTAACAGTGGGGAAAAATCATTACAACATATTGACGTGGAGATGCAGAAAATATTGATTTTTTTCATCCAAACATGTTAAGATAAATGACTTTGCTTAGAAGAACTACATACTACTATTGTCACTGTATTCTAGCATGTCTTCCATGATTAAGTTTTTTTTAATCTTAATATAATCCAGTGCAGTGGTGAGTTTTCGTCTTCTAAATGTAAACTGCTGTTTACATGTTTACTTGATCAAAACCAAAATCATCTGTAACTATACTGCTCATCTCAAAGAACTTCACATAAGCAAAATGTAGTACTTCATTCTGTCTTTTAAGGGTTGACCCAGACCATCTCTCCCAGGACAGGGATAATTGGGCCTTTTGTTAAAAATGCCAGTGCACATACACTTACATTCACATCTGCCTTCAGATTTGAATGCATGTTTCACAAGATCTCTTTACATTCAAAAGGTCTATTTTGATTGCTGGAACAAGGTGCTGTGATTTTTAAGGAGGTGTTGCTTGCTGCAGAAGGGTGTAAATAGTGCTTATGAAAACAACAGAAGCCTCTCTTTTTTAGAAAGGAAGAATTTATGTAATGGGGAGTGTGATTGGTAATTATCAGATTTGCACCTTGTGCACTGTCCATCCCACCTCCAGAGAACACTGCCCTTTTAAGGTTTTAAGATGTATGTAGGTTGCTTTGCTCATTTGAAGATTAATTATACTAAGCAAACAAGTTATAGCACCACTTACTGGAAAACAATAGTGTCTCTCTTCTTCTAGAAAATAATTGGGGGTTTAATCTGATTGATGTTTAGTACAGGTTACTGCTAAACTTGTTCAGAGGAAGCTATAAAGTTCCTGGAGATTACTGTGCAAGATCATTAAAACATCACTTGCTGCATCTCTGAAGTGAACAAACCCATTTCACCTCTGTGCTTATTGACTGAAGCACCAGAACCCTGCAGAATAAGATGCTTTGTACTATTTTTAAATGTCATACATGAATTAATTAGCACAATAACAGATTTTAAAGCATTTTTAAACGTAGATCCTTAAAACAACGACTGAAGCTAATAAAGCAATAAAGAAAACAGTGAAAACAACGATTCCACTCATATTTCTCATGAAATATCTCGAGCTTCCTAGTGGAAGTTTTGGCCACAAAAGACTTGACCTATAAACAGAAAGGCCACAAGACGATGATGGCTGAATTTGAAATAGATATCTAGATATTCCTGCAGCTGAAACAGGAACTGCAGGGTGGGGTCCGAAGCAACTGCGGGTTAAGGAAAAATGTCATTTTAGTCACATCTTCCCCATAGAACACCAAATATATCCTCTCTCAAGAGAGATGCAAGCATAGCACAAGTTGCTAAACAACACTTAACAAGACATGTCACACCACTGGGCTGCATCACATCACTTTCTCCTCATTATTTTCACTTTTGAAATTAGCCACAGTTACTTATGTCCTATGAACTGCCAATGGGCATCATCACACCTTCAAAGACAACTATTTCAAACAATTCTGAGCTGAAGGAATAATTATCTTGCAATGCAATTCTGTGAATTAAGATACATCTTGAGTTTACAGATCGATTAGGTTTGTGTAATCTTGACACTTGCCATGAATAAATAACTTACTTGGGGTTACAGGAATACACTTTCCCAATTGTAGTTGTTGCTTATTTTGGTTTTAAGCTCCTTTCCCTTCCTCCTTCCTTCCTATACAGGGATCAGGTTTTTGATCAAGGCTGTGGCAGAAGCCCTTTCACTACCACTGCAGAACACAAGTCAATAAAGTCTTTGTGCAGAAGCTTATAATAATAAACAAACAGCAATAGCAAATGCCTGCTCTTACATGCTATGAAGTAATTTGTCTCTAAATGATCATTTTCAGTAATATACAATTAAATCTAAGAGAGATCAGATTATTATAGTATGAAGAAAATATTCACTCAACTCGAAACAACCTACTGCATGTTTAAAAGCAAATGAACAAATCTAAAATACCTGATGAGTTCCCTACTGTTCATATTTTGGTACAGGCTTACAAACTGTGCCTGAAATTAAAGGCAAAGTACTCTCCCAGCTGAAAAAGTCACACACTTATTTCCAAAGCTTTTTTTTTTTAAGAGTAACTCTGTATAAAGTAATATTTGCAGAAATACCATACACCTTCCATGTATTTATATACACAACATGCTTTCTGCAGCCCCTCATCTTGCAATAACTCATTACTATGGCTTATCCAGGAATCAAATAGTTCTGTGCTAAATGTGTTGTTTAATTTTAAAGAGCATAATCAGCAGTAAACAAAAACTTTCCTAGAGTGTAGAGGAAAAGGGGGGACAAGAATTTTGATATAACTTCTTCACTTTTTTCTCTGGTCTCTCACAAATTGTTCAGTTGTTTAATTTAAGGAAAGAATTCCATATGCCTTTCTAAAATGCTGGACTGATGACAACTATGATATTTAAAAACCTGTTTATCACAGATGCTTACAATCTTTGCTATAATAGTCTATATCAACTCTCCAGACAAGAACAGTGTAGTATTATGAAAAGCTCACAGAAAAGAGGGGAGGAAGAATAATCAAAGAATGCCTGAAACCATTAACTGCTTTCGAAAATACCTTAACACAAGAATATATTGAATGCAGAGTATAACTGAATATCTAGAAACAAAATAAATGCAAACAGCACAAATGAGCATTAATCTGGTCCTGATTGAAAGCAACAGTCTCCCCTCAGCTGTGCAAAAAAGATATAAGAAAAATACTTATCTGAGACCATTTTAACATGTTAAAGAGATGCTGTAACTTTACATACTTTTAAGTTTTAGGAGATACACTAAATATCAAATGTGCAGGCACAACACCACATGAAATGCAAAGTCAGTCAGTCTAAAGATAAAGCTTGATTCATTTATGAAAAGCATTACACGATGGGAGGACATGTGACAGGGAATTTGAATCAGTGAGTCAGGTGATCCCAGATTCTGTGCAAGACTGACATAATACAGACAAGATGTAAGACAAGTCACCTCTCCCTTTGCAAGCTTAAAAAAAAAAAAAATTTGAACACCAAGTTTTACAAGAAAATGCTTGTAAAATTCCAGACTAAGTATCTGTGTTTCAAACAAAATTCACTGGCTGTACAGTGCAGGCTCTAATCTTTTTTCCAGCCATCAAGTCATGTTAGAGTATAACTGAATTTTTTCCCGTGTAAGGATTTTGCTGTATTCTCTCGTCTGTTTATTAAGACTGCAAAAGGGAAAAGGTTGTCTGGACAATTTTCAATGGTTAGGATTGTCACATAAAAAAATGTGCTGAAGAGTGGTTTGCCGTAAGTAAAAGCATGTCAACTTCAACCCTGATTATCATTAATTCCATTTGAACTTGTTTCTGCATAAGTAAAAACAAGTGAGTGCATGAAGAAGGAGGTTTGAATTTTAATAGCTATTCATGAAGGTGAACCAATGAATTAATTTGATTTTGATTGAAAACAACAGAGGTAAGGGGGTTTGCTTTTCATTTAAGGGACAGCAACACCTTCTCAGGACTGCAGACAGTGCAGGATTAGCTCTACTTTCAACTCAGTCTCTTACATCCTACTTCATTTATTTTACATATGTCCACTAAATTCCACTACGAAATCTAAAGGTGATTCTGAAGTCTGAGTCAGAAAATCACCCGCGTGTTTAGAATGGTCTTTGAAATTATTCAGCCCCTGGGATAAAACCATATTCAAGTTTCCAGCCCATTATTCCAACAATCTGCTGCAAGTATATACAGAACTTTCAAAGTTCTAAATTGACAAATTACTGAACTGTTCATTACCAAAAAGTAAAACCAACCTTCTCTAAATAAACATTTAATGCAACAGGGTAAGCTTTTCCAAAGCAGCAGCTTTGCTTACAAGTCCCAGCTCACTTGACCTACAAGAAAAAACACTGAAAAGGTTTAAGACCTTTTCAAATTGCATTGAATGTGTTTTCTGGAAGGACTTTAAAAAAACTACAGGGAAAAAAGACATAGTAGAGAAATGGGAAAATTATTAGGGTATTGTTAAATTATCCTTAGAAATTGGAGTTAAGGCGATTTTTACAGAAGGAGCTCAGTGTTAGAATTGCCTAATAGTGCTGGAGATAGATTTATTTTCTGCCTCAGCAGCAGAAATATTTCCTTTCACAGGCATTCTCTCAATAGAAACAGTAATATAATGGCAAATAAGATTTTCTTCCTTTCATTCTTTCTCCATTCAGAACTACAAAAGAGAAATAGCCTGTACCTGGCTACAGAAACCTTTTAACTCTTGTGCTCCAGAGTGAAGTGCATACAGCAAATTGAGAAAGAAACCAAGGAAAGAGCTCATTTAAACAATGTGATAATAATGCAAACATCCACCTGACAAATGAGTATCAAGATAGGAAGAAGATATAGATAGTGATGCATGGAAAAGCTTAATTCATAAACTTGCTTGTCTTTTAAATACATAAAGTCAGAATTACTTCTGGTATTACAAGCTAATTCTCCAGGACAGTGAGAAACATGACATGTTATTTTCCTATGCTAATTAAAGATGCCTGATGACGTGTGACACTGTTGGAAGTGTCGTGGGATCAGAAGCACAAACTTGCTGGCAGAGCTGCTGCTGAAGTTCACAGCGGATCACACAGAACCTGCTGCATCCTTAGCCCATAACACAGGGCCCATGAGGACCCAGGGAAACCCCTCCCTGTCCTCTGCTAGATTTGTGCTCTTCTTGACTCCCACTGATAACAAGTGAGACCTTTCAGGTCTTGGCCAGAGATTTTATTACAAGACCTATTGGATCAGGACAGTTGGCTGCTCCTATTCTAAGCCCAAACCAGATCATGACTTAATCTAGACAAATCTTTGTAAGGAAGAGAACCATGTTTTAAACAAAGCATTGCAAACTTCGACCACAAAACCAAACAATTTACAAAAAAACCTCCAAAAAACAAAAAACAAAAACCAACAACCTCACAAGTTTATTAAAAATGCCTTTAGAAAATCATGGAGTACAGGCTTGAAAGCCACGAAAGATGGGAATTTCATAATAAAATAGGAAAAACTTATCTATTCCAAAGGTGACTTGAAAGGACCAGCCAATGAGGTACATGAAGGCTCCAAAGTCCACAAAAAGGCCATGACCAATTTCAATGACCTTTATATTACAGGTCAGTGTCACAGTTCTGTAACCACTGAGTTGTTTTACACGTGGCTAAATATGAATAACTCCCATTTAGGATGCAGTACATAATGTAAAGGTAGGATGGAATGACAGTTACTAAAAGCATGCATTTTCCCCAAATACTTTAGATTTTCTATTCTCCTTACATAACCTCTCTGCTCCCTTTTAAGCGATGCAGCTCTAAGCCTTCAGCACATTCCCTGAACAGCTTTGACATCTTTCAAAATGTAGGAAGAGCTGTCTGCCCTTATGTATATATGCTGTTTGCAACAGCCTGGTTAACAGATGCAAATTATTAAGATAATGCTGAGAAATTTAATAAAACACTGGTTGATGATCTTCCGTTTGATGTCCTACAGAACTCCCATGGGATTCAATTAGAAACAGGTAAATTCACTCAAAGACAGTCTGGTTCCCCTGTCAAATGCCTTCATGCTTGTACCCTCGATATTTCAGGCAGCTTCTAAAAGTCAATAGATTAATTTTCTGTTCTAATTACTTGTTGGATGTAACAGACAAGCACTTTCCAAGTATTTATTAATCTGTGCGGCTTTGATCTAATACCCAAGAGGCATTTTATCTGTGCTGTAATTTATTAACATACATAAATATACACTCTTCTTTCATGTGGTTCACAATATTGCATCTAAACACAAAAGGTATTTTGAAGGAGGAAACTTCTAGTTTCTTGTGCATACTGTGGAAGCAGCCAACACCCCCCTTTTCTCTGCACCAAAACACTGGGAGGTTTTAATTTCTGAATATATTCCATCGATACAGAAAAATCTGTATTTTATAAAAATCCTTATACCAGACTCACATGTTTAGAAAAGCAGTAGCATTCCATCAAGCACAGGGAAAACAGCTGCTTTTTAGAATAAACATATTTTAAATATCCAAATCTGTGCCATTTTTTATTTCTTTGAACAAATTAGCATTAACAAAATAGTACCAAGAACAATAAAGAGGAAGTAACAAATCCACAAGAATCAGGTTTGCATTTTTATGTTACATAAAACACACATCCAAGTTTCAGGCCTTTGAATGCCCATTTCTCTGCCCTTTATCCTGTATCAGAATGTAGCAAACATCTCTTCAAGCTTACAACTTAATTTCTTGCCAAGTGAATGCCTTTTGTGAAATTAAACATGTAACAGGACTTTTGGTTTTTTACTGAAGTTACACATATTTTGAGGTTTTGTGCCAAATATTCTATATTCAACAATTTGGGCCTTCTCCAGCACTTTTTCATTGATGATGACTCTGGCTATGAGGAGCTAAAAGTCATTAATAGAGAACCAGAATAAAATCATTACTGAAAAGCTGCAGAAAACAGTGTTCTCACTGGACGGGAGCTGGGTGACACACAGTCAAGCAAAACTTGCCTCTGCTCCTTCAGCAACTGCTTGAAGAATCAAAAAATTGAGCCCACAAGTGGGAATCCTGTCCTGAATTTCAGTTATGTTAAGATATTTGCAGCTAAGTCACGAAAGCAAGGATTTATACTGCAAATCCAACAAGAACCACCAAGGAAGGTCTCACCAGTAAGTAGAGAGTGAGGGCTGAGAGGAAAAGACAAGTACGTGCTCCAAGAACAGGAGGAGGAGTTTCCCCCTCTTAATAACAAAGAAGGGGCTGTTGTGTTTCACCACCAAATTCCCCATTAATTTAATACCCTGGCTTTATTAATAAAAGTAAGGAATTAACTTTGAATAGATACAGATTAAGGCAAATACCCAGAATTAGGATGAAACTCTTGTTGGCTAATATGTAATGAAGAATGCACAATTCCTTTAAACAAAGTAAGAAGTACACCACATATTGTTTATACCAAACACAGTTGGGGACGTGAGCCTTTCGCCTGGGAAAACCATCTTCAAAGTAGCAACTGTTTTCCCAGCTGTGAATACTCTTTCCTGGGAAATCTATTCGTACCATTACAAAAATAATTTTCAAAGGAATGTAAAATTATTCAGCCTAATCTATGCACATCCATATTTCAGACACGATTTCGTACCTCTTTCGACATGTCTGTTTGCAAAAGGCCTACTATTCTCTATAAACACTATGTGGTGTCACAATTAAATTTACCTTTTTTTAAAAAAATAAATAAATGTCTTGTTAATTTAATAAAATAATTTAAAGCAACTCTATCAATATTCTGATGAAAAAGTGTTAGCAGGAAACAAATGTTTCAGTCCCATAACCAGCTGCCCTCAAAGTTTGTTGTTTTGCGGTTGGTTGGTTTTTTTTAAATTTTCCTAATTTGAGAAATATTGCATAGATAAGAAAGCAGATAAGCCAAGTAAGATGACACAGAGTAAGTCATAAGTGCCACATGGATTTAGAGCTTCATAACTATTTTCAACTATCAGAAGGCCATTGTAGAGGGAGCCAATAAGGAGCCAATGGGCCAGCAAACTTGTGTCTTTGTGCAAGTAAAACACACCCAAATAAACTAAGAATAAACATTCAACATTCAAAGACAGCCCAAAGCAAAGAGAAATAGACCCAATGTTTCAATTACAGACTGACCAAAACCAGAAGACTAATGAGACCACACTAATATCCACCCTGACATTTATCTTGGCCATTTTGAGAAATAGCTCTCACACCCCCTATCACTGCAAAACTGCTTTCTGCTGATGTATTCTTCCATCAAGGCACAGGGGGAGATGCAGGGATGGGGGAAGATGAAAGATTATGTCATCTTCTCTTCATAACACGGAAAAAACTCTATTTGCATGTTAAAGATACTTTAAAAATGGTCAAAAAAAACCCCTAAAACAAGACAAGATTCTTATTTTAGGAGGTTATGCTAAATAAAATTAACATTTTGGGATTTATTTTGCTTTTTTTTTCAATATTTAAGATTGGTTTTCTACATATTTCTTACAAAATAATGAATAACCTCAGATAGCACTAATGCATACAAACAGAGGATTAAGCCAGTACAGCAAAACTACACAAGTGCAGGAAGAGGAGACAGTGGAATTGAAATGCAAGCAGTTTCCAAAATGTATTTTTAATGTATATAAGGCACAGTTAGTATTGGTAGCCTGATAACCAGAGGACAATCCTGCAACATCACATTAAGTTGACTTCATGGCATTTCTTAGGATGGGAAAATATAAACCAAGTTATTTTGACGGTTACAAGATAAGCTTCCCATTAATTAGAAAAATAAATTAAGGGAACAATAAAGGATTACTGAGTTTGTTTGCAAATCATCCACAACTCATTATTTCAACAACAGACTTTGGGATGAATAAGTGGGTTGTCAAACAAATAAATACACTTTCTGATGATAGTTTTACAGTATCTGCTGGATCCATTTGCATCAATGTCTGGTTTACATTCATTAAAAATTCAAATTACTATCCCAGTTACCTGATTACAAGCAGCATTAGAGATCATATCAAGGTAACATTCCTAGTTATTCCACCAAGCTCATGCCAAAATGTTTCCCTCCACAGCTTAAATATAATTTTATGGTGTTTTCCACTGCTACAAGCAAACAATGATTTAAAAGAATCATTGTTTTGTGGTTTGTTTTCCAGCTCAATAGTTCTATATTGCTCTTTATGATAATCTCCAAAAAGCTGAACAGAAAAAACTCTTCCCTACAGATTTTGCCATTTTCCATTTAGTAAACAGATCTTACTGTTTGGGCACCTGCACACTCTGATGAAAGAAACACCATGAGCTACTTGTTTATTTGCCATTGTTTGTACTATCTGTATGGAATCTCAAAAATTAAATTCCTTTCCCACTGACCTTGCCTTTATCTGAGGAAAATGATTTCTCCTCCTCCAACCATTTGCAATGCTGAACATAAAAAGGAAGCACAAGGAAACACCCACTGGCTGTATGAGCATTACCTAAAGTATCCTTCAACCATTAACAAGGGGATTTGATTTATAAAGATAAATTGTCTCTTAGTCATTGTCATTTTCCTGGAAGTTACAGTGTTTACTAGACTAAATTGGGAAGGAACAGGAAATTAATACTGTTTGCTATGGATTATGAATTATGAGTCTTGCCTAATAGATGTTCTACTCAGAAAGAATTCCTTACTGTTTTGTAGCAGCTCTGAGAACAGCAGAAACAAGATCTACCCGTAAATGACAAGATCCTTTGATACATTAAGGTCATTCTGGGCAGAACTCAAAATGCCCTCCTAGAAAAAGCAGCCACATGTTTTTCCCCACCTACACTGCTGCAACTGCTGCTTCACAACACTGAGGCAGCTCAAAGTTTGAAGGGTGAAGAAATCCATAACCAGAAGCAAGACAAGGGTAATTGCAAAGAAACACTTTAAATGCTTCTGTTATTTCAAGATGACACATTAACAATATTGTAAATATTTTTTTTTTCAGAGAACTGAAACAAAATTAACTTGTCTCTGACAAGATCCATCAGGAAGTCGTTATTTAAGAAGCCACTATTTAACTTCAGACCACCAGCCTGGAAGACACAGTTTAAATTTCTTTTCTTTATGCCTATGTTATGTGACTATTCACAAGAATGAACTCAACTGTTACACTGTCTAACATATAAATGTATTAGTAAACTACAAAAATCATTAAAAACCACATAAAACAAATGTCCAGGCACTTAACAAAAGAAACCGCATCATTTAAAATGTGTGGTTATTGCCAAGTTAAATAGAACAGTAACATTAGGAAAATCAGTCAGAGAAACCACAAGGCTGAATTAAGTTTTAAATTTTGTAATGCTCAGCTTCACCAGAGATGTGTCATTTAGAGCTGCCTGGTTCTAAGATCACTCACGAAAACATTTATATTGGACTTGAATTGCTTATTGCTATTTAATGTAAACAGAAGAAATTGAGTAGATGAAAATCATAAAACATCAAGATTACTCTGAAAGGTCAAGCTTGTCCCAAGGAAAAATGCCTTAGTCTGAGGCTGGGAAGAATTTTTGAAACAAATTTCATGAAGGAATGATCAATGTACACTAAATCCAAACACTTTAAACACAGCTCAACTTGCCTGCAGCTCTATACCATAATCAATTAGAGATTTGTATTTTCCATTTTGGAGACTATATCTACTGTACTACAATTGAAAAAAAAAAAGTAAATCACAGGAAAGTGACTTAATAAACCAGTGAAATTTCTGTCCCACCAAAAACTTTGACTTCTTTCTACCACACATGAGACTCCTAAAAGTGGCTGGTTCACAAGCCATCCTTACTTTAAAAATGCCAAGAAGAGTTTTCTTTAATTCAGTTACTGCACGAAAAGTCACTCACAGCTCATCAGCATCCAGCTGTCATGATTCAGGAATTCCTGCATATCTAGCAAAATTCTAGCTTATTTTAAAGTAACAGAAATAAAACTTAAGAACATAAGGCTGCAGAAAAACACTCTCAGCAGTTGCCTTAATTATTTCTGTTCCCAATTTCTTATGTGTGGAACCTTCCACACTAACTGAGCACATCACTGCAGCCCCAGAGCTCCTCCTGATCCTCCTGTACACACAAAGCAATTTTACCTTTTTTTCTACTACATTTCCCATGCTGACAAGGTTTGATGGCCAAAAGCACTTTAAAGCTTAACTGCCAGCGTGCCTGAACCAAGATTTCACACAAAGCTGGGAGTATACACACTGAGCAACCATCAAACTGGAAAGCAGCTTTCTTTGACCATTTCTGAAATAAATTTGTTTAAGATCTGCCTCACGTTTTTCATTCTCAACAGGCACTTCAAACAAACAAACAAAAAAAAAGTGGTCTATTAACTGAGGCTTTCCTGCTATCAACAGTTATAGTTTATAAAGCTGATGCCAAGAAATGGCTTGTCATAGACCTTATATGGCATTCCCTAAAACTCACACTATATACATGTTCAAGCCACTCACTGGCATCAACTTTTATGATTCTAAGAACTGTTGTGCCTAGTGGTGTTCCCTGACATTAAGGGTTCTTCTTTCCATTTACTATTTGCTTTTCTCTCACAGTCCTACAGTCTGCACACCCCACAAGAGCTAATTTGTGTGCTCCAAGAACTTATCACTTGACATCAGATAGTCCAAAAAGGCCTCATTTGGCAGAGTCCATTTGGGATCTTTTGCAGTTTTACATGAAATTACACAGGCAATAAAATTTTCATTTGATATTTCAATTTCACATGGTTTTATCCTGAAAAAATATTTTCAGTCAAAATAAATTATATTACTGTGAGTCTAAAGTGTATAATACATACCCTACAAAGGAACAGGAAATGTGCCAGCTTATTAAGCTCTAAATACCAAAATTTTCTACTTTTGCTTTGATAAAGATGCAACCTTTCCCTACTTAGGAAATTACTGCTGACTGCAAAACTGCAAGAATTTACAGACCTCTGAATAACTACTGCCTATAGGTTGGCTTTTCCTATATTAAGCCTCACAAACCCTAAATGCAATACCTAGAGACACTTATGAATTCAAAAGTTCTTCAGAAACATTCTTGCCAACGAGCTTAAATAAAGTCAAATAACAAAAGAAGTACTAACTTTTAGTTACACAATCTACATTGAGCTACATATCTCATGAGAAATGAAGTAACAAGTTGTCACATGTATTTTATGCTAGGTCAGGAAACATGAAAGTTTTTAAGAATGTGGTTTCACGAGGTGACCCTTGAGAATTCCTCAGGGAAAATCCTTTGCCTTTCCCTCTCTACTTCTTGACAGTCCCAAACTGCCTTATGTTTCTTTGATCCTCACTCTGCAGTAACCACCCAGAACAGCAAAATCAAATAGTCCTGTTTATGCATCACTGCCACCACAAAGAACCACCAAACATTACAGCTCTGCCTAAATAACACCTTGATATTGCTAATTTCAACCTCATAAAATTAATTCATAGAGTACTGGGAATACAAAGAGACTGCTGACACCTTCTGGCCACTTGACATTCTGTCTAGAAAAAAATCAGGAGGACTTCCAAGAAAACATCTTTCATGTTTTCCCAGCCACTCAGGATCACATGAAACAGCAGCTACGCCGATATTGCCATATGACAGTTGCTCGGTGCCACTTGGTTCCCCTTTCACCCACATTCTCTCACCCATTCTCTGACTTTCACAGAAGCATCCAAAACAAACAGAGATCACATTTGGCTCAGTTTAGCTTTTCCTTTTAACTTCTACTCTAGGCATACTGCATCCAAGGAATTATTGCAACTGAATCAAACAGTACAATCAGGTTCAGTACTGAATATACAAAAAAATATATCCATATTTTCCTGAATTAAACAGTCAAACCTGCAGATTTTGCTTCTCCTTCTTCTTCTTCTTCTTCACTGGTTCAGTTTCTGGTTCCAGCTCTCCCTTTTGGGCCACATGTTGCTTCAGCTTTTTTCTTTTTTCTGCCTTCTTTTCTTTTTTTTCCACATTTATTTTTGGCATTCTGAAATACAATTGTTCTGTAAAGAAACCACCACACTGCAATTAGAACCTTTGTTAATGTTAAATGCCAGTCTCATATACAGACAGTTTTATAATAATTACACTGGTATCAGAATTATTTCTGACTACTTAACTATGAAATATATGTCTGGACTGAATTTTGATTCATTTTGGAGATTTTTTTCATGTTTCCTTTACATTACAGTTAAACTACTGTAAAACTCAAATGTCAATCTCCCATAGGAAACTCAGCACTCACTGTCCTCTGAGGCCCTGTTGTGGAAAATGCCCCACTGACCCTCCTGGTAGGAACCCCCCACAAATGATGCTGTGCTTTCTGCAGGTCATATTGCACCATATTAAATAGTTTGAATAGCTGTCTACCTCAGATAACACAAATCAAACCTCTCTCATCTCAAGATACATTAATGTGACTGTCAGTCATCTCATTAAAATACATATGGGTGCAAACACATACTCAAAAGCAAAAATAAGCCTGTGCGATCACTAAACAGTTTCAAACCATCAATGCTGTTTAAACTGTGCGTTCTTCTGTTTTCATATAGATTAATGTGGTAAAACAATGCTTAACGAATTGACTCATTAGTTTTATGTTTAATTTTACACGAGCATAAGGGTGAGGGCAAACAGCAGCTGCAGAAAACCCGGTTCTGAAACCAGGTCTAGTTGTAAGTCCACATTATTCCTCTGTGAGTAAATCTGATTAGAGTGGCTTTCCACAGCTGCCCCAACACTGTCACTTTCTGTTTAACAGCACAAAGGCAACTGTTGGCTCAATCACAAATATTTATCTTGAAACATGCTGACAGATAAACCGACCCACAAACATGCTTTGGTAGGTCCCCAATACCGCAGAGCCCATCAAATAATAGTTTGGCACCTCAATTAGAGATACCAGGACCAGGCCAGGCATGGCCGTGCCCGGGGCAGGAGGGCACCACACAGCCAGCACCCACCCGCTGGCTTCCCAACACACGACCCCAAGTTCAATTCCCAACACACAGCTCCTGGGATGCTTTCCAACTCACCCCCGCCCCATTGGCTTCCCAACACAGACCCCAGGATCGCTTCCCAGCCGGGATCCCTGTGTCTGCTTCCCAACACAGACCCCAGGGTAACTTCCCAACCAGAACTCCCGTGTCTGCTTCCCAACACACAAGCCCTGGGATGCTTCCCAACACAAACCCCTGGGATCCCTTCCCAACACAGACCCCCGGGTTCACTTCCCAACACAGGACCAGCAGGATCGATTCCCAACACGCAACCCCGAGACTGCTTCCCAACAGACCCTCGGGTCCGCTTCCCAACACACACTCCCAGGTTCACTTCTCCCAGCGCAGACTCCGCGGTTCACGTCCCAACAAGAAGCCCCGTCTGTGCTTCCCCAGAGACCCCCAGGATCGCTTCCCAACACACCCCCACCAGATTCACTTCCCAGCACAGCACCCCTGGTTCGCAGGAGCCCCTCAGCCACCGCCGCGCATGTGGCCGGGCCATCCCAGCCCTCCCGCAGCCCCGGCAGCGCAGGGACACCCCGAATGCTGCCTCTCCCCCCTCCCCGAACTCATCAGTCCCGCGTGAAGGTCCCAAACCGACCCCGGCCGTCCCCGCGCACCTCCCGCTCCTTCACATTCAACGAGCCCCACGCTTGGCGCCGCGGCCCGCCCCTTGCCTCCTATTGGCTACAGGGCCAAAATGGAGGGCCCTGGTTGGTTCCCGGCACGCCAATCTCCCTGCCGGCCAATAGGAAGCGCCGCTCCAGAGTTAAAGCGCCCACCGGGAACACACGTGCAGGGGAGCGATCTACCGGCTTCGGCGGGGGAGTGTGATGTCATCTGCGTGCGCCGGGATCAGCCTGGGGCTCCGCCCCTTGGCCTGGGTCATTGCCGGGATAGGGATCATCCCTTGGGCGGGCAGGGATCACCAGTGCCATGACAGGGATCATCCCTTGGGCGGGCAGGGATAACCCGTGCACTGACAGGGATCATCCCATGGGCGGGCAGGGATAACCCGTGATGATCCCGTGCACTGACGGGAGATCATCCCATGGGCTGACAGGGATCACCGGTGCACTGACAGGGATCACCAGTGCCATGACAGGGATCATCCCTTGGGCGGGCAGGGATAACCCGTGCACTGGCAGGGATCATCCCATGGGCGGGCAGGGATAACCCGTGATGATCCCGTGCACTGACGGGAGATCATCCCATGGGCTGACAGGGACCCTGACAGGGATCGTCCCATGGGCTGACAGGGATCCCCTTGTCTTGACAGAGATCCGCTCGCATCCTCCTAGGGATCCCTTGGGGCCTGACAGGGATCTCCAGAGCCTGACAGCTCCCACCCCTCACTGTCCATGCAGGACACCCGTGGAACCAGCTCGGTGCTGTCAGCAGAGCGGCTCCTGCGGGGGCCAGGGCAGTGCTGACTCGGGGAGATGTGGCTCTCTGGGGAACAACCCTGATCCCTTTCAGCCCACAGATCCCAAAGGCTCTGAGACAGCATCACCCGTGTCCCAACCAGGTCTGAGGCAGTGCATGGGAAGAGGCAAACAGTGCGGTTTGAGGGGATGAGAAAACACCTTCGAGGACAAGGTTTCCAGGAAGCAAATTGGCTTCCATGTTTTCATTTTCTATAAATACCACATGCACAAACATCTCCATCTCCCCTTCGTAATTTAAGGACCAGAATACAGTGTACAAACACACATGTAGATGAAGCAATTTTTTCATGACAACCTGAAACAGGTGGCAGATGAAATGCTGGCTGTGGTAGCAGGTGCTGGTGACAACAGCTCCCCGTTGCACAGAGGCATCCCTTCACACCTCTGCATCCTTCTCCTCTCCAAAACTTCTGCCATTCTGGCCCTTCCACCTTCTCCCCAGATTGGGAGGTGCCATCCTGTTCCCCACCCATCACTGCTGGGCTGGGCAGAGCCTCTGGCTCCGGGCCTTGTCCTCCAGCTGCTGTTGCTCCCCCTAGAAACACCCTCCCATACCACCAGTGGGGTGCATGGCACCAGTGGGGAATGGGTGGCCAGTTATAAATTATACAGAAAAAGTATAAAATGTATGCAAATGTATAGAGAATGTATATAAAACAAAATCTATATAAAAGGTTGCAACATCGTAGGGCTGAGTTATGGCGTTAGAGCACACGGGATAATCAGTAGGTGGTGGTACCTAAAATTAAAGTTGTAATTTAAGCTTCTGCTCCAATGTGAATAGGGAAAACATGTCATCTATGTTTAGACTCCCTAAAATAAAGACCATTTTATTGCATATCCTATTGTGACATCCTGTGGTTAAACACAGTATTACAGACACTGTCAAATCACAATTTTGGCTGCATGATTACATAAAACTAGATTAAATGGAAAGAACAGTGCCAACTCATACCTACATTACATATTCAGTTTGGCCAATTAGCAGTGATCTCCAAAAATTTCTCCAGGAGGAGAAATCACATTGGGCCAAACATTAATACGGGATAGCACAGATATTTGTTTTGTGTTGGCCAAAAATCACATCTTCCCTTTCTTCTGAAAGGCAAACAAGTCAAGGTGTTGAATGTTTACATGCCATCCCTGTGAAGGGCCATAAATCCACATTTCCTCCTTAGGCAGCCTTTGTACTACAAGAATTAAACCTGGTCAAAGAGAAATGGGGCACAACAGTCTTTGCACAACTGCAGTGCCCCTCAAGGCTGCACAAAGCACTGGCATTAACTGCACTTACTCTCACATCTCTCACAGTATCATCAAAGGTTATTTTTCCCAGGTCACCCTCTGCTCTGCCAACTCTGCATCCTCCCACCTCAGCAGAGGAGCCTTGGACACTCATAGCTGCAGGGGACTGAAGGGACTGCAATTACCCTCCAGTTAGTCCTAAGCCAACACTCCAGCCCAGCAGCCCCAGTGTGCAGAGGAATGGCTCCAGCCACACATGAAATTGAGGTCTTGACCCCCTGACATCAGTAAGCCTTGGCATTTTTCTCACAATTAGTTGGATGAGAGGTCTACTTAGATCCCAGCTGGGGAATTAGCACTGTTCATTAACAGCACATTTCCATTTCATCAACCTACAATATTTCAGGCCTCAAGCAAAGCAGCTGGATGGTCATGCAGTTTTAAAGAGCCAGGACAGCTGATGAGGGTAATAGATGGAGCATTATCTGTTATGACTTCATTTGTTTAAGCTTTTCAGGAAGACAGCAAGGGTAGCCTCCCCAGACAGTGCTGCATTTTGGCCTCATTCTCATTACATGAGACACAGTTAATGCTGCTTTCTCTGGCTTCCTTTCTCCCCGCCCCCAGCTGCAAAATACGCCCCTGCAAATGTAGATTTCTGTCTGAGGGGCAATAAATGATTAAGAATTATACTACACATGCCTCTGTAAGCACCAGCTTTCAGTGAGTGAATTGTTCAGGCAGGACCCAGAAAAACTAGGCATGGATTACAAATCAAGTACTTCTACTGACACTGAGAAACCAAGAGGCAGCTTAGATAAAACTTGCTTCCTGTTGATGCTGTTTGTCACTCAGAACACTGCACTGTGTGCTAGATCACTTCCAAAGCAATTGAGACATATGAGAGCAGCTTGTATTTCAGATTTTCATTTTGGGGAACTCATAGTTCAGACTTTGCATGACCTAAGCAAAACCAGCTGTGTTTCATACTAATTGTAATCTTCTTTCTACGACTATTCCCCAGTTTCCTCCATCAAATGTTTTTCATAGTATTAAAGTTCTTATTCCAAATATAGGAACAAATAACATTGGCTTGGAAAGTTTATTGAATACACAAAACATTATGATACAAAAATAAGTTAATTGCATAGAAATTTAAAGAGCTAGAGAAAATATTTTAGACAGAGGTTTGATCCAGATATGAAGAGCCTCTACTACCTGCACCTGAAAGACATAAGAATGCACTGTAAGGGTTACACAACTAGAACTTGCATTCACAAGGACATATAACATGCCAGGGAAGAGCTTGGGCCATTTCATTCGGGTGTTTGCTGTGCTTTCCTCAGCACTCTGATGACAAACCATTTTTCCAGAACTTGGCCAAGCCTCACTCTGAGCAGGTGGGAGACCAACCTGCAGTTACAACAATTTTGTGTCCTGATGCTTGTGCCTATTTAGCTACTCTAATCACTCAGTTTAGAGAAGCAGAGATTTACTCTGCTGCCAGAACCCCTCTACTGCATTCCCAACCATAGAGCAGCTGGAGATGTGACAGTGGCACTGCTACACCATCTTGACACCAGCCTATTTTTAAGCAATATTTGTTTTTTCCCCTTCTACAGCTCATACCTGTTGTGCTGAAGATTCCCATTAGATGGCACTCCAATTGCTCCTGGGGATTTGAGGGCAGTGTGAGAGGCTCTCATCAGAGCTGCATATCTACAAACAAACACAACCAGGCTCAGCACTCATGTACTCTGTCTGTAGCTTCACTCTTTCCACTTTAATCATCTGCATCTGTCATAGAAGTCTCACAGTTCTGTTGCACAGTACAATGCAGGTAATGCAAGAGACAGATTTTTATTACAATTAAGTTTAAACCTGGCTTCATAGTGTATTGATTATTTTTGGTTACTTCGAGGTGCTGGGCATAGCTTTAGGATTCTAGTCATTCGATCCAAAGGGAACTTGAGTTGGGCAGTGCCTGTTCTCAATTAGGAGAGACTGACACAGGTAAGCTTGAAAGAATTCAGGAAAGCATTTGACAAGCTTTTCCCTTTGCCCACATACTTGCAGAAATTAAGCTGGAGATACCAAGAGGAAATCGTGGCTATTTTATTGACATGAGCAGTAGTTTAGACAATTCCCTATTTGTCCAAGCTCCCCACCAACCTGATACCAGCTCTAAAATCTCAGCTTGAGCTGAAGTACCCTAAGTACAGCTTACCCTGCCTTGGAGGTGGGGTGGCTGCTCCCTTTGCAGTCATGATCCAGGGGATGCCGATGTTTTATGCAGAAGTTGCCACCGCACTGTTCACAAAGCACTTTCATCATCTCTTTCCTTTTGCAGCCTGGCTTTAAGCACTTGTTTGTGAAGATCTAAGTAAGAGAAGAAAGGAAGTTGGCAATGTTTGCTGTCTGTGAGCAGCTTCCCAAGCAATGACCAAGCTGAAGGACAAATGTTCAAGCACCCTTAGAGTTAGGATGAAACAGACCAAGTTTCTACACATTCTGCTGTCAGAAGTCCTAAATTCACAAGCATTAGGAAGGCAGTTAAAGTGCAACAGCAGTTTCCTTACCCTCCTTTGTTGTGCAGGATTGTATTTGCAGTCCTTATCCATGTGGGCTCCAACCACAACATCTGGTATTTCCCCCTTCTGCACTGGGATAGGTGCATTACAGAGTGGACACACTGGAACCTGCACATTCTAAGAACACAAAACACAGTTTAGAATCACAAAATCATTTTGGTTGGAAAAGACCTTTAAGATAATCAGGTCCAAACATTAGAAGTCTAACTCAATTTTTCTCTCCTTCCCCTTCCCTTACCCATGAGTGACAGAAATGTTTCATGTTCTCATTCACTAATGATTTTAAAGATACACTTCCCAGCAGTAACTGCAAATCACTACCCAAAAAATAGACAGACATGCTTTGCAAATTAATTTATAGCAACATATTCGGTAAGTCAACTTTAAATATCCCTCTGGGTTTTCAAGAATTACAGCCTTGGAACACGTCAAAGCCCAATTATGGGCTAGAGATCAAAGTCTGGTCTCACTCTATTCTATTCTGTAGTTTCATGTTTGCTGTTCTTCAACTTAAAGAACTTGGACTGCAGAAGGTCTTAGGCCACAATACATTACTTAAAATATAAAGCAGTTCTCTCTGGGAAGCTGCAGTTTAAGTGAAAGAAAATAGAATCTAGCAGTACTAACCTCTGAAATGTCATGTTTCTATATATCTGAAAGTCAGATGTGTCATTAACTTGTCCCTTGTGGCTCTCTCATCTGCTTTTATTGAAACCACAGGTCAAGTTTTAGAGCAGCCTTTATAAATGACTTAGCAATTCTGCAGGGTGAATTCCTGACTCACCTACAGGAACTTACCTTCTTGTAGGCAGAGCTGCACTTGTGGTCATCGTAACGGATGTGATCTTTACAGAAGACTTCCCCACATGCATCACATTTCAGAGGAAGGAAGTCTGGGAGAAAAATAAAAGAAAACAGATTCTCATGGAGCAGAGCTAACAGCTCTAAGAGTACTCATAAAAGACTACAAATAAATTCTAAAGGAACTAATTTTTGTCTAGTCACACTCCAATTGTGTCGAGAGTGATCATGCCATTCTTTATAAATATTAAAACTAAAAAACCAAGAGTGGTAAGTTTTCCTTGGTTTTATCCACAGCATTAGATGAGCATAAGCCACAAATACCTCATTAGCTCTTTGAATGCAGCAACTTCAGTGAGGCCCTAGTCGAGAGCTTGGAATTGAAGTACAAACCCAAAGCCCACACTCGAAAGTCTTTTTATTCTTCAAAAAACATCCCTTACTCTTTTTAGCCTTTAAAAACTATCCCTTAACAGTTTAACGCGTACAAGAACAAAACACACCGGGCTCTGCTATCACTCTTTCCCTAGACCTACTGAATGGGACTCCAGCAGTAGCACTGGCGCCAGCGATTACCCACAGCTTCGGAATATAGGGACAGCCCCCCAGGACACAGGTTATCCCACCCTGACGAGCCCTCCCGGAGGATCCAGCCCGAGCCCTCCCGGGGCCCGGTCCCCGTTCGCGGCAGCCGCACTCACCCAGCTGCTTGCAGGCGCGCTCCGAGCAGTGCTCGCCCAGCCAGGGGAGCTCCATAGCGCGGCGGGACCCGAGCCCGGGGACAGAGACACGGACCCGAACAGAAGCACAAACCCAAGGCCGGCCCCGCCGCCCCGCGCCTTTATCGCCCGCCCCGCTGACTCAGCGNNCCGGGGAGGCGTGCTGAGTCATGGCAGGGGGCGGGGCCAGGGGGACGGGGAGGGGCGAGGGGATGGGGACGGGAGTGGGAATGGGAATGGGATGGGGATGTGGACAAGGATGAAGACGGGGATGGGGATGAGGAACAGGATGGGGATGGGCACTGGGATGGGAAAGGTGCTGGGGCAACAGGGCCCAGGGAAGGGTGAGGAGATGAGTTCAGGGGGGGTGGTGAGATGGTGTGGTGATGAAGACAAGGGCTCTCCAGCTTCCCCAGGGTGTCACATCCACATGAGGCAACCATTCCCATTCCTGCAAATTCCCTGCTGTACAGGCACTCAAAGGGATGAGAGTGCAGGGCTGTCTGGGCCGTGGGACACTTGTCTGAAATATGGGAGAATGACACAGAAAATGTCAGACTGGTGTGTTCCAGAGCACACTGGAGTGCCTCAGCCCTTTGCCTTTTCCAGTTTTCTTTCATTTTTTTCATCAAGACTTCAGCTGTTGCACCATCCCTCTGGATTGTGATGCTTAATTTATGCTACTTCCAAACTTCAAAATAAATCCAGGGAGCTTGATGAGAGCGTGAGTTCAGTCACAACAGGCTGATGCTCAGGGCCCCTCTGCAGGACTTCAGTGTGTGCTGACTGGTCGGGGTGGACAAGCATCAGCTGCAGCTGTGGGTTTGCACAAGTTAACCAAATAAAAACCTTCCCAATTGGTCTCTATCTTTAATTGCTTATCTCACTTTGACAAGGCACCTCAAGATCAAGGTGTGTTTTAGAAATGTTGATCTTTGAAGGTGTGTAACAAACTGGCTTTGCACAGGGGAGGTGAGGACTGCTGGTGTGATGACATTTGTTAAAGAATTGAGAAATGTTGTTCTGTCCCTGCTCACCCTAGAAAACACCTGACTCTGCTGTAGTACATGACTCAGATGCTGAGTGGAGCCATGAGGTCAAAGGGGAGATTTAGGAAGGCACTTGAAGGTCAGTTTGTGCTGTTGAACTCTGGGAATGGCATATGCCACTCCTCCATCCTCCACGTCACCCAGCCACATGGTGTTCCTGTGACTCCTGCTGGGTGTGCCAGCTTAAAGCCCACCCACTTGGTGCTTTTCCCAACAGCACAGTCCTGCTGGATTAAAATTATGCCGTGTCATCAACTAGACACTCTTCCCAGGCCTTCCCAATTAATTTACTTTTTCCTCCTGAACCCCTGAAATTACCAAATCTCCTCATTTAAAGCCCTTATTCCACAGAAAAACAGTGCTGACTGTGGCATTCTGTCACAGGACTTTGGTTTTCAAGGTCAAACTCTGATTTCCCCTCCTCCACTGTGGCATTTGCTGCATGTGGTTGTTGCTTCTTGGAACCTTCTGGGACAGCCTTGCCACATCCATGCTGGGAGCACCCACAACCTGCCCTGTTCCCCACAGGGCGATACCAGCTCAGGTCTGGAGCAGTGGGAAAGGCAGTGCTGTGCCAAGAAGAGTCCTACCCTCTGCCCAGCATGGCCACAGACGCATAGACTGTGGAGATTGATGTGAGAAGAGACCTTCTGGGACATTCAATTCAACTCTCTGTTAAACATATAACTACTTCATGTAATTCCTTTCATAAAGAAACCAAACCCCATGTTTATTCCCATCAGAACATCCCACAGCCGTTCTACTTTCACAAAAAAAGAGACAGCTTCAGGATTCCAGCGTGAAAGTTTCCCTGGAAATCTGCCTTCCAAGCAGTGCTGTCCTTTGGTTTATGTAGTTTTTCCTCACTGTGTCCATATAACCAGCAGGTGAAGGAGCCAGACTGACCTTGCTGTGAATGTGTAAGAGCCACCACTGTCCAGCTATGTCCTGGAGCTGTGTTCTGCAGCAGTGGGAGAAGTTTCCATCAGACATCACCCTGTTCATCTGATGATGGTCCCATCCTTGGGCTGTGGCTTCCCTTCTGCTATGCCAGAACCTGCCTCTCAAGTCAAGTTTGATGCAAACCCTGGTGGTCTCAAGCCTGGGGAGAGCTACAGTTCTCCTTGAGTGCTTTTTTTGGCACACAGACATGCCTGGTACTTGACAATACAGTCAATGCACATCTTCCACCATGGTTCTTTGGCCAGTGGCATGTGGCTAAAAAGATTTCCCTTGCCTGAGCTGAACCAGCTAGCTGGTGTGTGCCAGGGTGGAGGGGCACAGACAGAGCATGGTACTCTCCCCCTACTTTGCTTGTTCTTTTGACTTGGTTGGTCCTGGCAGCTGCAGACAGGGGCATACTAAAAAGGACAAAACAGTAAAAAACATCCAAATACAAACGGTAACAGAAAGTCCAGTTACCCAAGGTACTTCAAGAGCCCAAGAAGTGCAAAGAAAATCACATGTCCTGCTGAGCTTGTAGGCTGATTCTTTTCATACAAAGCACCTACCCAGTGCCTGACAGGAGTGGGACCCCAGTGAAGGCTTGCCAAAAAGCAGCAGGGTGAGCTGAGCAGAGAGGAAGAGGTTGGTGTCTTTGCTGGCTGGCTGATGCTGCCCTGCAGACTGCAGAGCCTCTGCCAAAGGGATCATATTTTATGGTGGGGAAGGGAGGAGTTGCATATGGATAACAACAGAAATGGCTCTGCACAGATTAGATGCTCTTAAGGAAGTCTGTAAATCCCAAGTCTGGAAACCCACATAGTACAGGCAGCCGTCTTAATAGAAATGAGGATTAGAAATTAGCTGAGGTCTTTAGTGGTATTTTTAGAAGGTTGCTCCTGACAGGTTAGGCTGCTGAGAACCAGAGGAAAGTGCCGAACCCTGTATTACTTGGGAAAGGATCACACAGTTCAGTGTGTGATTAGAGGCTGGCTAGATTAGCAACAAGGGGGATAGGTGGGTTAGGGCTGATTCGGGAGGAATTAGCAAGGGAAATTGCTTGAGAAGCAGAATTTGATTAGGGGCAGCCAACATGGATTTATGAAAGGCAGACTATGTGTAACTAACTTGCTGGAGTCTGGGGGAGGTGCCATTCCCCGGCAGCCTGCAGTTAGTTTTATATAACCTGCTTTGCACAGGGAAGACCTGGCCCCTTTGGCACCAGAGTGGTGACACTGGGTGAGATGGATGGGGATACCTCCCTCCCTTGCCTCTGCATGGACTTTCTGCCTTCTCATTCCCCATCCATCCCTTCTACTTCCTTTCTAGATTTTTAGGGGAGGAGGACTATTGCTTTTTCCCTTGTCCCATGCTTCTGCTCTTTCTCCTTCCCTAGCTCTCCCTCCAGCTCACGAAGTTGCCTCCTGGTGGGGTATTAAACACCATTGTCCACTCCACCACGCCAACATGCCAGCTGGGGACATTGGTGGGATGGAAGGGGAACAACTGTCCAACATCACTGCCAGCCACAGACATGACATGGATGGAGAGCTGGGGATGTGGTTCCATCCTATCTCTCGAGGCAGGGTCTGTTCCCATCCCACCTCCCTGGGTTAAATCAGGCAGCATGGCACAGAGATGCCCACGGCAAAGACAACCAGGTCCATCCACCTCCTCTCCACCTTGTCTGCCCCAAACTCCTCCCAACACCATCCAGAGGACATGGACAAGTCCCCTGGCCCTGCTGTCCCCTGGCCCCCTCATTGCCTGTGTCCTCCTGCACCAGCATCATGCTTGTTGCTCCAGCTGCAGAGCCACTGCTGTGGCATTAACATTTGGGCAACTCCAGCTCATATTTGCCTTTTCCAGGTCTCTGAACTCCAATCCCAACGTCCTGCTTTTTAGCTCATAATTTCGTACCGGGCTCTTAAAACTGAATTTTATTTTTATTGCAATGACCCCGTGGTGCTGCCAGATCCCTCTGTGGAGGAGACATGACATCTCCATTACATAGCTCAAATAAGTGTCTTAAAGAGACCACACACAAAGGAACCTAATAGTACCTATTTTTATTAGGTTTATTACAGGAGGGGAAGTAAAGCAGTCCGATCTCCCCACAGGATACTCCGTTAACAGCAGCAGACAGAGAGGAGAGATCTGTGGAGGCGGATCAGTTTTCCAAGAATATTAGCTACTGCTGCTCTAAAATTAGAGTCTTGGGAGAGCAGACAGGTTGACATAATTGAAAGGGCTGTCTTATGGGATGACATAGTTAAACGAGTCCATGATCAGCTTTAGAGTGACAGCTCGGCGACTTCTTCTAATCCTCAAAGGAACACTGAGTTGCGAGGCTGTGATTTAACTAGTCCTGGATCTTATCTTGTGATGATGTCAATATTATTAGAACCCATTTCTAAAGAGATGCCTCCAAAATCACTGTACATGAACCGACTGGCTTTACAGGCACGATTCTCCTGCAGCTTCACCCTGCAAACCCCATAGTTGATACAAGCACTCCTCTGCTGCCCTTCTTAAATACCCAATTCTGTCCCCATGGGCTGGACTACAGGGGCAAACCCAGAAACAGGATTAAGGACCTCATTTCAGGATGGAGCTGAAAAATGTCCTTCAGCTGCCCATTTTATTCAACATAATTTAATAGCAAACACAAACTAACAAAGTTAGAGGTGAAATATAATAGCAGGAACCCCATAAAAAGTAACCTAATCTGTAAGAAAAATAGACAACACTTTAGCCTCGGGAGATAGCAAATAAAAGAGAAATATGAGCAGAGCCATTCTCAATTCATAACTAACTTTAAAGAGAAATAATGAAGATGAGTTCTCCAACTTTTAATGCCCTAAGATTCTTCTCAACCAAAAAAAAAAAAAAAAGGCATTTATAATGTTTTCCTCATACACTCTCACAGGGTGGATTTCCACCGGCCAAATTCCCATGCAAGCAGACACCATCAGAAATGGAAATGATTCAGAGGGGCCCTACTGCAGTTCCTGATGGAATGGCAAACACCAGAGATGGAGTTCTTCTGAACCTTCATGCTGGTGGAACCTCTCTGTTGCCTGCAGTGGCCACCTCCTGCTGCCCTGTTTTGGGTGTAAACCAAGCGCCTTCATGGCGGTGTTAATCTGACATTTATTATTTTAGGTTTTTTCAGCCATTTTTTGTTAGTGCCTACTTTAACTTCAAAGACTGGGATTTTCTAAGCAGCCTAATGCATTTAGGCACCTAAATCCCATTGAGTTTCAAGTGTGTATCAGCCCTTAGGCTCCTTGGCAAATCCTTGCTAAGTGCCTAAGGGCTCATCACTGCAGCCACTGTTATGCTGCTGGATTTACACAGATACCATTACACCAGCATGAGCTCACTTCTTCAATAGAACAGACTCTTGTTTAAGACCCTCTTCCTAAATGATGAAACAAACTGGAAAAGGCCTCCTCTGATGGCTACTTTTTGGTGATATATACCTGTGAAGAATGTTAAACTCTCTCCTTGGGTTATAAAAAAAGAAATAATTTTGCTTTGTAGACTGAACTTCAATTCGAGCCTAAATGCTCCTAATCCCAGCTCTTGGCCCTCCAGGGAAAATCTTGGTGTTTTAAAGGTAAAACCCACCATATGTCCCACTGTCTCTGATATCCACTATGTCTCCAACTCCCTTTTTTGAGCATCCATGAAGGATCTCCTGTAGAGGAGGAACAAAACATCAGCAAAATTAAGCCATTTGCTTTGCTGTTGGGGAATGTCCCAACTCAAAAGGAAAGAGCACAGACAGCAGCTGAGCTGGCAGTGGGACAGGTACAGAGGGCATGTACCTCTGAAAAGGCTATCTCAAAGGGTGGGAAACATTGCAACAGCATTTCTAATTGCAGTGGAAAAATAAATCCCTTATCAGGAGATTTTTAGTCACAGATCAAACACTAATGTCTTACCTAGCAGAAAAGAGATTAGAGGACTCCGTGGCAGACTTCCTGGGATAACTATTGTCTTTTTGTCAAGTCCATCCTGCAAACAGCATGACAGGACCCAGTCCATCACTACTGAGCCCCACATTTCCTAGGCACTACCATGATGACACCAATTACCAAGGGAAGTTAGACCCCAAATCCTCCTTATTCCTTGAATAAACTCCTCCTGCTTTTGAGTTAAAGCATTCTACTGAAAACTGAGATGATATCCTTAAGTACTTCAACAGATGATGATTTAGTAAAAGTGCCAAAACTTATTTCTCCTATTTTTATGTAGATAAATTGAGCCATCCTTCTTCCCATTTTGTAGCACTAAGAAATACGCCCGAACCCTCATAAGTGGGGTTTGGTTTATGCTGTCAGCACAGGAGGGGACCAAACCCATTTCTGGTGCACACGAGTGGGTCTCCTGTGACTCAGCAGGGGAGGGTGGGCAGAGGAGTCCTGGCAGAGCTTGGGAACCAGAAGGAAAAGGATAGATCCAGAGGGAGAACAGCAGAGAAGGGGAGAAGACCCTCTTCAATCATGGCTTCCATAGTGGGCAGACAGTCCTAAAGAAACCATCTCCAAAAGTCATGACCCTGACCATGAATTTGAGTCATACCCTGCTTTGCAGCCGCTACTGGGACTAGGGGATAGGACAACAGTTTAAGCTGTCCCCCTTGTTTTCCAGAGAGTGCCCCCCACCCCTCTGTCCCAACCACCCATTTACTGGTGGCCTTTACCAGCCCATGGTGCACCCACGCCCTTGGAGGCGCCAGCAGCCCTGGGAGGTGATGGAGCACCCGCAAGGTGCTGCTCCCCTTGGAAAGATGTCCATCCCACAAGGACAAGGACGCGCGACGCTCGGAGCCGCGTGCCACGAGGTGGCACCATGTCCCCGCTAACCCGCACGGCGGGGTCACCTCTGCGGCCACGCAGCCCCTGCAGGACCCTGCTCACCTGGCAGCCCCGGGCCTCCGAGCAGCCGCATCGCTGAAATCCACCCACTGAGCTTTTGGGGGGTCTTGAGTAACTGGGCAGCCCTCCCTTCTGTAAGACCCAGCTGAGGGAGGAGGAGGTGGTGCCCTGTGTCATGGAGCATCCTCACGGTGAGACCACTCCCCTTTGAGAGCCCTGTGCGGCTCCTGAGGAAATGCGGTCACCCCACAAGGAGGGCATGAGATTTGCAGAGCTGTGATGCCGTCTGCCACTGGCTACAGCTCTCTGCAGGGGGGTCCCAGGCTCCTGTCCCTGCTGGCACAGTCATTTGTTGGTACTGGAAGAGCTGACAGTGTCACAATTATGGTTGTGCCTGGCTGGTGTCTGCTGGCCTGTTGGTCTGCACTGGCTGTGCTCCCACACTCCAGGGACCTGTATGCAGGAAAGCTTGTTTGGTCATAGAATCATAGATTTGGTTAGATTGGAAAAGACCTTCAAGCTCATCAAGTCCCACCATTAACCCAGCACTGCCAAGTCCACCCCTGAGCCATGTCTCTAAGTCAATGAAAAAGGGAAAGCTGTGCACGAGTATCTTTACCTTGAAATATAAAACATTTGGCTCTGTCATGACGTGCTAGGGAGGATTCAGGTGAGCCTATATCCCTGAGGAACTTGACTCTTCATGTCTTGGCAGGTTCAAATCAGCTTCATCTTACAAGCACCAGTGCAGAAAAGAGATGCTGTGAGTGACAGCCCCAAACCCAAAGAACTTGCTCAGCACCTGGTTAGTGCCTTGATTAGACTCTTGAGCTCCTGATTGCTGAGTTTCCACAGCCTAACCCGGTCCTTGGGGTCCTCGGGGGCCTTCAGCAAAGCTCTGCAGCTTTGCCCTGTTCTGCTCTGTACAGCTCCAGGACCTGCCTGATCCCACCTCACTGCCCTGACCTCTACTGACACAGACCTAATGCTGATGTCCATGGGACTGACTGCTCAGGTGCTCCCTGAAAAGCAAGGTTACTTCTGCACCCAGATCTGCTCCAGTGAAGGAAACACAAGTACAGGCCATAAGAACCTATCAATGAAAATTCCCCAGTGGAGGAGGGTTTCTGGACATGCTGAGGAGGCTCCAATAGCCCCTTCTGCTCTTGCTTTAGAGTATGGAAAAACCAGACAAAAAAAATGTGCATTCCTTTCTGAAGAGGAAGCAGAGGGAGCAGCTCAAAGGGAGCTCTCCTGCATGGGTTTGCTGTCCCTGGCAGTGCTCAGCACGGTAATAGAGAGCTTGGAAATACCTACATTATTCCTGACACAATGCTTTGCAGCTGAACAATACATTTGCCCATTCAATTTATTCAAACAAGTTCCTTGGGAAGACAGCAAAGCAAACCCAGGTCGCAATTACCGAATTCAGACTCTGCCCTGAACTCGGGGAAACAAAGGGGCAAGATATGAGAGAAATAGCAGCAAGTTCTGGTGGAAATCCCACAACGGCAGAATCCTGAGAGCTTTTAATCACGTGCTTGCTGGTATTCAGCTGAAAAACCCCTGTGTCATTGGGCAAGGAGACAGAGCAGCGCTGCAATTGCTCTGCTGTAGCACTTAGCACTTAGGAATATCTTCGCTATGAAAATTAAACGCTGTTTTGTTTTCTTTTGAAAGCACAGCAGTATTTGGGCTCCACGGCCCATCACAGTGACATGTAATTGAAGAACAAATACATTCAGTAGCTATCAAGACTGACAGTGCTGCAAGTCCTGCTGTGTTACACAGTGCCTCACCACGCTGCAAGCAGGCAGGGTGGAGGTTACCTACAAGCTTAGACGAACTGTCCGACCAGCTCAGACACTGGTTAGACACTTTCAGCCATGTGCTGAGCCTCATCAGATCCCAGACTCCCTTCCCAGCACATCAACATGGACACAAGCCCTCAGCCCCGTCCTCGTACTCAGGACACAACTCCAGGAGCAGCCTTCTGGATGCTTGAAGAGAGAGACAAAAAACCTGCTGGGAATCTTCACTTCAGCTCTGGATGTGCAGGAAGGAAACTCCTGTTGCAGATGCACAACTATGAAAAATTTCCTCTTACCAGAGCCTGCAAACCCCACAACCTCAGCTTCCCATACCCCATTCACCGTTAGGGGCTGAGCCCCCTATGTTGTCCCCCATCCAGCTCTGTCCCTCACAGCCAGCCCCGGGGCAGCTCTAGCTGCTCTCCCAGCAAAGCAGTTACACCAGTGATGAATTTGGCCCCAAATGTAGAATTAGGTTAAGCCAAAAGGTGGCAGCATCTTATTCAGTATCGATTTTGCATGAATATTTCCCCTATTAGCCATTTTTCTTTCTAATCATAGAATGTAAGTTTGTAAATTACAGAGGTGGAGAGTAAATGTATTGCAACCTCTGGCAAATTGATATTTTTGCAGCAACGGTAAACTTTTTCTGATGGCAGATAATTGAAGGGAACAAGTGTCAGATAAAATTCATAAAGATTTGGACCTACTGGAATAAGACAAATGATATTTAATGTTCAGAGTTGTAAAGTAATTACCCTGGGCTCCAATATAATAAATAAAGATGCAGTAAATGGAGTTTGGCTGTCCAGGTGCCTTGGACGTGGCACTGCGCAGGGCCCCGCGGCAGCCAGGGGGGTGAAAGGTTGGTGTCACTCCCAGAAATGCCCTTCCTCAGGGGAAGGAGGGAGCTGGCTCCCATGCTTGCAGCAGAGCCCTGCACCCCTGAGCCCTGATGCAGGGTGTATAGAGAGCCATCAACTCCATTTCACCTTTTCCGTTTCCAAAGGCAAAGAAACCTTTGAGTACCCAGCTTCATCCATACCTCTCAGGAGAACCCTGGTGCAGGTTCTCCAGCAAGCCCACAGCCTCCTATCCTCACACTCCAGCCAGCAGACCACCTCACATCTGTCTCTTCCCCCAGCACTCAGGAGAAGAGCTGGCAGCTAAAAAAGAGGAGCGTGACCTGTTTCCTGAGGTGATCCCTGCCCTTTACCCAGGGGAAACTAAGCCCTGGGGTGATGGGCATCCCAATCAAATCTTGATCTCCTTCCCATGCAACGGCAACACACCTCAGAGGGGCATTACAAAGAGACTGTAACACTTAAAATCACAAGGTACTAGCCCTCACCCAGCTGCAACTCCATTTCATCAGCAAGGAAAGCCAAGGAGATCCTTCTCTTATAGTGAGGAACCACCTTGTCTCTCCTTTTATAGCCCTGCTTCAATCAACCCTGTAATAGCCCCTTTGCCTGCCAGGGTGTCTGCACTGCATGTAGCATCTCACTGTGCTTTGAGCCACATTTGGGCCTCACTGGAAAAAAAAAAAAAGGCTGGCAGAGCCATATCCCCTTTTTTTTCAAAGCAGGATGTCAGTGCAAGCCTCACTGGCAAAAGAAGTGCATCACTAAAACGCTTTTAATGCAGACAGCATCAGTGGCTGCTTGGCAGCACATGCAAACTGCCCCAATGGTCAGGAAGAAAAGATGCTCAAACACATGCCGAGCTGGGAGGTCCCAACCCAGCCCTTCTTCAGGGCTCCTCAAACATCATCTCTGAGCAGCTGCTTGGAAACCATAAGCCAACAACAAGCCTTGTTCCTGCTCCACCACCACTTCTCCTACTGCTAATGTGCCTCTGCCCCTTCTAAGAAGTTGCTTAGAAATTCAGCAGCAATTATGCAAGCTTTAGTATTAAAAAATGCACGTGGATCTGAAAGCAAATATGAAGCTGCTGCTGCTGTAACGCTAGCTTTAAGCTGTCTACAGTCCCTAGAAATTCTCAGTGGGATGTTTGAGAAGGATGTATATGTGTTGACAACATTAAATGATCCATGGCTCAAGGACAGAATTGAAACCATACATCTACTTCATACAGGCACTGATCACTGGGAGAGTGTTTTTCTTAAACTAACCACGGAAGGCCAGACACCTCATTCTCCCCAGAAAGACAGGGATGGCTTGGGGAACAGAAGGCACACACACGCTCCTACCCCATCCCAGTGTGTAACAGAGCTCCAGTGAAAAGGGAGAGACACATGGACACCATCAGCAGGAGAAATGTTATTGTGGCTGCACCATCTTTGAGGGAAATTGAGCATGTCACTTCAGTGCATCACCCTCTTCTCATCACCTCCCAGAGAGGCAGCGCCGCTCGCACACATCCGCGCAACATCTGGTGAGAGGGCGAGGAGGGGCAGGATGCTGCGAGATTCACTGGGCTGAAAATTTGCCTATTCTGCATTCTGTACCCCAGTTCACAGCCTTGGATACCTGTGTGCTGCCCATGGCACTGCAGCAAACAGACAGAGCCCCCAGCAGCGAACGCCTCACTCTCAAAAGCTGCAGCCTTTTCTAGACGTGAAATTCCCAAGGACAAGGAAAAACTGGCAGACAACGAGGAGGATTAGGTAGTTCCCCAAGGAACACAAGAAACGCTGCAAGATTGTGTTGTTGCCCATTTCAGTGGGGTGATTAGGTGGTATTTGATGCTGGCAGGATGGTTTCTGTTAGGCTGTTTTGTGAGCCTTAGCCCAGCTATTAGCGGCAGGTGGTGGGAAGTAATGTTCCCCTGGAAGCAACAAAACCATACTCCTCAAAACTGCAGTGTCCCAAAATCCAGCCCTGCAATGGTCAGCAGGGAAGCACCCTCTTTGCTCTCCCTCCAAAAGCTGGTTGCTGGTGCTTTCTGGTTCTTGCTGCTTTGCAGCACACTGCTGTGAGCTGCCTGGGGGAAACCTCCCTCCCTGGCTCTCCTGCTACTCCAGACCCATCTCCCTGGTCCCTGACTCAGGTACTGGCTTCCATCATTTCAAGTATTACCAAACTAAAGGGTATTTCTTTGCTCCCTCATTTATGCAGAATGTTTATTTAATAGGCTGGCCAGCTTCAATTAGGTCTGTGATTACTCACAGATGACAGCTCCAGCATAACAATGTTTACTCTCAAACTCCATCTCCAAGTATAGCCTGTGATATATTTAAGGAGAAGGTATAAAACCATTAATGTTGAAATAGCTTTACCTGTGGGAGTGAAGTTTCTCTTTAAACTCTAACAGCTGTCAACTGGCTAAAAATGTGCTGAGGGTCTCAACCCCCTTCATCCAGAGGTTTAGCTACCCCAGTGAAAACCTCACATGGTTGAGTTGTCTAGATGTCTTTGACTTGTTGCAGACATGTGGAACTCCTTGTGACAGGGTCTGTATTGTCTAAAATGAAATTTAGTAGCTTAAAGCACATTTTCATTTATTCATGAAGCATCAGGGCTGGTGGCTGGAAGTGAAATGCAGCTTCTTTGGGTCAGATGTGACCCTAAGGTGCTTGGGGTGCATTGGCAGGAGGATGTATCACAAAAGGAATATCCAAAGCCATTACCTCAATGTGGTTTTGCTTCTCAGGAAATGCCAGTGGGAGTTCCTGGTCTCCCCGGCTCTGAAAACTGCATTTTCAGACCCCAGACTCTAAATCCTGGTAAGGGTCCCCCCTGGCTGCCCCTATAAGTTTGTTACCCAACCCGTCATCTGGGTGAGAGCTACAGTGCAGGGGAGGGGAGACAGGTGGCTTTGGGATGTCTCAGAGGCAGAGGATGAGTCTCCCCCGATCCCACCACCCACTGACTGCCCCAGGTGCCTGGACTGGCTACACAAAACAGTCCCAAGGAGAGAATCCTGCCTCTCTTGTAGAATCTTACAGCAAAAACAGCTTCCATACATCCCTGCGGGTTCATCAGCTCCTTGGAGACTAATTAGTGCCAAACACTCTTATCAAGAAGACACAGCTGGGTGCAAAGCTAGGCCTGGCAACAGCCAAGCACACCAGCCAGGGTGTCCACCTCCTGCCCAGGACGCAGCCTGGTCCCTCCTGAGCCCTCCAGACCAGTGCTGATGACACCAGTGTGGCCATCGCCCTGGAGAGGGAATTGGCAGTGAAGGTTTAGGAGAGATACGAAACTTCTTGGCTTTAATTCACTGAACTCTTTTGTTTCAACCACATTTAATATCTTAGAAATTACGAGTGGCAGGGACCTGGGTGAGCTGGAGGAGAAGGCGTGATCTGTGAGGCCAATTAAGAGGCCGATGGCACATAGTGAAACGGGAGCCCCTCGGGGGAGGCCAAGGTTACATAAATAAGTGTGTGAAGGAGCTGCACTGAATCTGCAGACACTCAGCCACTAGTGATGTCCCTTTGAATCTGGGAAAATTAAATATAAATAATAAATGTTTAACCACACAGCAAATAAATACAATGAGGCACCTTTAAAAATTATACTAATAAACAGCAAGCTGTTGTCCTTCTGCCCCGGGTGGCTGAGCATCTTCTGCATACTGGAGGAAAAGAGCACAAAAGAGGGGCTCTGTTTGGGGTGCTCTGCTCAGCTGGGTTGTCTTCACCCAAACCTGCCATCCTTGAGTAGAACCTCAGGGCAGCATGGAATAAAACACTGAGTAAAACTGGAAATAAAATGGTGTCAAACTTAGCCAGCAAATGTCAGGGCCCCCAGACCAGAAGCAGCTCACCTCTGCCTGTGTGATCCCAATAGGCTTCTTCTGGGAACCTGGGAGCAGGATTAGGGCTTGTTCCTCAGAGGAGAAGCCCAGAGGCTCCTTGTGATGATACAAATGTTCAACGTGAGCTTCGAGGTCCCCAGAATTGCTCCGTGTCAGCACTCACTTTACAATAAGAGCTCTGCTTCTCAGCTTCCCTGTTTTACTGCTTGCTTGGAAGAAAGGGAAAAATGAAATGGAGATATAAAAAATAAAGGGGTCATTTATAGTTAAGCACATTAGGATGGGAGCAAGAGAATAAAGTGGTGAGAATGGCTCAGCTGGGGCCTACGGGGACTTGTTCTCCGGTACTGGCACGGTCTTTACTAGGTCGCTTGAACCTTTTGCACTCTGCTGCAGAGCTCAGACCTGGGCTATATATCAGCAGACTTGCCATGCCTTGCAGTGGAAAAGCCCATAACTATCCTCAAACCCACTTGTGCCAGGAGTTACAGTTTATGGGTGACTTTTATAGGTGGCCAAAGCAACCTGTCCAAACCTGAGGGGTGCTGGGCGGTGTAGCAGAGAGTGTGGGTTAAACACAGATCAATTCCCTTTCCTGGGATGTAATTTCATTTCTCCCCAAATTCTGCAGGGAAGAAGCAGGGCAAAAGACCTTCCTTGCTGTGATTATACATTCCCGGGCAGTTTAATTATAGCCTTTGTCTTCTTAAACACTTGCATGATAAACCCACAGAGAGCTACCATCCCACTATAGTTAGTTACCAATTTCTTTTCTTCCCAGCCCCTGAGATTTGGTTTCCCATTTAGCAGAGGTCAGTGGAGCCAAACTCTCCATGGGGCTACCCTGGCTGTCATCAGGGAACTTGTGCCAGAGTAAAACCTGTCCCTCGAGCTGGATTGACTCAGTGGCAGCTGACACTTGTATTTGAGTTTCTTTAGACATGTGGGCTCTGATCATGCCTGGTTTTGATGAGCCCCTGTGTCTGTACTAAACCCCCACACCTCACCAGTCTCTAATGGCTTCAGATTCCGACTTAGGAGCAACTGTTCCTGCTCATAGCAAAATCCAGGTCCTGGATATGCCACCATATATAGGAAGCACCTGATTCCAGTGAAAAATGTAGCACACAGAGCTCAGTGCTGCTTTTGACTCAGGAGCAGAGACATAAATATTCTCCAGCCTTTACATGCTTTCTCCATTTTAACTCATGGCTTCATTAGACTAATTTGTTTCCAGGTTGGAGGATGAATAATGAGCCTCAGCCTGTGGATGCATAATTAAATTTTGATAGTGAATGTTTTTATCTAACCTTGTTTTCATTATTATCCTCAGAACCTGAATTACAAGTTGGAGATTTAAGGCTGCAGGTTTGCCTTGACATTAAACCTGGACACCTTTGTGAGGTGTTACAGCACTCTGCTGTCTCCCAGGACAATGTCCAGTGTTTCAGTCAGGTCTGGTCATTAGGGATGTTAAGGGAAAGAGAAATAGTTAATGACAAAATAGCTTTTCCCCTGCCACAGTACAATACACAATCCCTGGCCTGTGTGAGGTCTGTACACTGACAACTGCTCCACAGCTGGGTGGCACATCCCAATGGCAAAGGTCACCTGGAGTATCTTGTTGGGACATCTTGGTCGACACACAGTCCTGCTGCGTTTCCTAAAGTGATATCCAAGCTCCATCTGGCTTTTTTGTGTCCCCCCATATAGTTGTGTCCCCAACATATAGTTGGCTTTGTTTGCACAATTATAAGATATTCCTGCAGATTCCCCAAACTGTCCCCATTCCCCTGTGCTGTCCAGGTACCTCCTTGGCATTACTTGGCCATTAAGATTGCCCTGCCCTGAGTCTCTCCACTCACAGATGATTTTCTCCAGCCTTCCCATTGTTCTTTTCAGCACTGCAGGGTTTCCATCAGGCTTTTCCACTAATCTTTGTGGCCTCTCCCTGCTCCTACCATTGTCAAGAGGGTTTTCCATATTTCCCTGTCTACAGGGCTGGTAACTAAAGGATGCAGTCTGGGCTAAGGTAGGGAACAGAGCACATGTCACAGCCTCCGCTCCTGCTCCGGATGGGAACTGAAATGCTGCAGTAGCAGGCAAGGAGCCTGAGCAGGTACTTAGTACAAATGTTAATAGCATCATTGTTTATATTGTAGGATTGGAAAGGGTCTCCTGGGTCATCTGGGGCATTGCCCTTCAGTAACTCAGTCCGTACTCAAACTATCCCAAGGGTATTTTCAGTCGATTCATGAATCCTTTTAGGAATTTGGTCCCACGACCTCCATCAGCAAACGATTCTTTTGGCTAATTGACTTCACTTTCTGCATGCCCTGTTTTAATACTGCCTTTAAAGTTTGAGGCTTTTTCTTCCTCTCACAGTGCCATCCACTGCTCAATTTCAGCAGATTTCTTTTCCTATTCCTAGTTTTTTATCAGCATTACTGTTGATTCCAGGGTGTCCACTGACGAAGCCCCCTCACCGATGAGGCCCCCATATTGACAAAGCCCCCACAGAGGAGCTGAGCCCCTCTGTGCATGGTGAGATGGTCTCCACCAGGAGGTGCTGGGCACAGACTAGACAAGGTGACAAGGGTGGCCGATGACCCAAAGGTCACCTTTACCCATGTAAAGCTCCAGTAGCAGAGCTGGGAACAGTCATGTAGGCAGGATGCCTCTCAGCTCCCATCATGCTGGCTCCAACTGAGCAGCTGATTGAAGGATCCTCATTTTCCTTGATGTCTTCAACTTTAATTACTATGAAAATAACAGCAGAGGGTGGAGGAAAGGAGAAAAAGAGAATTAAACAGTGGGGTTTGTAGCCAGGTTCTTCTTGGCCATTAGTATTCTTCTACTTTGATCCACTGGTCTCTGACATGACATCACTGCATTATTTTCTGCAACAGAGCCAATTCTGAGCATGTCATGAGGAGTTTGGCTTTTGAGACAAGGTTGTGGGAAAGTCAAGGGGCTGCCACCCATACACTTGTCCCACTTTAAGAGGTCACATGCCAATGCTCCTCCTCACTGCCCAGGATCACTGCCTCTACAGACCTGCTGTAGGATTGAGTGGTTGGTCCCTAATCAGCTTCATCAGAATGAGCTGAAGTTAAACACAAAGCTTCTGGTAATCTGACCTGATCCATTCAGTGTGAGTTATGGAGTATCCTCAGCAGCACGGGGGTGGGACCCCCAACATGGGGTAGCACGGGGCAAAAACACTTCTACTGGCATTGGCCTCTCATTGACCTGTTGTTCATCTGTTTTCCTTTCCTTCTTCTCCAGTTTTGGGGAAAGGGCAACAATTTACATCTTCCTGTGTGTGCACAGCTTTGATTCAGCTGTGAACTTAGCAGAGGGTTTCCTTGGGAATGGCTTTGTATATGCAACTTTTCTGTAGGAAGAGACAAGGAAGGAGGGAATCTGGGACAGGGAACCTGAGCTAACTGGGCAGATTGGAGCTTGAATGACCTATATGAATCCTTGGCATCAACCAGGCAGAGTTTCTTTGAAATAAATTATGCAATAGTGCAGGCTTCCAAAGACTTTTTTCTTCCCCAGGAAAACTACATTTTAGAGAAAAAATAACTGTAAACTGAAGATGGCCTGATTTGATGAAGTCAGCAAAGCTGCAGCCAGGACGAAGACCATGCTCTCCACATCAGTCTCCAATTCATCATCAGAGCCAGAGCCAGCTGGTAAATATTTGCTTCTTCTAGTGATCAGCTGAAAGATTCCTTCATTCCCACAATACTGTTACCTTTGCAAATTACTTTTATTCTAGTGAAAACCAAAAACCTAAATCCTAACTGGTTTTAATTGAAAACAAAGCTGAAAAAAAAGGAAAAGGCTTTTACAATAATAAAAGTAAGGACTGTAACAAACTATTTTCTAATATTCTCCCAAATAGACTGATACTTTAAAAACTCTGCTAAGAGAGTATTTTTGCATAATTTGTCTGTCTGGCAGATTGATCAACCAAGTGGATTCACAGGGCAGAGGTGAGGTGGTTTTTATCTTCCTTCTTCTCCAGCAGAAAGCAAAGATTTTGCTGTGCCCTGTGATGCAATCATGCTTTGGGGTGTGTGCATGAGACTAGGCACCCCAAGGCAAGTTAGGGGATGCACGGGTAGAGCTAAGTGATGCAAGTAACTCACAACATTTGGGAAAACAAACCAGGATTAACACATTGCAGCACCAGGACAGAGCTCAGAGAGGTCCTGGGACCTCCGTCCCTGGGGAATGCTCAGCTCCATTTCACAAGGTCATGGTCAGCCTGGATTCACTCTGAACTTGGCCTTGCCTGGAGCAGAGGATTGACAAGAGCACTTCAGACACAGTTTCCAACCCACATGTTTCTGGAATATTGTGATGCTTCAATGCCCTTGTCCCAGCACAGGCTCCTTGTGGGCCACCAGTGGGTCTCTGCAGATGCCCCCCATGGCATTTGGTCTCCCAAAAAGGCTGGGCTCCCACCAGGGCAGCTCTCCCCACCCAGCACAAACTCCCTCCTCCTGCACTCACTGAGACCCACTTCTCAAAGCACCTCAAATTTTTCTTGAGGAGGAAGGGAGTATTAAAAGCCTTTCCAAATTATATGGAGGCCTTTGTTATTTTAAGAGACTTTCATTCCCCCCTTTTCCATTTGGCTTTGTTACCTGATGCTCGAGGAATGCATTTTCTCCTCTATTAAATGTTTTAACCGCATACAAGTTCCATCTTAATGTTAGCATCTTTAATAGTAGAATATTACCATATTAATTGCTATTGTGAACCAGAAGATACTTATATCATCCAGGCTTTCATTACCGTCACGGAGGGATTTTTCCTACTGAGTCAAAAGTGACCACTTTCCTTAATCCCCTGTTTAAAAGCCCTGCTATTCCTCCTGACATGCCTAGGACGAGGGTGGGCAGCGTTTTCCCAGGGACAAACTTGGAATTAAATGCATTAATTTCCCAAGGAACAGCAACTCCTTCCCAACCTGCTGCGGATTTCTCGGCGGTCGGGTGGTGGGGCAGTTAGTTTTTAAGCAATTAAGGGACAGCCACCCCCACACACAACCCGGGCCTCCCCTACCCGTGGCGGGGAAGGGAGGACAAGGGGGAATTAGCTGGGAGAACAATAGGGATTCAATCAAGCCCGGATCAGGTTGCAGCCCTTTTGTCGCCGGGACTCGTGCCGGGGGTTAATGGGGCAGAAGGAGATGGGAGCGGGGCGGCAGCAAGGCTGGGACACAAAGGCCAAAACACACTAGCTCCAAGGGGGACAGATGGGGACAGGGGAGGAAACAGCGGGGGGGACACCGGGAGGAAAGGGACTCCACCACAGGGCCGGAGTGGGTGCAATAGAGAGGGGGGGGGAGCTCCATCCCTGCGGGTCTCCCCACTGCCCT